>WOXC01001142.1:0-226872 GCA_011680675.1 Gymnobelideus leadbeateri
ACCCTCATATTTCCTTAAAAGTATTGTATTTTTTAGGAAAAGAATGAAAAGATACACAGTTTGGAGTCAAATATGAATTCAGAACAAGAGAAAATGCATTTAGCCTTTGAAAAGGCAAAGAAAATTCATTATGAACAGCACAAAGAAATGGAACATCAGATTGAACTAGTAAGAATTTATTGCATTAGAAATATAATTTCAGGGGCAGCTAGGTGGCACAGTGAATAGAGCACCAGCCCTGGAGTCAGGAAGACCTGAGTTCAAATCCGGCCTCAGACACTTGACCCAGTTACTTTTTTTATTTTATTTTATTTTTTTAAAGCAATTGGGGTTAAGTAACTTGCTCAAGGTTACACGGCTAGTCATTATTTATGCGTGGGTGCTCATTTTCTGAGGCCGGATCTGATCTCGGGTCATCCCAACTCCGAGGCCGGCGCTCTTACTCACTGCGCCACCTAGCCGCCCCTCTTGACCCAGTTACTAGGGGCAAGTCACTTAACCTCAATTGCCCTCCAAAAAAAAGCAAAGAAGAATTTACCTTTAATCTTTTAAAACAATTTTAATAATTTCAAATTAAATCTATTCAGTACACTCTCCATATGCTTTACTAAGGCAATGTAATTTGGATGAAAATCACCTGAAAGAAATGAGACAGAGCAGCAGCCAGCATACTTAGGAACCTTTGATTAAAGGGAAGGAGAAAAGTGGGGTAGAATGTTGGTTCAGGTGAGCAGCTCTAGAGAATAGAATAATTCATAGCTGTTTCAAAGTAGACTAACCAGTATGGCTAGAAGAGGTATCATTTTAATTTTAGAAAATACTTGTCATTATTGCCAAAAAAGATTAAAAAACAGCCTAGAAAATTTTTACGACAAATGTTGAAATCATGCAGTCTTAGAAAGTATGAATTTTGGGTAAATTTGTCCAGAAAATATGGACTTGGATCAGGACCTGTTTTCTTTGGTCTAACTCAAAGGGATGGTCTTTTGATAGTCTTTTTACAATACTCTTAAAAATATTTTCTTGGTACCTTTTATCTTACATAATTATTGATTCTGAATGTTACTCTGTCACAACTTATTGCCCTCCCCCATCTCAGTGATCCTTCTCATAACCAAAAAGAGAAAAAAAAATCAAAACCAGCTTACGTTGACCAGGATCCTATGTTTGACTGCATAAATAACATTCCACGCTCATAATCCCTTATCTCTTCAGTGAAAAGTAGAAGGAACATTTTCTTATCTCTTATCCAGAGCCAAGTTTGCTCTTATTATAGTCACATGGGTTTTTTTTTGTTTTATTATTCTTTTCAATTATTTTGTTAATGTAAACGAAAAGAGTAGAAGCAATTATTATTAACACTAAAACTTCATTTCAGAAAACTGGTGAATCCTTTGCTTCTTTTGGGAGCCACTTGGTCATTGACTATTTATGCAGATCCCCTTAAGCAATCGTGGCTCAGTTTTTAGTGTTCTCGTGTTTATATGAATTCACCACAAACACATCTCTGGGAAATATAGAATGAATACATGTTTTAGGGATATTCTCCAAATTATCAAACATTTTCTATAAATTATGTTCTCTAGTAGATAATGTTACCTAACGCTTTAATAGAAATAGAATTTGCTTACTTTTAGTTTTCTTTCAAGTTATTTTTTCTTGATTATTTTAGTTCCAAGTCCTCTAAAATTTCTGATATAATTTATTATTTGTTTTACTTGTTGTATAATGGTAACATGGTATGAGTGGGAGGAAGAATAAAAATATTTCTTAAACCCCTACTGTGTGCCATACCTTGTGCTAATAAGTACATTACAAATATTATCTCATTTGATCCTTATAACAGCCCTGGGAGTTGGGTGCTATTATTATTCCCATTTTATAGTTAAGGAAACTGAGGCAGAGATTAAATGACTTGCCGAAGATCACACAGATAGTAAGTATCTGAGGCTGGATTTGAACTCAGATCTCCCTGACTGTAGTGATCAAGTACATCATAGAATATACATTTATTGATTATATATGTATATTTCCCTGTTTCTTCAGTACATATTTTCTCTTAAACTCTTCTACTAATAGGTTCTGGGCTAGTAGAGAGTGTATTTCCTTGGTTTGGAATTACATTAAGCATGTTGAAGTCCTGAAAAAAGATCTTGTGTCAATCAATTAATCATGTTTTTACGTACAGTTTCAAGTTCAACTAGAAAAGAAAGACCAACAATTTAAAGAACAGGAGAAGACTGTGTCCATTTTGCAACAGGATATTGCATATAAACAACATCATCTTGAATCACTGGATAGACTATTGCTGGAAAAAAGAGGGGTAAAATCATGTTTATAAGATATTATTTAAGAGTAAAACAGTTTTTCAAATATCATTTTCTGCCAGATGGCTATAATTCCTAGCCAAACAATTTTTTATTGCTTTCTTATTATATAGAATCTTTATATACATATTTACATATTGTTGGCTATTTCTTTGCATTTATAGGAAATGGAGAAGCAGAATACCAAGAAAGATGAATCTTTGAAAATGTTACAGAACCAAGTATCTGAAGAAACAATCAAAGTTAGTACATTGTCATTTAAGAAATTTTCTTATTTTCTCTTGGATATCTATAACTTTGCAGGATGATTCTTTCTGGATAACTTTGGATACATGATAGTTATCCTTGTAAGTTCTGGAATGTTAGCTTTTTAACATTTAAAAATTATTTTAAATAAATCTTAAATTGTATTTTACACTTTCCTACTTCCATAAACAGAATGTACTGTGCACATAATGTTTTCACAAAGGCTGAGAGTCATCTTATGAATATTTTTTATTGTGATGTGCCACAGCTATAGTTGGTAGTGCAAAGGGAAAAAAAAGGCTTAGCAAATCCATGAGGCTGACTGCCCTGGGTATCTTCTCTGAACCTGGGCCAAACAGAGGATTACCTATCAAGGTAGTGATTGAAAACTGATTCATTTCTGGAGAACCGTTTTTTAAAAAAAGGTAGCCTTTACCAGTTGTTTCAAAGTATACAAATTCTTCACCAAAAAGTGACACCTTTTGCATATATGACACCAGACCACACTTAACCATATGCAATTAAATAGAATTCCACGTGCAGATAATACAAATTTGTAATTTTGATGAGTTTGAAAATCTGTATAGTGCCTACATAATGAGTCAACTTTTTAATGAAATTTTTTCTATAATATTTCATAATGACTACTATCCATAGATTGAATCAGTGTAAATATTGGCAAGCAAGAATATTTTTTTAAAAATATTACCAAATATTATCTCAGAAAGCAAAGCTGTACAATTAAATACCAATAGATTTCAATCAGATAGGTGGTATAAAAATAAAATATATTTTAAAATATTTATTTTTTTTTCTTTTTTTTTTTTTTAAGCAATTGGGGTTAAGTAACTTGCTCAAGGTTACACGGCTGGTCATTATTTGTGTGTGGGTGCTCATTTTTCTGAGGCTGGATTCGATCTTGGGTCATCCCAACTCCGAGGCCGGTGCTCTTACTCACTGCGCCACCTAGCCGCCCCTAAAATATTTATTTTTAAGAATTCACTTCAACATACATACTAAATAGGATATCTCACACTACAGAAGAGTAAGTAGGGGGTTAGGGGATGAGAGGGGGGATGATGGAAGGGACGGCGGGAGGGAAGGCGGTGAGGGAAGTTAGAAGCACTCACTTCTGAAAAGGGACAGGATCAAAGTAGGAATAGACCAAGTGGGAGGTGGGATAGGAGGGAGGGAAATATAGTCAGTCTTTTATAATATATCTATTATGGTAATGTTTTGCATAGCTACACATGTACAACATATACTGAATTGCTTATCTTCCCCGTAAGGGTGGGTGACAAGGGAGGAAGGGAATGAATCTGGAATTCAAAGTTTTAAAATCAAATGTGTAAAAATATATAAATACTATTTTACATATAATTGGGAAATAGGATGTTCAGGCATTGGGGCACAGAGATTCCCCTTGTCCTAGTGAAAAAGTTGAAGGAGGTATGGGAGAAGATATAGGAGAGAGCAGATGGGATGAGGGGATATCCTGTGGGACTGCTATTCTGGGGTGGAGGGTAGGGGAAAAATGGGGAAAAAATTGTAACTCAAAATCTGGCAGAAATGAATGATGTAAACCAGAAGCTAATAAAGCATTTGAAAAAAAAAAAAGAATTCAGTTCAACAAACATTTGCCTAGGCATGGGGAATACAGAGATAAAAATAAAAGCTCGTGTACTTGTGATTTGTTTTTAGTGTGGGGCAGTGAGTCTTTATAGACTTCTGAAATACAATGGCTGTCATCCCCCACCTCATATACAGACCTGTTCTATGACACGGCAATGCTTGAGAAGCTTCTGAGATCTCAGTGGCTCTTCTCAGGGCCGCTTCTCCTCACATTATGTACTGCAGGATTCCATTTTCCTCTGCTGACTTTTCCTCTGCTGTCAGTCATCTGCCTGGTACCTCTTGTTGATGTTTTAAATCATTGTTACTGCTTCTCCTCTGGGCTCTGCCGCTCTTTTCCTTCCTGTTGTTTTGTGTCCTTTTAAATATCCTGCAGCATTCCTGAGGCCATCGTTCCAGAGGTAAGTTTTTAATAGCCAAGGTTTCATTTATTACATTTCTTTTATCCTTTACAGTCTGTGCCGATAATGTCAAGCACAGACAGGCACTGACTGCACCTTGTCAGGTGGGGGTGGGGTAGTGGCATCCTTTTATGGATCGAATCTCTTGTTAGGCATCACTTGATTGACTTTGTTGTTACCTGTGACTAGGTCAGACAGTTAGAGTCAGCCCTGGATATGTGTAAAGAAGAACTGGCTGCACATTTGAGCCAGCTGGAAGGAAACAAGGACAAGTTTGAAAAACAAATAAAGAAGAAATCTGAAGAGGTAATTTACCAATTATGGGTGAGGTACATAATTGTACTTCTAAATGATTGTAGGTGACTAGTTAGGATTTCATCAAAGCAGTTTCCAAAATTATATATTGCAACTAATGTATAAGACTGGAAGAGGGAAGAATAAGGACAAAACACCAATATTTCTGTCTGTGAAGCAAGAGTAAAAAACAAGCTCATAAGAAAGAGCCTTTTTAGCTCCTGAATGTTTCCATGATTGCTAGAAATAAACTCTGAAACTAGCATTTGTTCTTTTAAGCTTAACCTGCATTATTAACAATTTCTTAAGCCTAGACAATCAACGAAATAGTAAATCAAGCCCTAATTTATAACGTTTGCTTCATAGTCAGAAATATTGCTGTTGGAAATTATTATAATTATATATTCCAAAATATTTCACTGTAGTGAGATATCACCCAGGCTTGCAACTCATGTGTAACCCACAATTCCTCACGCTCTAACCTCTCTACATTTTCTCCTCTAGCACTGCTATCTGTATGGTATGGTACCTCATCACCTCATGCTTGGACTATTGTAGTAGCATGATGGTTGATCTCAGGACCTCAAACCTCTCCTTATGCCAGTCCATCCTCCACTCAGCAGTCACATTGATAATTCCTAAAGCACAAGTCCAGCTGTGTCTCATCCCCCCAGTCCCATTCCATAAACTCCAGTGGCTCCCCATTGCCACCAGGTTAAAATATAAACTCTTCCCTTTTAATGCCCTTTATAGCCCCACCTCTTACCTTTCCGGTCTTCTTACAGCTTACTCTTATCTTACTTCACTTATTCTTTGATACAACAACATGGTGGTTTTTGTTGTTCCTTCACCTTCAAGAGCTGTTTCACTGACTCCCTTTCTGGAATTCTTTTCCTCCTCTTCTGTACCTTCTGGCTTTCCCAGCTTTCTCCAAGGCTCAGTTAAACCCCACTTTTTCCGAGATATCTTTTCTGATCTTTTGTAATGCTAGTGCCTTCCCTGGGAGACCCTCTCCAGTTTATCCTGTATACATCCTTTTGTACAGAGTTTACATATTGTCTGCCCCATTAGACTTTAAGCCCTTGAAAACTGATTGTTTTTACTTTCTTCTTATCATATAGTAGGTGTTGAATAAATACTTATTGACTTATCAACTCAATGTGGTAAATGGTATATGGTGTTGATCTAACTTCAGTTTTTACTGCAATGCTTTAAGGGTTTCCATAAAGTAGCTCTTGTCAAATTGAATCTTTCACTAGCAATTTATGTCTTTGGGCATAAATGTTATTATCAAGCACTGGTCTAAATATTTCCACTTGCTTCTGAATCTTGCATGTTTAGTCTGTGCCACTAACACTTTTCTATTTTCTAACCAGTGCCAAATATTTTTGGTGATTATTTCTTCAGTGGGCAGAGCTGAGAAGGGAAAGCACTTTGAGATCTGATAATTCTATGAATGCCTCCTTCATTTCATTATTTCCTTTGAGATTCTAGACCCTTTGTTCTTCCAAATAAATTTTGTTGTTTTTCCTAACTCTACAAAGTATCCCTTTGGTAATTTGATTCATATAGCACCAAATCAGTAAATTAATTTAGGTAGCATCATTGTTTTTATTATTTTGGTACAGTCCAAGAATGGAGGTTAGACATATATGTTCTTTCTCTCTCTTTTTTTCTCTCACTATCTCTTAAAAATTATATTTATATATTTTAATTTCTGTTTCATTTTTATTTCTGAATTTATCTCTTCCCCATTCCATACCAAGCAAGCCATGCCTTGTAACAAAGATTAAAAAAGAAAGGGGGGAAAAAGTAGTTTGATAATACCAGCCAGCAGCAATCAAGTCTGACAATGTAATAATACAGGAAAACTATTCCACATCTACATTGAATGGAAGGAGGTATATTTTCTCAACTTTACTCCAGGGTTAATCTTGGGTCATGCACAACACTCAGTTTTGGTTTTTTATCACCTTATTTTTTTTTTTTTTTTTGCTTTTTGGAGGGCAATTGGGGTTAAGTAACTTGCCCAAAGCTACACGGCTAGGTATTTATTTGTGTGTGTGTTAAGTGTCTGAGGCCGGATCCAAATTCAGGTCCTTCTGACTCCAGGGCCGACGCTCTACTCACTGCTCCACCTAGCTGCCCCTATCACCTTATTTTCTAAAGGATATTCTATTTTCCTTCTTTACCATACAAAGAAATACTACTCAATACTGTTCTTTTAAGCAAGGGAAAATTTCTTTGAATAAATTTTTTTCAGGTAGGAATTTTGTTACCACACATAAGCTACTAGTGAATATGTTTCCTTATTCTATTCTTTTTTTTTTGCTTTTTGAAGGGCAATTGGGGTTAAGTGACTTGTCCAAGATCACACAGCTAGTTTTTGTGTTAAGTGTCTGAGGCCAGATTTGAACTCAGGTCCTCCTGACTCCAGGGCTGGTGCTCTATTCACTGTGCCACCTAGCCGCCCCTCCTTATTCTATTCTTATGTAGCCGTTATTCCCTCCTCTAAATGTTTGAAGAATGATGATGATGGAGCATTACTTCAACTCATGTCATTCTTTCACATTTATTATTATCCCCTGCTTAGGTAGTAGAAGGAGCAGAGCCAATGAGATATGAACAGCTGAAATTCTAGTGAGTAGGGGAGGACTTTTTGTTATTGAAGGCATTTTTTCCAGGTATTACCTTATGTTTTATGTAATGTGAGTAGATCCAGTTCTGAAATTGTATTGCTTTTCTTATGAAATACTACGTTATCATAATACATTTTTGTGTTTTTAGGTGTATTGTTTGCAGAAAGAGCTAAAATTAAAAACTCACAATCTGCAAGAGACTTCCAAACAAAATGTTATCTTGCAGCACACTTTGCAGCAACAGCAGCAGATGCTACAAGATGAGACTGTGAGAAATGGAGAATTAGAAGACTCTCAAGCTAAGCTTGAGAAACAGGTATCTTTCGTGTAGAAAACAATTTTCTAAAAATATCAGGTATTGCATTTTGTATTTTAAGTACTTTAGTGGTTCTCTGACCTTGTTGTTATGGGTGTCCCTCCAGAGGTCCAGATTACAGCCCATTCTCTCTTATTCTATGTGCCTCTCATTCACTTACTCATGACATTCCAATGGAGAAATCTCCTAATCTCTCTGAGCCTTTAAAATGAGGACAGTAAATAAAGTCTGTATGTCGCAGGGTTGTCTTATATCTTTCCTCTCTCCCCTCAACTCTGAAGTATGGCCTCCGGCCTCATCATTGAGCCCAAACAGCCCTCTCCAAAGTCACCAGTGCTCACGTAGTTACAGAATCGGATGATCTTTTCTCATTTCTCAGCCATTTTGATATCTCTGCAGCATTTTGTTGACCATCTTCTCTCTGCTTCTGCATACTCTGCTCTCTGGGTTTGCTATCTCCTGCTTCTCCTGTTTTTCAGACCACTATGTTTCTAACTCCTTTAATGTTACATCACTCATATTACACTTACTAACTGTGGATGCTCCCCAAGGTTCTGAGGTCCTTTCTCTTCCACATTCTGCCTCAGTAATTTCAGTAATTCCCTCTAATTAAAGAAGATGGAGATCAAGAGAGCTCCTCCCAGATCTTCCATTTAAGAAGGTACCCAGAGCAGCCATATCATAATTTTCTTTAGAAAAGTTGAGAAAAATGGAGGAGAAACTTGAATCAATCTCTCGTAAAGCAGATACAAAAAGGCAGAAAGTTACACCAGTTCTCTCAAATGATCCTTTTATAGCATACTTTTATTCCCTTTCCCCAGGTTCACTCTAGCTTGTTAGTGTCTTGGAACAGTACTCAAGATATCAGTATTATCATCATGAAGTATATAGTGGGATAATCACATTCATTTTGAATTAGTATTAGAATATGTCTCTGAATACAGCCAAATGATTTAGTAGGTTTTTTGCTCCCATGGAACTACGCTGATTCATATTAAGCTCACAATCCACTGGAACCCCTTAGATCTTTTTACATATTAACTGTTTCTAGCCATGTCTTCCCCCATTAGGCTCCTATGCAGATGACTTTTTTAAACCCAAGTGTAAAACTTTAACAGGATTAAGTGTAATACTATTACATTTCACCTTGTTTTAGGTTTAGCTTGGCATTTCAGTCTGTCAGGATATTTCTGGGAACTGATCCTTTCATCTATTATCTATATTAATTATTCATCCCATGTTCATATCATCCACAGTTTGATAAATATACCCTCTCTTTTGATAAGCTTTCCTATCCAAGTCACAGTTAAAAATCTTGAACAAAACAGAGCTCTTTATAGAGCCCTTTATTAATTGAGTAAGCATATTAAGAAAAATTCTTTTATCTTTTAAAGATTTGTATCTTGTACCCTGGTTTGATTTTTGGGGGCAGTCCATTTTGAGTTAGTATAGTTAAGTGTTTTCATATTATAAAGACTAATATAGAAAACCTTGACCTATAATTTAAGGTTTAAAAACACTAAATTGAAAACTGTTTATAAGGTATCAAAACTGGAACAAGAACTTCAAAAACAAAAAGAAATTTCTGCAGAAAAGTTGAGAAAAATGGAGGAGAAACTTGAATCAGCCTCTCAGGAAGCAGATATAAAAAGGAAGAAAGTTATTGAGCTTACTAGCACTGCCAGGTACAGCTTTTATTTTTCCTTATTATTCCTAAATATTTCTCCTTTCTATAAAAGTTATAGAGATATGAGTTTCAAATTTTGATTATGCATTGATAGAGGGAGTATTTATAACAACAACATTGCCTGTTTAAATTTTACTGATTTATATCTGTTCATCTTAACAGAATTATAAGGCTCTTATGCTTTTATGTGTGTTTTGATAATTCTTCATATGATCACTGCCTTACAACTGTTCCCTTCCCAATAGCTTATCAATCCCCTAAAATGTTTCTTAAATATTCTTTGTAAAAACATTTATTTTTATTATGTTTGGAGACTATAATTTAATCTTAACTGTATGCATATCCCTGGGTGGCTTTTGGGTGTATTTTGGTCTGGGCCTGTGAGATTTCAAAAGTTGAAGGAATGCTTGATTTTGAGACCCCCACTAGATGAGCAGCTCATCTACAGCTTGTCTAGCAGCCTGGGGGAGCTCATCTGGGGTGCTGGTATCTAAGTGACTGGGGTACCGAGGTTAACTGACTGACCTTAGGTGATGTATGTCAGAGATGAAACTTAAATACAAGTCTCATGAACTCCAAAGCTAGTTCTCCATCTACCTGGTCGCACTGTTGCACTCACACGTGTATATAGCTTAAATCATGCACACCTAGCCCTTCAGGTTGAAGACCAAGGTGGATTAAGTGATTGAAGATGCCAGTGTCTGATTTAGAGCGTATGTGTACACACACACACACACACACACACACACACACACATAGTAGAAGTGTTTGAAATAGATTAATTTCTTGAGTTTTCCATCTTCAAGTGTCTTAAGGGACTAGCAAAACTAAAGTGAATCTTTAATTGCCAATCAGTCTGCAAGGACTTATTAAGTGCTCACCATGCCAGGATACAAAGGACATGGGGGGCAGCAAGGTGGAGCCAAGATGGCAGAGTAAAGGCAGGGACTTACCAGAGCCTCTCCCCAATACCCCTACACACAACTTTAAGATAACACCTCAAATCAAATTCTGGAGTAGCAGAAGCAACCAGAAGTTGGAGTGAAACCACTTACCAGCCTAGAACAACCTAAGAGATTGGCAGGAAAAGTCTGTCTCCATGGGGTGGTGATCAGACCTGGAGCCCAATACAGACATGCTGGGGTGTAAGCAACAGGCATTGAAGGCAGTTCATCAGTGGCAGCAGCAGCTTTGGGAGATATTAACCCACAGACAGGAAGGGGGTTGGGCAACTGGTTAGAAGGACATTATTAGGTACTCTTTGCTGGCACTGTGTGCAGGACCCTATCTGATTGCCCATACATAGTGTCATGTCCCAGTCCCACAGCCAAGAGGAAGACTAGCTCACTGGTACTTGTAGCTACAAGGATACAGGGGCCCTGGCCCCAGTTCCAGGGTGAAGAAGAGTGCTTGTGGAAGCTCACAGGCCAGCAGAGCAGGGACCACATCTCTCCTTAGATCATATCACCTTGGAAGAACTGAAAACCTACAGAACCCCAGAACTAGCTCTGAAAATAACAGCACAGAAAACCTGAAGCTTGAGTTCCACCCCAGAGCAGAACCCAACTTTAACAAAGTTAAAAGTCAGGTTTTAGGCTGGAAAAATGAGTAAACAACAAAAAAAGAACCTGACCATACAAAGTTACTATGGTGATAGGAAAAATCAAAACACAAAATCAGAAGAAAACAAAGTCAAAACTGTGATATCCAAAGCCACAAAGAAGAGTGTGAATTGTCCTCAGACCCCAAAAGAATTCCTGGGAGGGCTCAAAAAGGATTTGAAAAGTCAAATAGAAAAGATGGAGGAAAAATTGGCAGGGGTGAGGGGGGAATGGCAGTGATCCAAGAAAAAAAGGAAAAGAGAGTCAACAGCTTGGTAAAGACGGCATCAAAAATACTAAAGAAAATAACACTTTAAAAAACAGAATAGGCCAAGTGGTGAATAGACACAAAAACCCAGTGAAGAGAAGAATGCCTTGAAAAGCAGAATTAGCCAAATGGAAAAAGATATACAAAAATTTACTGAAGAGAAGAACCCCTTAAAAAGTAGAACTGGCCAATTGCAAAAAAGAGGTACAAAAGCTCACTGAAGAAAATAATTCCTTAAAAATTACAATTGGTTGAATGGAAGCTAAAGACTTAAACATCAAGAAGGGGTGGCTAGGTGGCTCAGTGAGTAGAGCGCTGGCCCTGGAGTCAGAAGGACCTGAGTTCGGATCCAGCCTCAGACACTTAATGCATACACAAACAGAAACCTAGCCGTGTGACCTTGGGCAAGTTACTTAACCCCAATTGCTCTCCAAAAAAAAAAAAAAAAAAGAAAAGAAAAGAAAAGAAACATCAAGAAATAGTGAAACAAAATCAAAAGAATGAAAAAATAGAAGAAAATGTGAAATATCTCATTGGAAAAACAGCTGACCTAGAAAATAAATCCAGGAGAGATAATTTTAAAATTATTGTACTACTTGAAAGCCATGATCAAAAAAAGAGCCTAGATACTATCTTTCAAGAAATTATTATTATTATTATTATTATTATTTTTGCTTTGCTTTTTGGAGGGCAATTGGGGTTAAGTAACTTGCCCACGGTCACACAGCTAGGTTTTTGTTTGTGTGTGCGTTAAGTGTCTGAGGCCGGATCCGAACTCAGGTCCTTCTGACTCCAGGGCTGACGCTCTACTCACTGCGCCACCTAGCCGCCCCAAGAAATTATTAAAAAAAAAACAACCGGCCTGATATTCTAGAGCCAGAAGGCAAAATAGAAATTGAAAATATCCACCAATCACCTCCTGAAAGATATCCCATAATGTAAGCTGCCAGGAATATTATGGCCAAATTCCAGAGTTCCCAGGTTATAGAAAAATATCATAAGCAGTCAAAAAGAAACAATTCACATATCATGTAGTCATAATTGGGATAACACAAGATTTAGCAGCTTCTACATTAAAGGATCAGAGGGCTTAGAATATGATATTACAAAGGACAAAGGAGCTAGGATCACAACCAAGAATCTTTACCTGTCCAGCAAACTGAGTATAATCCTTAGGGGGAAAATGGATATTCAGTGTAATAGAGGAATTTCAAGCATTCCTGATGAAAAGACAAGAACTAAATAGAAAATTCGACTTTCAAATATAAGACTCAAAAGAAGCATAAAAAGGGAAACAGGAAAAAGAAATCATAAGGGATTCAATAAAGCCAAACTGTTTACATTCCTACATGGGAAAATGATACTTGTAACTCCTAAAAACTATCAGCTTAATTGACCATATCAATAACAAAAACAACAAAACCCATATAGTTACAGCAATAAATGTAGAAAAAACTTTTGACAAAATACAACACTCATTCCTGTTAAAAACACTGGAAAACATAGGAATAAATGCAGCTTTTCTTAAAATGAAAAGTAGCATCTTTTTAAAACCATCAGTAATGGGGATAAGCTATAAACCTCCCCAATAAGCTCTGAGGTGAAGCAAAGTTTGACACACACAAACCACCACTGTTATTCAGTATTGTACTAGAAATGCTAAGAGAAGAAAAAAACATTGAAGGACTGTGAATAGTCAATAAGAAAACAAAACTGACACTCTTTGCAGATGGTATAATGATATACTTAAAGAACCCTAGAGAATCAACTAAAAAACTAGTTGAAACAATTAACTACTTCAGCAGAGTTGTAGGATATAAAATAAATTTACATAAATCATTAGCATTTCTATATATTACTAACAAAATCCAGCAGGAAGAGATAGAAAGAGAAATTCCATTTAAAATAGTTGTAGATATGTAAAGTACTTGGGAGTCTACCTGCCAAGACAAATCCAGGAACTATATGAACACAAATATAAAACACTTTTCACACAAAGTAAGATCTAAACAATTAGAGAAATATCAATTGCTCACATGATCTAATATAATAAAATTATAATTCTACCTGAATTAATTTACTTATTTAGTACCATGCCAATCAAACTACTAAAAATATTTTATAGAGTTAGAAAAAATAACAACCAGAATTCATCTAGAAGAACAAAAGGTCAAGACTCTCAAGAGAATTTTTTAAAAATATGAAGAAGGGTAGCCTTTGAAGGAGCCAAAACATCTAATCCAGGAATAAGGCTGGTCCTTGATAGTTAGATCTGAGCTTTCCAGAGGGCAGTCCTAAGTTTCCAGTCCTGGTTTTCTCTGTGATGTGACTGTAAATCAGAGCCCTCTAAATATCCTGTGATCCAGGGCTGTGCCCTGTTCTGGAATTCTAGCCATAAGGTGTTGGCTCACCCATACATTTTAGATCCTATTCATATGGCTTGGAAATCATCAAAGGACATAATAATCATCAAGACCTAAATTGACATCACCGTCTGTCATCTTGAAATTGAACAAAGCAGTATTAGAAAACTAAGTGACCTATAATTATCTTCTTTGTTTCATTACTCTATAAAAACCTTGTTCATGGTATTAATAAATGGATTGCATTGATCAATCATGCCTGGACCATGATTTTTCACACTTTCTCAGGGTAGTGTATCTTTTTAGAGATGGCTTAAGAAACCACTCAAGTTATCTCTACAGCCTCAATCTCAATACCAGATCTCAAACTGTACTATGAAGCAGTAATCATCAGAACAGTCTGGTACTGGCTTAAAAATAGAGTTGTGGATTAGTGGAATAGATTAGGCAAATGACCACAGTAATCTAGTGTTTCATAAACCCAAAGATCCAAGATAATGGGATAAGAACTCACTATTTGACAAAAATTGCTGGGAAAACTGGAAAACAGTTTGTCAGAAACTAGATATAGAACAAAATCTCACTGTATACCATGATAAAGTCAAAATGGGTACATGCTTTAGATATAATGCATAATATCAGAAGCAGATTAGGAGAGCATGCAATATCTTACCTGTTAGAACTATGAATAAAGGAAGAATTTATGATAAAACGAGAAATAGAGAGCATTATGTGATAAAAATGGATAATTTCAATTACATTAAAAAAAGTTTTGCATAAACAAAACCAATACAGCCAAGATTAGAAGGAAAATAGAAAACTAAGAGAAAAAAACTTTAAAAAAAGCAAGTTTCCCTGGTAAATACCTCATTTCTCAAATATATAGAGAACTGAGTCAAATTTATAAGAATACAAGTCATTCCTCAATTAATAAATGTTCAAATGAAGAGGCAGTTTTCAGAAGAAGAAATCCAATCCATCTGTAGTTACAATACTCTAAATCAATACTGATTAAAGAATTGCACATTAAAATAGCTCTGAGGTACTACCTCACACCTATCGGATTGTCTAATAGGACAGAAAAGGAAAATAGTAAATGTTGGGAGGGGATGTGGAAAAATAGGGGCACTAATACACTATTGGTGGAATTCTGAACTGATCCAACCATTCTAGAGAGCAATTTGGAACTAGACCCAAAAAGCTATAAACTGTATATACCTCTTTTGACTCAGCAATACCACTATTAGGTCTCTATTACAAAGAGATTCATTTTTAAAAAGCAAAAGGACCTATATCTCTAAAAATAGTTAATAACAGGCCTTTTAGTGAGATGCTCTTAAAGAACTGGGCAAAGAAGAGGCCTAGAAAATTGAGGGGGTGTCTTATCAGTTGGGGAATGACTGAACAAGTTGTGGAACTTGATTTTGATGGAATGCTATTGTGCTGTGAGACATGATGAAAATGAACAAAGCAAAGTAAAATGAGTAGAACCAGGAGAACATTGTACACAGTAATATTGTACGAGGCTCAACTGTGAGTTACTTAGCTTACTCAGCAATACAGTGAACTAAGATAGTTCCAAAGGGTTATGACTAAAAAATGTTCGTTCTGTCTTTCTAGAGAAAGAACTGATGTGGTCTGAATGCAGATGAAAGCATATTTTTTAAAAAAAACCTTTCTTTTGGAGGGATCCTCTGTTTTCTTTTGCAACATGGCTAATATGAAATATGTTTTGCATGTTATGTAATCTGTATCAAATTCGTTGTTTTCTCAAGGAGAGGGGGAGGAGAAGGAGAGAGAATGGGGAACTTAAATTTTTTTAATTAATGTTTAAAATTGTTTTTATATGTAATTGGAAAAATTTTTTTAAATTTAAATTTAATTTAAAAAATTTAAAAAGGAAGGGGAAAGCACAAAGCAGTTCCTGCTTTCAAGGAGTTTGCTTTTAATTAATAGGGGAGGAGATGGAACATAAATAAGTAGGTGCTTACATGGAGAATGTTAGCAGGAAGGCAACTTACTGACTAGCTATTTTTTTCCAATTCATTTTCTTGTAGAAACCATACAAATGATTAAATCAGCAAGCATTTATTAAACATTATATGTCAGACACTTTGCTAGATCCTAGAGATACAAAACAAATGGATCTTATGTTCTTTTGGAGAAATTGTGTGTGATCTATATGTAACACATATGTAATACACATTTGTTACCTATATACACATAAAAATATAAAGTGATTTCAAGAGAGTACCAACAGCTAGAGAGAGTCAGGATAGGATAGGCCTTCTCTACTGAATCTTGAAGCTTTGAAGATAGGGATTCTAGGAACTGGAAGCGAAGAAGGAATGCATTCCAGTCTTGAGGGACAATCTTCCTGCAAAGGCATGGAGATAGGAGGTGGAATGATGTACATGAAGAACAATAAGTAGGCTGATTTGGTGCGAGGTTTAGGGAGAGTAATATGTATTATACCTGGGTGATGGTAAGTTTTCTAAGTATATCCTACAAAAACCTTTAAAACTTATAATGAAGCTGACCTGTTGAGATTATAAGTTTCTAAAAGGCAAGGACTATGGGTTTGGTTTGGTTTTTTAATCTTCTTATCCTCTTAACTACTTTGTACATATTAGGTATTATTAAATGTCTGTTAAATTAGTGAATATAATACTAATCCTAAATCCTGTAGAACCTTAAGGAGTTAGAGATTAGGTGAAGATTTTCATAGAAATAGTTCAAACAATCTATATGTGACTGTAGCCTTTAAAAGTTGACAATTTCATTTATAATAGTTCTTTTTGTGGTGGCAAAGAATTGGACATTGAGGGAACGCACATCAATTGGGGAGTGACTGAACCAGTTGTGGTATGTGGTTGTTATGGAGTACTGTTGTGCTGAGAAAAATGATGAGTAGGATGGTTTCAGAAAAACCTGGAAAGTCTTACACACACTGATTCAAAGTGAAGTGAGCAGGACCAGGAAAACACTGTACGCAGTAATAGCATTATTGTAGGGGTGACCAACTGTGAAAGACTTAGGTTCTCTAATCAAGATAACCTAAGCCAGGTCTGCACAACATATTGCCCATGGGCTGCTTGCAGCCTGCCAAACTGGCTTGTGTGTGATATGTTGTGCAGGCCTGTTTTATATCCTCTACATTTTTTGTGGGCTGCCCAGAATCCTTTGACAGGCCATAAGTAGCCATGGGCTGTATGTTGTGTACGCCTGATCTAAGACAGTTTCAAAAGACCCATGATGAAAAGTGCTATCCACTTACCAGAGAGAGAGCTGATGAACACTGAGTGCAGATTGAAGCATATTTCTTTTCACTTTCTTTATTCTTCTAGGTTGTATGTTTTCTTTTGCAATATGGCTAATATGATAATATGTTTCATATGAATTCACATGCATAATCGTTATCATATTGCTTGTCTTCTCAAGGTTTGGCAGAGGGATGGGAAAGATGGTGTAGCACCAATGCAATATTCACAGTGTCCATGATCACAATAAATATACCAACTGTGACTATAAATATTCCCGCATGGTGCCTGATTACAAAATATAACATGCTCTCTATAAATAATACAGAAGAAAAACATTTATTCAGACACCAGAAAACCAAATCCCAACACCAGGAAACTGAATCCATCATAGCAACATAGAAGTTAATGTACCACAAAGTACCAGAGAGCCACACCATCCTTTAGCCTTCCTACAAACCAGTATAAGCGTAGCTGTCACAGCAGGTGGCAAAAACAAAACAAAACAAAAAAAACAACTTTTACTCACAAGCCTGACTCTTTGCCTGATTGGCCTCTCTCTCAGTCCACCTAGCTATAACTCCCAGATCTGCTCCACCCTTCAGCAAACTCCTCCCACCACAGACTCCATGTGACTACATTCAGCCTATTAGGAGGCAGGGTTTATTTTCAAAGCAGGGAAGGTCTTCAAGTTCCCATTACCATTACATTTGGCCCCAAGTGTCTTTCCATATCCCTTACATAGCAAAAATACATTAACAATAGAGATGGAGAGAATTTGGAACTCAAAAAATTTTTAATGAATTCATTAAACATTTTAAAAATATAATTGTGAAATATTTAACCAAATAAAAATAATTTTTAAAAGACAATTTCCTTAGTTTCTCAGTTCTGATGAAGAACTAAACCATTTTTTCTCTTGTATCAATTTCTCATTTTTTCTTTAGTGTAACCTCACCAAAGAGGAGATAGTTTCACACTTAAAGCTGCTACTTCCATGGCAGCAGCAAGTTTTCTTTTTATTTCTCTATTTGCCTATTTTCCATCTCCATAGTTTTCTTTTTAAACATGGATGCTCCTTTTTCAACTATTCAACATCTTTAGTAGCAAGGATAAGTTATGAATAATTGAAAATTGTGGTTCTGATTTTCTTTCTTTCTTTTTTTTTTTTTTTTTGCTTTTTGGAGGGCAGTTGGGGTTAAGTAACTTGCCCAAGGTCACACGGCTAGGTTTTTATTTGTGTGTGCGTTAAGTGTCTGAGGTCGGATCCGAACTCAGATCCTTCTGACTCCAGGGCTGACGCTCTACTCACTGCTCCACCTAGCCGCCCCCGGTTCTGATTTTCTTAAGAAAAAATCCTAGTTTTAGAACACCTTCTTTTGCTCAAAAATAGACCTGTGCCTACTATTATCAGCATTGCTATTAGGAATAGCAGTTCAGCTAACAAAACTTATACTTTTCCCCAGAATTCACTTTATACTAAAATAAAATTGTGCTTTGTATATTGATTCTCCCAACTCTTGTTTTAGAAAATATTCTACCTCAAAGGAAGAAGACAGTTTTTCTTTTCCTCTTTGGCTCTGTGGTTTTTTTTTTTGTTTTTTTTTTTTGTTTTAAGTTTCATCTTGCATCATCTTTCAGTAATCTAAAACTTCACTATTCTGGCAAAACTTTCTCCAGTGTATAAATCTCAGTCTTCTATGTTCATATGTGGTGAGTCCCATATGGCAGCAGCCAGCAATCAACATCAGGGTTCTAAAAATTTACCTTGTCTACTGCTTCCTTTAGCTCTGTTTTTCAAATAAGCATGGTACAAAAAGACTAGGTTTTTCCAGAATCACAAGTTTAAGACCTGCCATAAGACTTTGAAAATTAACAAAAGAACATTACAAAGTATGTCCTATATTTATATAATGCTGGAATTTTTTTCTGAGTCTTAATATATTTGTCAATATATTTGACAATAATGTCTCTCTTACCTGGCATGGTCAGAGAACAAGGTATTCTACATAAGATTTAGTTATCTTTCCAAAACTCCAAACTTTAAATTATTTTTGAGTGAAATCTTTATCAGCTCCCTTATGGGCATAAAATCTAAACGTGTGAATTTCTTTGGTATGGGAAACTCAGATAAGAAAACTCCCTCTACCCTTGCATTTTGGTACCTTTTCTGCAACTTGGTCTTAATAGTGACATTTAGCTCTCTGCAAAGTTCAGTGACTCAGTCACATGCCAGTATGTGTCAGAGGCCAGGCTATTCTGGCTTTAGGATTACCTCTATGCAATATGCCATGCTACCTCTTATGCTAAACAAATTAGCCCTGTCTCCATGACTAAGGGTCACTTTTGAAATATACAGATTTTTTTTTCTTTGTGCCAAATAGCCCCAGATTGTTACATTTAAAAGTTATTTGCTTTTAATTATGAGTTTTCTTCCCTTGGTGTCAGACTGTCACTGTGCCTATCTTTAGCAGCCTCCCAATTTTCTTTCTGATTTACTGTTCTTTATCTGCTTTGAGCTGGAAAACTGGGTAACTAAATTTAGACTCATAATAGAATTTTAGAACTCCAAGGAACTCCTAATATTCATGTAGTTTATTCCTATTAGGGTTGAGAGTCTGAAGGACTTTGATATGTGGACTTTGGGATGTCTGTTTTGGCTCTTCAGAGGCCTTTTTTTCCCTTCTATTTCTTGTGTTGTATTCTGTTGTATTCAGTTGTATTCTGTGTATTGAGGTTGCTATAACTAAGTCATCTCCAGATATGCAATATCTCCTTAGTGTATAAAATATGTGTAAAAATTAAAATTAAAAACTACTCTAGAAGGAATGCCTGGCCTTGTAAAATCAGAGCCACCACTACTAGTATTGTCAGATATTTCATATTTTCTTTGTTAATAGGTAACTATGTCATGTGAATAAAAGTAAATATATTTGAGTATTTTTTACATTTAAAGGCCTGATTAAAATTTTTTAGTGCTATTTGTCATTCAACATATTATAATCATGCTTAATCAGAATATATCACAAAAATCAATAAAATATAAGTACTGGGATTAATTTTTCATTTGTTACTTCTTTTATTTCCTTTTTGTTCAGGCACATAAAACTGGAGATGGATCAGTGCAAGGATGAATTGGTTCAAATGGAGAAAGAAATACTTCACCTAAGACGGGATGGAGAGAATAAAACAATCCAGTTAAAACATTTAGATATGACTTTAGAACAAACACAGACAGAACTAGATAAAAAAGTGAAAGCTGGTAAGCAATAGCTTAGCTGGGATTATCTGTCAGCTCATTTTGTTCAGTCTCTTTCTTTCTAAATTCTTCTGTTGTCTATTCCTTCCTTATGTGTATTTCTCCTCCTTAGGTCTCATGATGCTGATCTGTCATGATTGTCTTCCTGCCTGTCCATTTAATGCTTTTCAGTCTTCTTTGCAGGTTCATCATTGTTTCCTATACCCTCTGTATGGGTATGTCCCCGTGTTCTGCCCTGGATGATGTTCTCTTCTCTCTCTGCACTCTCTCTTGATGAGTTCATCAATTCCCATGGATTCAGTCTACATATCCAGCCCTCATCTCTCTTCTGAGCTCCAGTCCCACATCTTCAGATGACTACTATTTGAACCTCCCTACCTAGATGTTCCATAAGCACTTCAAACTCAACATGTCCATAACAAAACACTTGATCCTCCCCCCTCCCCATACCCACCCATCCTCATAGCTTCCCTATTTCTATTGAGTTAAGAATCTTCCAATTACCTACTTTGCAACCAAGAGTCACATCGCACTCTTCCCTCAACTTGTTCACTTCCCATGTCCAGTCAGTTATCAATCCTTGTTGATATTTCCTCATTACCATACCTCATATTCATCTTCTTCCCTTCCTTTGTACCACTCTAATGCAGACCCTCTTACCTGGACCAATGTATTAGCCTCTTTATTGGCCTCTAGTCTCTTTCCTTATAATCTACTGTCCACACTTCTGCCAATTTAATATCCCTAAAACACATAGATCTGACCCCATCACTCCTCTAGAGACCCAAGAAACTTTTGTGACTCCCTGTGGCCTTTAGGATTAAGTAGAAACACCTCTGGACGGTATCTAATGCCTTTCACACACTTTCACCACCTTATTGTCCCAGGCTGATCAGCATTTCCCTCATGCATTCCATGCTTTGGTTAGACTGGCCTACTTACTACTACCTTTATGTTATGTTTTATCTCCTCCCTCCATGCCTTTGCAGAGGCTGCCCTCCCTCCTCAACCCTGTCATTTGCAACTCCTAACTTTCTTCAAGGCTCAACTCAACTCAAATACCACTTCCTTCAAGAAGCCTTCTCTGATTCCCCCAAATTTTATCATCACTGTATTTATTTTGTTTATGTATGTACTTAACTATAAACATGTTGTATCTCCCTGGTAGAATGTAAGCTCATTGAGGGCAGGGGCTGTCTCACTTTAGTATTTGTGTCGTAGCACCTAGCCCAATACTTGGCACATAATAGGTAATTAATAAATGAATGTCAATTTGATTGATTTTTGAAAAGTAATAAAGTGAGAATTTAGGATTGTGAGATTGAAAGGGACTATGAGTATTCACTGTTTTCCTCTTTTCTTTTATACTTTATAATTACTTGAAGGTGATTGAAATTTGGTTGTTAATAATTAGATTATTTACAGAGATCTCAATGTTGAAATATTAGATTATGGTTTTAAAATTACTCTCCCTCATAACAGTGAAAGAGTTAGAGAAACTACAGCAACATTCTCAAAATGATCTAAAGGAAGCCATGCAGAAACAAGAAGAGCTAGAGACTGAACTGCAAAATGCTCACGTAGAATTAAAAAATACTTTAAAACAGCTACAGGAATTACGGGATGTATTACAGAATGCTCAAATATCTTTAGAGGAAAAGTATTCCACCATAAAGGATCTCACTGCTGAACTCAGGTGATACTATAATGAAATTATTTCATATTATAAATCTCAACTTGCTTTAAATCAGAAAGGACTCAGGTGAAATTATGGCTAGCCTGGTTCCCCAGACTATCCATCTATCAGACCGATAATCTCCATTTTCATTGTACACTATTGTTCACAGCTTTAGCTCTTTTAATGCCAAGGACAGCCTTAGTTCAGGGGTGGGGAACCTGTGGCCTTGAGACCAAATGTGCATTCAGTCAAAGAGCTGCATTTGAGGACCGAGAGTGCCACTTGTGGTCTCAAGGCAACATATTTCCCACCCCTGGATTAGCCCCATGTCACCATTGGGCTAGAGCTGTTGGCACTGAGATGCTGGGGATTAATAATAGTAAGTGCTAGGCTAGTGTTTGGTAGAAGTAAATAGGGCTAAGTAGCTGCATCAGAACAATAGGCTATGGGAAACAATGTGTAGGAATTATTCCATAACAGAAGCAGATTGAGGACTGAGCTCAACTTAGACGATTCTTTAGTGTGAGATCCAGGAATAGGAGTGAGCATCTCCAACAATGACTAGCCTTGTGACCCAGGAGAAAATCATTAAACCTTTTTTCGCCTTAGTTTCCTTATCTCTGAAATGGTGATAATAATTCCTACAACACTTAGCTTGCAAGGTTGTTGTGAAGCTCAAATGAGATAATGTATAAAAACATTAATGTGCTTTTTACATGTGAGTTTTTATTATTAAACCATCAGAGTCTCAACTTCTCATCTGTAAACTGGATATAACATACTTGTATAGTCTACCTCATGAGGTCATTGTAAGAAGAAGAGTGCATTGGGGACAGCTTCAGAGAGCAGTGAATAGAGCACTGGCCCTGGAGTCAGGAGGATCTGAGTTCAAATGCAGCCTCAGACATTTGAAACTTACTAGCTGTGTGACCTTGGGCAAGTCACTTAACCCCAATTGCCTTGCCTTCCCCCTAAAAAAGAAAAAAAAAGAAGAGCACATTGTAAGCCTTAAAATTGTTCTATAAATATTTTAATAACATTGCTCAGGAGCTCTCAACTTCTAGGCCAAACCTAAAATAATCCATTTAACCCAGAATTCTAAAAAGACCAAGATCTGGATAGGTGAAAACCTATTATCCTTACTTTAGAGAATTCTTAATACCTTGTTTCTAAGCAGTATGAATGTTTACTTTTGATTTATACCTTTTTAAATAATTTTTAGAAAAGTTCTAAATAGGTTATTTTCCAAGTTTGAAAGCTGTTTTTTTTTTAATTGGCATTTGTACCTTTGGACATTTCAAACTGGGATAAAGAATAGAAAAATTTTATTTTTAAAACAATCCCTCTTCATCTTAGTTGTTCAAAATCACAAAGATAGGAATAATATCTCAGTCCCACTTTACTTCTGATCTTAGTAGTTTCAAAGGTTTTTGGAAAAAGAGGAATTTATTTTACAAGTATTTTTTACCTGGGTTGCAATTCCAAATTTGGCTGCTTTTAGCAAGTAAAATGCTTCAGAGATTAAAAAAAAAAAAGCAGTTTTGAAACAAAAGATATTAATATTAACCATTTTCAGATTTTCAGAATTACACTTAAAGAAGGTTGTATTTGAAGAAACTTTACAGATCATTTAAAATACATATTTGTATTAAGCTTACATCTTCTTCCATACCTGAAAAGCATCATTTTCATCTTAAAGAGATCGTAAAATGAGTATAACCAATTCCATATTAGAGACATCAGCCATGATATAAATACCGTTTTGCTGACTGCAATAATGTCCTACCTTTGAAAGTCAAATCAGAAACTGCTAGCCTTGATTAATAAAAAATTATGAACATGATGTCTAATTCTTGTCCCAAACTAGTCTTTTGGTTGTGCTTGTGCTTTGACAACAAACTTTTTTTTTTTAAGCAATTGGGGTTAAGTAACTTGCTCAAGGTTACATGGCTAGTCATTATTTATGTGTGGGTACTCAAATTTATGAACATGATGTCTAATTCTTGTCCCAAACTAGTCTTTTGGTTGTGCTTGTGCTTTGACAACAAACTTCTTTTTTTTTTTTTTTAAAGCAATTGGGGTTAAGTAACTTGCTCAAGGTTACACGGCTAGTCATTATTTATGCATGGGTGCTCATTTTCTGAGGCCGGATCTGATCTCGGGTCATCCCAACTCCGAGGCCGGTGCTCTTACTGCGCCACCTAGCCACCCCTTTAGGGCAATTGGGGTTAAGTACCTTGCCCAAGGTCACACAGCTAGGTTTTTGTTTGTGTGGGTTAAGTGTCTGAGGCGGGATCCGAACTCAGGTCCTTCTGACTCCAGGGCTGGCACTCTACTCACTGCACCACCTAGCCGCCCCGACAACAAACTTCTAATAATTCATCTTAAAATGACAAAATGTACAATAACATTTTGCCTCTGAGAATGCTGTGATCAAGTAATAATATTGATATGGAAATGTATTCTTTTTGGAGCTTCCAGGAAAAATTAGTAGTTGAATTGTATCTATTGATAAAGTTAAAATATTTTCAGTATTCCTTTTGTTATTTGTATTTTTCTTTGTCATATTGTAGAGAGTGCAAGCTTGATATTGAGGACAAAAAGCAAGAGCTTCTTAACATGGAGCAGGCACTGAAGGATAGAAATTGGGAACTGAAGCAAAGAGCGGCGCAAGTCAGTTTCTTCAATGATACTTTAATAGATTTGTGTATTGCAATACACTTAAATGGAGTTTGATGTCATTTGCTAAATTGACATATGAATTCTTAAGTTACAAGACTGGGATATCTGAGCCTTTGAGTCCCTTTGTGCTATATAATGTAATAAAACAGGAATGAAAGGATTTGGTTCCCTAGTTAGGAGGGAGAAAGGAGTTTGAAGGCTGATGACAGAAATAAGATTTTGGGCAGCTTTTAAATAGTAATCTTTGGGTGGAGGAGTTGTTTATTTTTTTTAGCTAGTTAATCATTTTGTCACAAAACTGATATAGTCAGAGTAATTTTATTTGAGATTATAGTGATTTCTGCCCATTAGATTCATAATTCATAATGTGGGCTGTTTATGACCCCAAATATTGGAGTTAATAGCTTTGCCCTTTAATAATTTACTTTTGAGAATATGTGTTTGAATTCTTTATGCTTCCCATAAATACTTTGTAATATGTTTTGTATTAATTTTATTAAAAACATGAGTATTCCTGATAATTTTGTCACCATAGTAGAAAAGAATTCTTAGCAATTTTGTATATATATTTGCTTTCATATTTAGGTTACGCAGTTGGATATTACTATTCGTGAACATAGGGGAGAAATGGAACAAAAACTAATTAAATTAGAGGGTACTCTGGAGAAAACAAAACTAGAACTTAAGGAATCTAATAAACAGGTAACTTAATTACACAAATTCTTCATAAAGCCTTTGAATACTTTGAAACTTAAGTAATTTGGATAGTATGTATAGTAAAAAATCCCTAACTTTATTTTAAAATACAGACACATGACACCATTATACATAATATAGTATTACAAATATTGTGACAAAAAAATGGCTACCATAGGCAGCAAAAACAATAATAACTCATATTTATGTAGCACTTTTTCCTTTGGGTAGCAGATTAGAAGTCCATATCTGCAAAAAGAAAATTTACCATTCACCCCAAAAATGCAAAAATTGGTTCCATAGAACCTGTAACCTGAATTTTAAAATGTTTCCATTTTAAAACTATACAAGTACTCTTTGGTATCCTTTATGTTAAAAGACACATGACCTGAAATAATTTTTTTGATTGTACAGTGGGAAACTTTTCTCAAAACTATTTTTGGAGGATTTTTAGCAGGCAAATGATATAATCAGAATTGCACATTAAAAAAAAGCTTAAACTTGTAATAATGTGAAAAGGTCAGATTGGGGTGAGCAAAGAATGGAGATGGGTTAACTAGTCAGGAATGTATTTGAGTAGTTAAAGAAATAGCTCATGAAGGCCTAAATTAGAGTGAGGGAATGAACATGAGCCAACAGAACCAAGAGATATTTTAGAAATTTAAGAGAACTTAAACAATTGATAAGGTATGGGGATTGAAGAAGGAAGAAAAGTCAAAGGTTTAAGTCCAGAGTTTCAAGCCTGGGTGATGGAATAATGTTGTCACCATTAAAAGAAATAGAAAAGTCAGAAAGAATTGTGGGGAATCTGATGAATGTGTTTTAGTTGTATTAAGTTTGGGTTGTCATGGAATATTCAGATAGAGATTCTATGTAAACAATTGGAAATATAGGTCTGTAACTCAGAATATGGTCATTGATGGAAATACAGATTGATTTGGGCATCAGCCTTATAAAAATGGTTCTGAAACTGTGGGACTGGATGATATTACCATAATAAGAATATAGTGAGGCAGGTGCCAAAGTCAGTGCATGTAGATAAGTGTTCTGGAAGTCAAAAACTAGCAAAGAATATTGAGAGTACCAATAGTGTGAACTTCAGAAGGGAAAGTTATTAAGATCACTGGCACAAAGTCATTTTTCAGATTAAGCTCTATCTATAGAGCTTATAGATAAAAGACTCAGTTTTGTACATTTCTTCATGTGGACCAAATAAATAGGTAAGAAAAGATGACTACAATTTGTGATAGAGAAACTAATAAAGTACATTTTTATCATTTTGCCAATAAAAAATGGAAATATTCATTGGTATTCAATTGTATCATGTAAATGCATATGACATAATTTGTATTACTTCTATAACCATAAAAGCTTTTTCTTTTTTTAAAAATATGAAATAGTGCTAAATAAAAAGATAGCTTATAGAGATTTTAAGTCAACATTTTGTTTATTGTAGGCCTAAAGAATAACATATTTCTGTCTTATTTAGAAGCTAGTTATTGTAAGGAATTGCCTCTCAGTGTGCAAACATAACAAGTAAGCTCTGTCATGATAACCTTAATTTTTTTTTAATATTTAGGTCGAAGTCTTAGAAGAAGACTTACAAAACTGTAAAGAGCAGCTTTGTGAAAAAGAATTTGAAGTACTACAAAATGAACAGGAGATTAGTCAATTGAAAAAGGAAACAGAAAGAAAACAACAGAAAATAACAGAGATTGAGACTGTAAGTTATTCTTTTGAATGATTTTCCCCCTAAGGAATAAAAACCGTCCCCTTTGTTTAGTCATTCACCTATTATTGTGCATGAGTGACATTGCTCAATGCTTCAATGTTTATTGATCAAACTTCTTATTTTCTCAGTTTTAAGACATGTAAGGCATTTGTTCCCATTTAACCAATATTGATTCCATAAGTGGTTTATATTGTACAACTTGTTTTATATACTGTATATGGCTAAAAATATTGTTTAAGTAAAATTTTTGGAGCTGAATCATGTTTTCAATGCACCGAAGGGGAAAGTTGTCTTTAAGAGGATACTGTGGTTAATTTTGCTAAGTGAAGAATCAGCTCCTTATTTATCTTCTCAAGAAGGTTGTTTTGTTTAAAGTGAGGTACAGGGCTGGCTAAGTGGCTCAGTGAATAGAGCGCTAGCCCTGGAGTCAGGAGGACCTGAGTTCAAACGTGGCCTCAGACACTTAACCCTACTTTTCCATTTCTACTTAGAGAATTTCGAATAGTTCTAGGTCTCATTTCAACCACATCTCTGTTCTCTTTCGTTTTTCGTTGTTATTCCCTCAAGGCCCCTAACCTTCTCACTCCTCAATCTTCTTAATTCCCATAACCTCCATTACACTTCTTCCACAAATAGGCATGGTCATACCTTTCATGTCATTATTACTCATAAGTGTGCAGTTTCCTGGATCAAACATCAATCATTCTAAAATCTGACATTCTATATCTGACCACAATTTCCTATCATTTCTTCACTCCCTATACCTCACTCTTGTACCTATTTTTTGCCTTCATCACTACCTCCAGTCCCTTCTTCACTCCTAGTTCTCTGACTTTCTTCCCTTCTCAATCTCAACTCTATTATTTTCTACTTTCTCATCACCCACTTCTTTGTCCTATAACCACTTATCTCTTGTCAAACTTTAGCCCTGGCTTACTCCCACCATCAACTTCCTTTACTGAATAGATCTGAAGAAAGATTCACAATCGCACCATAAATTCATGCTATGGAGCTTCAGTCGCTCCGTTGTGATAGCAAAGTAATCCTTTCATTTCACCCTAATTAATTCTTTAATTAGTTTAATTAACTTGTCATAGAAGTTGTTTCAAACCTTTGCTTTTCTCAAGCTTCCCACATCTCCCTCTTTCCCCTCTCAGCTGAGGATTTGTGAGCTCCCTCTTCTCTTCATGTCAAAATCCATATTATATGGAATGAATATATAATTCAATATACATAATTGAATATATAATTCTCTACTCTTTTATTTCTCCCAGTCTCTGATAATGAAGTAGCCTTTCTCTCTAAGGTCAAACCATTTGCACTAGATTGCAGCAGATTACCTAGGATAATCTAGGATTATAGTTTATAGAGATTTTAAGTCTTAACATTTTGTTTATTATTGGTTTAAAAGAATATATTTCTATCTTATTTAGAACCTATTTATCTTAAGGAATCATCATTCATTGTGCAGCTATAACAATTAAGATCTATTATGTTAGCCTTAGTTACTCTTTTAATATCTGAATAGAAGAAGATATAGAAAAAATTAAAGACCGACTTTGTGAAAAGGAATTTGAAGTCCAATAAAATGAACAGATTAGTCAACTGAAAAAGGAAACCAGCAGATTTCCCACTCAGTCATCCCCTCTGATCTTCCGACTGCTGTCTCCCATACTGCTTTCAGATATGTGCATATCTGTCGACCACATTCTTTGAAAAAAATTCCTTACATCCTACTATTTTCCAGGATCTTCTCCTATCTCTTTTCTCTTTCTCACTTAGACCAAACTGTCCATAGTCATTGTCTCCTCTTCTCTCTGTCACTTCTTAACCCTTTGACTTTTTTTTTTTGGAGGGGGAGAAGGCAGGGCAATTGGGGTTAAGTGTTTAGTCAATTGGGGTTAAGTTATTACCCAAGGTCACATGGCTAGTAAGTGTTAAGTGTCTGAGGCCGGATTTGAACTCAGGTACTCCTGACTCCAGGGCTGGTGGTCTATTCACCTTTGACTTTTGACCTCAGCATTCAGCTGATCTCTTAATCACCAGGTCTGATGATTTCTTAGTTCTAATACTTCTCTACTTACCTTTTGCAGTTGACACTGTTGATCAGTCTTTACTTCCAAATGTTCTTTCTTTTCTGAGTTTTCATGATATTCTTATCTCCTGTATATTCTTCTCTCCTGTATATTCTTCTACCTGTCTGATCACTTTTTTCTTTCTTTTTTTTGTAAGCTATTCTGCTGACTTATCACGCATATTATATGCATATTATATCTACTAACTTCAGCCCAAAGCTCTGTTCTAAGTCCACTTCTCTTGTCTTTCTATACTTTGGTCTCCTATGGTTTTACTGTCTCTATATAGATAACTCCCAGATCTATATATTTAGCTCTAGTCTCTCCCCTGAGCTTCAGTCTCATATCACAGTTTACCCCTTCTCCATTTCAAAGTAGACATCCTAGAGACATTTCCAACTCAACATATCAAAAACTGAACTCCTTATCAGTGACCTAATGTCCTCTCCTTTCCCATGCTTCCCCATCTCTTCCAAAGTATTACCATTTTTTTCAGTTACCTAGTTAGTAACCTTGGCATCATCTTTAGCTTCTTACTCTCTCTCATCCCATATTTCCAATCAGGTGATGAATCTTACTATTTCTACTTCCACAACATCACTCCCCTCCTGCCCTTTCTCTCTGCTCACATAGTTTAGGCCTCCTAAATACCAGAAATATTAAGTGTAAATTAGAGGGAAGGGATTAGCAAAAAGGGAGCTGCCTGGGAAACACTTCTGGAATAGGAGGTAGGGCCTTGATGTTGGCCTTTCTGGTTGATAGGGGATCGCTGATTCCAATTTTTAAAAATTCCTACAACAAACAGTGGGGCTTTGATACCATAAGGCAAAATGTATCTGAATGTGTGTACTTTTATAAGTATCATAATCATTAGCATGGGAAATTGAGGTAGCTTTATCTGATTTCTTCTACATTTTGACATAAATATTGTATAGTTATAATAATAAGGGATTCTAACTTTTTTATGTAGTTTTTGCACATGCTAAGATGCTGTGGGGTCATACAAATGTTCTGTTAGATCTGTCTAATTGACATTGTGCTGATAAAATATGCTTCTGCTAAGAGAATGGCTGTATGTTGCTAGGTATTTTCTGAAACACTCTCTGTTACAGCTTCACAATAGATAAGATGTCCTAATAGATGAAGAACTTGAGAAGAAACACAATCAGAAAAAATTTGTGTAGGATCATAGATCTAGAGGTGGAAGGGCAGGGGCACTTTGAAATTTAAGAGTCCAAATCCTTCAATTTAAAAATGAAGAAACCAAGGCCTAGAGAGGTTCATGATGCCAGCACAGTGATGCTGGACCTAGAGTTAGGAAGATGGGAATTCAAATCTTGTCTTGGACACTTACTGGTTGTAAATGGCTTGACTTCTCCAAGCCTTACTTTCCTCATCTGTAGAATGGGGATAATACTACCTACCTCACAAGTTTTTGAAGATCATATGAGGTAATGTATGTAAAGTGCCTTATAAATCTTAAAGTGCTTTATTAATGCTAACTGTTATTAAGTAATTTACTCAGTCATAAGGTAATGAGCGGCAGAACTGGAATGTTCACTATTCCCACTCTTTCAAGTGGCATCAGGAAAAAATTAGAGCTTTCATCCTTTGCATGAAACCTAAGAATGATTTCTACTTTTCAGATTATGAAAGAGCAGGAACAGTGCATTGCAGCCCAATACAAAGAAGCTTTGGATGTAAGGCAGCAGATGAAGTTAATGGAGGAACAGATGAAGCAAACTCAGCAGGAGCTGCTAGAGACCCGCCGGCAGCAAGTCCAAGCCCAGAGAGAAGTTGAGAGACTTGTACATGAAGTAGAAGAAACAAAACATCTTTCTAGAGAGAAGGTTTCTATTCAAAACAGTTTTATTAAAGTTGTTAAGTTATGGCATCCATTTTTTTGGATTTATGAAATAGATAAGTAACTGACTATATTATTGACCTAGATTTTTGCAATTAAATACATATTAAATTAGTTTGGTACAACTTTTAAATATTAACTGACCTGGTTGGATGTTAATTCGGTTCGGGAGTCAGTTAATATTTTTGGCCCAGAATGCTTGCTGAGTTGATTGAAAGCATGCATACTATGTGGGGAGGGGGAGGGGTTTGTGGGTGTGTGTGGGTATAAAATATACACATACATATATATATATATATATACACACATATATTTTCTGCCTGACTACACTCACAAACAGTATCAGCAAGGAATATATATGATGGTCATTTGGTATTATGTTTTTGTACTCCTGAGTGAAAAGAAAATTCTCTAGAAAGTTACCTACCTTACATAACCCTAGTCCTGACTGGGTTATAATAAATGATACTAGTACCAAAAAGCATCTAAATGCTAAAATATAAGTATTACACAGATACAGATATATAGTTACAAGCATTTGCTGCCCATGTGGTTCCTATACTCTGAAATAATATTTAGTCTACATTTCCTAATTATATAATTAGTAATTAAAAATTTTTACTAACTTCTACAAACACTGATTTTCCTCGTTATACTGATGGCATAGTACTATTTCTGTTCTTCCTTCACTGTGATGCATGTTGCTGTTGCTATGAACAGTTGACATACCTTACAGAAGACAGTTCAATATTTTATCTCATCATGCCTATCTTCAAGTTTGGAAGGACCAAGTCAAGAAGCATGTGTTACTGCACTGGTTTTGAGTACCTTATAGGCAGAGAATCCAGTCTCACTTTTCTCTGCATCTTTCCCAGTGCCTTGTACAGAGTAGCCAGTCATTAAACAGTTATTATGCAAACTACATTTCAGTTCATTTGCTGAATTAGTTTAGATTTAATAAAAATTTAAATAAAAATAACTGATTGCCTCTATTCAATGTATGTTTTGAAGGACGCACGTGCAAACCATTTGGCTGAAGAACTGGGGGCTTCACAAGTCCGTGAAACTAAACTGGAAGCAAGACTGCAAGCAGAAGTAAAGAAACTGTTAAAAGAAATAGAATCACTGAAAGAAGCTTATCATCTAGAGGTAAAGAGAGCAGACTGAAGTAGACGGTACTCGTGTTAATTGGAGTATGTCTTGGTCTTTTTGCGAAGATCAATCAACAAGCATTTATTAAGCATTTACTGGGTATGTGCCAGGCACTGTGATAAGTGCTAGGGATAATGGGGTATTAAGCCATCCCGGCCTTCAAGGACCTTACTTACATTCATTCAGGGCAAGAGAGCATGTATTTTGGGGAATAGGTGTTGGCACTGGAGGGATAAGGAAAGACTTGATTTAGAAGGAGTACTTGAGCTGAGTTTCAAAGGAATCAAGGGATGCCAAGAGGTGACGAAGTCGGTGCATCATGGCATGGAGGACGGCTGGTACAAAGGCAAGTGAAGGGAGATGGCAAGAAGGCCACGAATGGATTACAAAGTCAGAAGAGAGTTTGGAGCCAAGTTGTAAAGGATTTTAAAAGCCACACAGAGGGGTTTATATGTCATTCTAGAGGCAATGGGGAGCCACTGGAGCTTGAATAAGAGTGTGATGTGGTCAGACCTGCACTTTAGAGCAATAACTTTAGCAAGTGTGGAAGGATCAGAGTGGCAGGGATACCAGTTAGGAGGCTTTTCCAGTAGTCCAGCCATAAGGTGCTCCTGACCTAAACTAGAGGGATGGCCTTAGAAGGAGACAAATAGCTGGATCTTTGGAATGAGGGGAGTGAAGACGTAGAAATGACATTGATGTTGTAAACCTGGTTGACTGAAAGGTTGATAAAATGTGCCCTGGACAGGAAAAGAGAGTTCACATGAGTTTAGAAGAGACGGGTGGGTTTGCATGGAAAAAAAATTTTTTTGTTTTGGATTTGTTGAATTTGAAATGCCCATGGAACATCCAGTTTGAAATGTCTAATAGGCAATTGGAGATGCAGATTTGAAGCCCAGGAAAGAGACTAAAGCTGTGTGTACACATTCAGTAGTCATCAGTATGGAAATGATAATTAAGCCCTTGGGACCTGAGAGGGTCACCAGGTTAGTGTGGTGAGATATCAAAATAGCAGACGTTGAATAAAATGGTTGTTAATTAATTAATTGTAGAAATTATACCATCCAAAGTACCATGTACACACCTGTAATCCCTGTTACCAAGAAAGTTGAGGCTGGCAAATCTCTTGAATGTGGAAGGGCTGAGCTTCAATGGTCTAGGCTAGTCAGGTATCTACCCTAAATTTGGCATTAAGATGACAAGCCCCCAGAAACCAGGGGGGCCACCAGGATACTTAAGGCGGCTACCTGGCCCAGACTAGAAACAACTGATCAAAGTTCCTGTGCCAGTCAGAGTGACCTTGGGTCTGTGATGAGTCCTTGCATTTCCCCAGCCTGTGAAAGATAGGGAGAACCAGTCTTAAACAGTCACAAAAGTGTCTTATGTCTAACAAGAGTGTAATTCCAGATCTTCGGTTTTCTTAACAGTGGAATAAGTTTTCTTCCTTCACATTTAGTAGCCCAAGCCATGTGGGCCTCATGTTAACCAACAACACAGAATACTTGTATTACAAGAATTTGTTGGAGCACTGAATTGTGAACTAAAGCCAATCCTCCAGCACCTTTCAGAGACTCCTTTAAGAGAAGTAAAACTTGTTCCTATTACCATTATTTTATTGCTCTATAAACCATTTTTAAAATAGTCTTTCTCTTTGGATGGGTATTGACGGTTAATTTTAAATAGGAGATTAATTCAGTGAGAAAATGAGAAAAGGTGGTATTACAGTAAATTAAGGGAAAAATAGTAACACTCTAAATAGTGATGCAGGAAAATTCAAATTTCGAACCTACCCACTCACACAGAAGCAATTAAGGTTTGTGGAAAAACTAACTTTGGAGAAATGAAACATTTCTAGCCATAAAAAGAGCCAGGTGCTTGTTTTGCTCATGTGTTTACCTTAAGTAGTTAAAGTATTAAGGAAAAATAAAACCAAATCAAATATATGACTTTTTTTTATCCAAAATACTTAGATGCTTACACATCGAGAGAATCGTACAAAGTGGAAGCTATCTTCAGACAACCAGAAGTCTTCAGTTCAGAAACTAAACATTCAATTAGAGAAGGCAAAACATGAATTAGAGGAGATGCAGGGTACATTAAGCAGTCTGCACAAGCAAGTGCAAGACAAGAACGAGGTGATTCAAGCTGCCAACGAAGCATTGCTTGTTAAAGTAAGTGGAATGTAAAGTCAGAAAACGTTAAAGAAATATGTTTCTTATACATAAAAAATTAATCACTTTTCTTTTTTTAAAGCGATTGGGGTTAAGTACCTTGCTCAAGGCTACATGGCTAGTTACTGATGTGTGGGTGCTAAGTACTGAGGCCGGCACCGATCCCGGCCCGGGCTGGCGCTCTTACTCACTGCGCCACCTACCCGCTCCTCACTTACTTTTCTCATACATTTTGCTTGGATAAAGACTATGATGAGGCATCTAGGTGGATAGAATGCCTGGTTTTAAGACTCATCTTCCTGAGCTCAAATCCTGAGCCTCAGACACTAACTGGTTTTCTCAGTTTCCTCATCCTCATGTAGAATGAGGTGGAGAAGGAAATGTCAAACCACTCCAGTATCTCTGCCAAGAAAATCTCCAAACGGAGTCACCAAGAGTCAGACACGACTGAAACAAGTGAACAGCAACAGACTATGACATGATTAGTTGTTTGCCTACTTAAGAAAAAAAAAGCACCCAATTTAGGGAGTGATATATTGTGTTTAATAATATGGTATGTTCTCTCATATTACTACAGGGAAAATGTTTTGTGAACCTTAATTATAAATTCACCTAATCCTTGCTTACCTACTTTAGGGTTCATATTGTTTTACTATTTGATGCCAATAAAAAGTCAGAAATTTTTTTTTCAGAATTAATAATTGTTAAACTGTTAAAAAATCATACAATTTCATTATCTATTACTGGATTTGAGTATAAGCACTAGTATGTAAGCATCAAGCATATAGTTAGGTGTTCACTTTTATTTATTTTTCTCTGATTCTAAAGTTTTGGGAATTAGAAATCAATATAAATACTTTCATTACTTTATTTTTTTTTGTTTTTTTGTTTTTTTTTAAACAAATGCTTTATTAACTTCTGTTTTACATCATTCATTTCCACCAGATTTTGTGTTACAATCATTTTCCCCCCGTTATTCCCCTACCCAACCTCCCAGAATAGCAGTCCCACAAGATATCGCTTCCTCCAATCTGCTCTCTCCCATACCTTCTCCCATACCCCCTACGACTTTTCCATTAGAGGAAGGTAAATCTTTGTGTCCCAGTGCCTGCACATCTTATCTCCCAATTATAAGCAAAAGAGTATTAATAATAGTATTTATATATATTTGAAACGTTTAATCTTAAGACCTCGAATTTCAGATCCATTTCCTTCCTCCCTTGTCACCCATTCCCTCTGGGGAGATAAGTAATTCAGTATATGTTGTACATGTCTAGCTATGCAAAACATTATCATAGTAGATATATTGTACAAGGCTGCTTATAATTCCCTCCCACTCATCCCACCCCCCACCTGGTCCATTCCCTACATGATCCTGTCCCTCTTCTATAGTGGGTACTTCCAACCTCCCCTCCCCCAAGGATGCCCTCCCATCCATCATCCCTCCTCTCATCCCCCTTCCCCCTATCCTGCTGCAGGTTGAGATATCCCATTTAGTATGTATGTCATTCTCTCCCTGAACCAAATTCAATGTGAATGTGGTTTTGCCTTTTTAGCCTTCCTTATTCTCCCCCTCCTTTGCAACCACTTCCCCTTCTTCTACATGGGATAGTTTACCCTACCCTGTCTCTCCCCATCTCCTCTTGCCACTTTCCTCTCTCACCTCATAATTTCATCCCTTGAGTATTCTCCCTTCCCAACAAATTCAACCTATGCCCTCTATCCATATATAACTGTAACCATATACACACACATTCACATATGTATTCATATGACCACACACCCTTCTTCCATTATTTTCATAGTGAGAAAGATATCATCAGTCACAGTTATTGCTTTTCCATATAGGAATGTAAATAGTTCAACTTTGATAAGTTCCTTTTGATTTCTTTTCCCTGATTACCTTCTCAGGCATCTCTTGCTTCTTGTGTCTGGATGTCAAATTTTCTATTCAATTCTGGTTTTTCCTCAAGAATGCTTGAAAGTCCTCTATTCCACTGAATGACCATATTTTCCCCTGAAACAAAATACTCAGTTTTGCTGGGTAGGTGACCCTTGGGTTCATTCTCAGTTCTTTTGCCCTCTGGTATATCATATTCCATGCCTTTGATCTCTCAGTGTAGAAGCTGCCAGGTCCTGGGTTATTCTGATTGTGTTTCCACAATATTGAAATTGTTTCTTCCTGGCTGCTTGTAGTATTTTCTCCTTGATCTGGGGATTCTGGAACCTGGCTATAATATTCCTGGGAGTTTTCTTTTGGGATCTTTTTCAGGAGGTGATCGGTGGATTCTTTCAACCTCTATTTTGCCCTCTGGATCTAAAACATCAGGGCAGTTTTCCTTGAGAATTTCTTGAAGGGTGATTTCTAGGTTCTTTCCTTGATCATGGCTTTCAGGTAGTCCAATAATTTTTAAATTGTCTCTCCTGGATCTATTCTCCAGGTCAGTGGTTTTTCCCATGAGATATTTCACATTGCCTTCTAATCTTTCGTTTGTTTGGATCTGCTTAACAGCATCTTGATTTCTCATAAAGTCATTAGCTTCCATTTGCTCCAGTCTAACTCTGAAGGAATGAATCTCCTCAGTGAACTTTTGAGATTCTTTTTCCATCTGGCAAATTCGACTTTTTAAGGCATTCTTCTCCTCATTGCCCTTTTGGGCCTCCTTTGCCATTTGAGTTAGTCTATTTTTTAAGGTGTTGTTTTCCTCAGTCAGGCTGTTGACCCTCATTTCATACTTTTCCTGCATCCTTCTCATTTCTCTTTCCAATTTTTCCTCCACTTCTCTTATTTGATTTTTTAAAGTCCTTCTTAAGGTCCTCTATGGCCTGCAACCCACTCATGTTTTCCCCTGGGGCTTTTGGAGCAGGACTTCTGACCTCACAGTCCTTTTCCCGCTCTATGCCCCCAAAATAGGAGTCTAGGGTTGCATTTTTCTGTTTCCTTTGCCTTGGCATGTTGCCACTTAATTGCTTGACTTTTGGGCTTGTTGCCACACTATGGCTTTAAGGCCAGATAGAGGAATTTTCGTCCCGAACGTGTGGGGGGCAACTTCCGTTTCTGGCAAGCTGTAAACCCACCCACAACTTCCACCCTAGATCACAATCCAGATCCAGGGAGGTTAAAGCAAGAGCGATTACCCCCCAAGACTGATCGCTGGATCTCCCTACAATTAATTGCAGGCCAAGAGCTGGAGCTGCCTCTGAAAACTACCAAATGGCATGTCTCCTCAGTGGCTTCTAGCCCCCAGGGGAGGGAGCCGACGCATTCTCCCAAAAACAGGTCCCAAAGTCCATAGGACACTAACCTCTTACTTTGTCCTAGGCATGTCTATGTTGATAATTCTGGAGTCGCCACAGCTGCTGGTGTTCTGGGGTTCCTCCAGCCAGCTGCTGGCCCTGCCGCCCTGGGGCTAAAACCTCGGCTCACGCCGACCTGGGCTTCGCTCAGCTCAGCTTCCTGTGCTCTGCGCGTTGCGCGCTGCCGGCTCCCAGACCGCTGCGCTGGTCCTTCCTACAGGGCTGCTGGGCTGTCCTCAGCGGGAGGTTAGCTTCTCTTTGTTGTTCTGTGGGTGCTGGGGCTCCAGAAGTTGTTCAGAGTCCCCTTTTACATAGTTTGGGGGGAATCTGGGGGCAGAGTGGCTTGGATGAGCTGTTTCTACTCTGCCATCTTGGCTCTGAGAAATCAATATAAATACACAAAGATTAAACATGCGGCTGGGCTACATAATTGCTGGTCTGTATGTTAGATTTGTCAGTTAAGGCCCAAGAAACAAGAATGTGAATTGGCTGTTTGAAAATCAGGAAGCTCATAAAAAAAAAAAAACAACTTTTAAGTGCAGTAGAAAGTAAAGTTACTGAAAATCCAAAAATTCTGTTAAGACTATTTTTTAAAAATTGGGAGCACTTAAATACCTTTTCTGATGTGATTCTGTTGTCCACACTGATAGAAGCTTTTCTGAACACGTTTTTGGTATCTTTATTGAATTATGACTATGTTCAGAGAAATTATAAAGGAAACATCAAAGCCATGTTGTAAAGGACTGAAAGAAAAGGCTAGAAGGTTGTCTAGTGTTTCCATCCTATTTTATTTCCCAAACTTATCCTGTTTTCCCCAAATTATGTTGAGATGATACAGTATAAGACACTATTTATTAAGTGTTCAGATGCTTGGCATCCTTGAACGTTCAAAACAGACTTGCAAGTAAACAAAAATACCTTGTGTTTGTAAAAGATAGAAATTCCTAGAAAAAGCCTGAAGATATGAAAATGACAATTGCTTAGTGAGCAAACCTGGAAAAAAAGAGCTTTTTAGCTGGCACAAATAAGCCTAGAAACCAGGGAAGGAGAGACAGAAGAAGAGGGGGCAGTCAGCAGAACTGCAAAGGTGACCAGAAGTCAACCAACCAGCCACTTAGAGAAAGTAACAGCCATTCATGGAAATAGGCAGCGGGGAGCAAAAGAAGAAACTTCCACTAGAAAAGCAAAAAGTCAGGGAGGGCATGAGAGTACACACCAAGTCACCCCAGGACCTTCTGAAAGCATCCCTGGATTACGTAGCACCATACGAGAAGTGCTGTTTCTAATCTTGACTCTGGATCATCAAGAAACAGCTATGTTATAGTCCACATTACTTGTACTTCTAGTAGGGATGTATGTAATATTTTAGATATCTACCAGAAAACTTTAAATTAAAAAGTTAACTATAAAATTTTCTGCACAACTATGCCAGATAACTGATATATTATATAATGGACCAGCACAAGATAAGCTGCTATAGATTCATCGTATTTTTCTTCTGTAGCTTTCCATTGGGTTGGAAAGGTTGTAATTAAGCACCTTGGTTTAAAGGACAAATCCTTTGTCTACCTCTGTAATGTCAGCAAATGATTTTGTAGCCTACTTTGCTAAAATGTGCTAATAAGAACCTTAAGAAAAAATTTGCCATGGAAAAAACTGGTTCAATGAGTATCAATCTGAAAGTAATTTGAATGTAAATAGATTGTAAAGGTATTGAAAGGGAGATGTATATAGGCAAAGAGAGAAACACAGAAAAATTGTATTTGCCTCATGCTTTTTAGGTGCTAAATTTCAGAAAACTAATAGAAATGAAGGTTCACACAATGTCAGATTGAATCAACTAGTCTTTTTTTTTCTCATGGCTTTCCCTATCATAGTTTCAACTGAATTTCTGTTCCTGATCATTTCTGTTGATAAAAAACAAGCTCTTTGGGGAGGCAGTGCTACCCCATGCTACACATGTAATCTCTTTTGGAAGTTCTGAAGGGGAGAATAATTTTTAATGCTTTCCATTCTATTAATTTTTTTTTTTTTGCTTTTTGGAGGGCAATTGGTGTTAAGTAACTTGCCCAAGGTCACACGGCTAGGTTTTTATTTGTGTGTGCGTTAAGTGTCTGAGGTCAGGTCCTTCTGATTCCAGGGCCGGTGCTCTACTCACTGTGCCACCTAGCCGCCCCCTATTTTATTAATTTTATATTAAGTAGTGTCTGTCAATATAAAATCAGTTATTGTTTACTTTTCACATTTCCCCTTGGGTTGAATGAGGTAATGTAAATATTTTTAAAGGGCTCTCTGCTTAGCTGTGTGCTGCCTAAGAGGGTAAAATTTTGTAAATGAGAGGTGATGAGTAGTATAAACATGATTTTGTCACCTACTAAGCCAGGAAGAACTTGAAAGCTGGATATAATAACAGGGGGGACCTTGGGGCTATGACCACCTGTATACAGGAGAGATGATTTAAAAATTATTGGATTGGGGCGGCTAGGTGGCGCAGTGAGAAGAGCGTCCACCCTGGAGTCAGAAGGACCTGAGTTCGGATCCGGCCTCAGACACTTAACACACACACAAACAAAAACCTAGCCATGTGACCTTGGGCAAGTTACTTAATCCCGATTGCCCTCCAAAAGGCAAAAAAAAAAAAAAAATTATTGGATTATCTGAAAGCCATGATCAAAAAAAGACATCATCTTTTAAGAAATTATCAAGGAAAACTGCCCTGATAGTCTAGAACCAGAGGGGAAAATAGAAATTGAAAGAATTCACTGATTGCCTCTTGAACAAGACCCCCAAAAGAAAACTCCTAGAAATATTATAGCCAAATGCCAGAATTTCCAGGTCAAGGAGAAAATATTACAAGCAGTCAAGAAGAAGCAAGTTGAGTATTGTGGAAATACAATCAGGATAACACAAGATCTAGCAGCTTCTACATTAAGGGATCAAAGGGCTGGGAATATGATATTTCTGAGGTCAAAGGAGCTAGGACTAAAACCAAGAATCACCTACCCAGCAAAATTGAGTATAATGCTACATGGGAAAATATGGTCATTCAGTGGAATAGAGGATTTTCAAGTATTCTTGATGAAAAAATTAGAGCTGAACAGAAAATGTGACTTTCAAATACAAGAAGCAAGAAAGACATGAAAAGGTAAACAGGATGGAAAAATCATAAGGAACTTATTAAAGTTGAACTATTTACATTCCTACATGGAAAGATGATATTTGTAACTCATGAGCCTTTTCTCAGTGTGAGGAGAGTTGAAGGGAATACATACATATATACATACATATGTATATATGTCTACGTACATGTCTATGTATGTATGCATACATAGATATGTATAGGTGGGTGTATGTGTCTATATGTATATGTATGTACATGGACAGAGGCACAGGGTGAGTTGGATGTGAAGGGATGATATCTAAAAAATAAAATTAAGAGGTGGGAGAAGGAGAAAGGGAGAGATAGCATGGGGTGGATTATCTCACATAAAGGAGACAGGAGAAGGTTGTTACACTGAAGGGGAAGTGCCAGAAGGTGAAAGGGAATGAGTCAACTTTACTCTCATTGGATTTGGCTTAAGTAGGGAATAACATACACACTCAATTAGGTATCTTGTCCAAACAGGAAAACAGGGGGTGAGGGGATGAGGGGAGATGATAGATGGGAGGGCAAATTGGGGGACAGGGTAGTTAGAAGTAAATACTTTTGAAAAGGGACAGGGTCAAAGGAGACAATAGAATAAATGGGGGATGGAATAGAATGGAGGGAAATACAGTTAGTCTTTCACAATATAATTACTATGGAAATGTTTTGCATAACTACACATGTATAACCTATATTGAATTACTTGTCTTCCAAGTAGAATTGGTTGAGGAGGGAGAAGGGAAAGAATCTGGAACTCAGAGTTTTAAAAACAAATGTTAAAAAATTGTTTTTACATGCAACAGGAAAATAAAATATACAGGCAATGGGGTATAGAAATCCATCTTGCCCTACAAGAAAGTAAGAGGGAGAATGGGGGTGAGGGCAGATTGGGGGAAGGGGTATTCAAGATGCTTGCCATCTTGGGGTGGGGTTAGGGTAGAGATGGAGAGAAAATTTGTAACTCAAAATTTTGTGGAAATGAATGTTGAAAACTAAAAATAAGTAAATTGTAAAAGAAAAAAATAAGATATATGAAAGATAAATTGGAGATAATCTCAGAGGAAAGGTACTAAGTCCCTCCCTGATTAAAGGGAACTAAGAAAGGCTTCTTGCAGAAAATGAAATTTTAACTGAGCCTTGAAAGATGCCAAGAGGCAGAGATGATGAGAGACAGAGTTCTAAGCCTAAGGAAATTGAAAGTTTGTGAAGTCCTTTTTAACTTAACAATACCACTACTAATTCTATACTCCCAAAGAGATCAGAGAAAGAGGAAAAGGAATCATACATACAAAAATATTTTATGGTAGCTCTTTTCATAACAGCAAAGAGTTGGAAACTTAGGAGAGGCTATCAGTTGGGGAATGTCTAAACAAGTTATGGTATATGAATATCATAGAATACTGTTATGCTGTAAGAAATGATGAAGGGGATGGTTTTAGAAGAACCTGGGAATACCAGTATGAACTCATTCAGAGTAAAGTCAGCGGTACCATGGGAACAATTTATTCAATAACAACAATACCATAAAGACAAACAACTTTGAGAGACTTAGGAACTCTGATCAGCACAGTGGCACAACCACAGTGCCAGAGGACTCATGATGAAATGTGTTAGCCACCTCTAGATAGAGAGGTGATGGACTCAGAGTTCAGATTGAAATATATGTTAATTTGGGGGTGTGGGGATTTAGCTAATATGGTAATTTGTTCTTCTTGACTATACACACACACATAATTGGTTTTGTTTTTCTTGCTTTCTCAATGGGTAGGTGACAGGAAGATGGGAGGGAGAGAATTAAGAACTGAAAATAAAATATAATTGAATTAAGAATAAAGAAAATGTATGAGGTCAAGAAATGGGAGTCTTTTATTTGAGGAACAGCAGTGAGGCCAGTGTCACTGAACCGTAGAGTATGTGAAGGAGAGTGAGGTATAAGAAGACTGGAAAGGTATGAAGAGTCAAGCTTATGAAGGGCTTTGAAAGCCAAAGTCATACTCAGCTGTCTGAAATGGGATGGTTTGCCTCAAAGAGTAGTGCATTCTTTCTAGAGATATCTGTAGGAAGTAATGCTACATTGGATAAAAAGTTGAACTACTTTCTTTCTGGGTCTGAAATTCATGATATGTGAGTGACCAAGTTTTCTTATTTTTGTGTAGGAATCAGAGGTAACTAGGCTGCAAGCTAAACTTTCTGGACATGAAAGGACTGAAGGCTTCAAGTATCTACCAGTCTCACTTTTATCTCCTGCTGAAATTATGTATAATATTCAAGATTCAAGACTTTTCAAACAGCCTCAGCTATCATTTCTCAAATCTAGAAAATTGCGTCGCTCTATTAGTGCCAGTGACCTAAGTGTCAAGACTATTGACAATGAAGATCTTTCTGAAGAACTCTTAGAGGATCTAAAGCAAGTTCTCATTCAAAATCCTTTACCAACAGAAGAAGAAAACAAAAAAGATGCCCTTTATACTCCATCAGAAGTATTTGATTCAGTGACGTATGATGCAGATGATGACGAAGCTCCCCAAAGTAATGACTTCACTACACTTAGTGGAATGTTAAAATACATAAACAAAGAAGTGAGGTTGTCAAAAAAGTCTTCTCTATCAGCATTTGGTACAAATCAGGTATGCCCATGTGAAGAGTATGCATTTGTCTAGTAGTCAATAGTTTCTGTTTGGGGGGAAAATATTTTCAGATGGAATTTTCTGTACTTTGAAAACTCCTCTTGCATTTTGCTTAAAGTTAACATTTACGAGGAAAATTGGTGTTTGTAAAATAATAGAGGATTTTTTAAATTAGAAAGATTTAAAATAATGACCATTTTTAAACATGGGTGGCAGTCTTTTCTTCTATGAAGGGAAGATACTACACAGGAAAAATTAAGGGCTGCCCAAGGAAAAACTAAGGTCTTTTTTGCTAGAGAAATACAAAACATTTGGCTTCTTTTAAAATTAAGAATAAGGGAATATACAATTTTATTCAGTAAGTATAACAAATACTAAAAAATATACTTCACTTCCACAGGGGAAGAGTTAAGAAGTTAGCAAAAAGCCAGAGACACAGAAGAGAAATGGAAGGGTGAAGCTCACATAGAGGGAAAGACAAAAAGGCTCAGTAGGTTCTGAGGTGAATTATAGTTAATAGAGATAAATTGCCTGTAGCATACCTTGTTTATATAGGTGGGCTATGGGCATCAGAATAAATTATTACTGGTTGTCACTGACTTTTGAAGAGTTGATTGAATTATTAACCACTATTCATAGCTTTTCAGTTGTATGCCCCGTTCATTGATCTGCTCTTTCTCTATGTTATTGATGTGAGAATTTAGAGAGATGAATTTTCCCCTAAGTACTACTTTGGCTGTATCCCATGAATTTTGATATTTTGTCTCATTATTGTCATTCTCTTTGATAAAATTATTGTTTCTATGATTTCTATGACCCACTCATTCTTTAGGATTAAATTATTTAGTTTCCAATTAATTTACTCTTTTTCTAGCCTTTTATTGAGTGTAATTTTTTTATTGCATTATGATTTGAAAAGGAGGCATTTAATATTTCTGCTTTTCTGAATGTGGTTGTGAAGTTTTTATGCCCTAAAACATGACCATTTTTTGTGTAGATGCCATGTACCACTGAGAAAAATGTATGTTCCTTTCTGCTCTCATTCAATTTTCTCCAGAGGTTCCATCATATCTAATTTTTGTAAAATGCTATTCATCTCCTTAACTTCTTTATTGTTTATTTTTTGGTTAGATCTATGTAGTTCTGAGATGAGAAAGTTGATAGTTTTACTATTTCCTTCTTGTAACTTATTTAATTTTTCTTTTAACAATCTGGATACTATGCCATTTGGTGCATATATGTTTAGTATTGACATTACTTCATTACCTATGATTCCTTTTAACAAGATACAGTTTCCCTGCTAATTATTTTAGGTCTATTTTTAGAACTAAATTAGTTCTGTTTTGCTTTGTCTGAGACCATGATTGCTACCCCTGCTTTTTTTTTTTTTAACTTTAGCTGAAATATTATAGACTGTGCTCCAACCACTTACCTTTATTTATTCTATGTGTGTCTCTGCTTCAAGTGTGTTTCTTGTAAACAGTAGATTGTTGGATTCTGGTTTTAATCAGTTCTGCAATCCACTTGCATTTTATGGGTGTCATCCCATTCACATTTGCAGTTATAACTGTGTGTTTCTCTCAATCCTGTTCCCTCCCCCCATTTATCCTTTTCTTTCTCTCCTTTCATCCTTTCATCATCCCTCATCAAAAATGTTTTGCTTCTGATCACTGTCTCCTCCAATCTGCCCTCCCTTCTATCAGCCCCCACTCTTCTCTTATTCCCCACCCCTCCTATTTCCTTATAGGGTAAGATAGATTTCTAAACCCAACTAAGTGTGTATATTATTCTTTCTTTGAGCCAATTCTGATGAGATTAAGGTTCATTATTACCTGGCACACCCCCATATTCCCCTCTATTATAAAAGCTCTTCCTGTCATACCTTTTTTATGTGAGGTAATTTACCCCATTCTATCCCTCCCTTCCCCCTTTTCCCAATGCATCCCTCTTTCTCACCCTTTAATTGTTTTTTTTAGATATCCCATCAAAGTCAGCTCATACTTGTGCCTCAGTCCATGTATTTTAACTGCTCTAATAATGATAAAGTTCTTAAGAGTAACAGGTATCATCTTTGCATGTAGGAATGTAAATAGTTTAACCTTATTGAATCCCTTATGCTTTCTTTTTTCTTGTTTACCTTTTTATGCTTCTCTTGAGTCTTATACTTGAAAGTCAGATTTTTCTATTCAGCTCTGGTCTTTTTTCATCAGGAATATGTGAAAGTCCTCTCTTCCACTGAATATCCATCTTTTCCCCTGAAGGATTATGTTCAGTTTTGCTGGGTAGGTGATTCTTGGTTGTAATTCTAGTTTTTTTGCCTTCCAGAATATCATATTCTAAGTTCTCCATTTCTTTAATGTAGAAGCTGTTAAATCTTGTGTTATCCTGACTGTGGCTCCTGGATATTTGAATGGCTGCTTACAGTATTCTCTCCTTGATTTAAGAGCTCAGGAATTTGGCTATAATCTTCCTGGGAGTTTTCATTCGGGGATCTCTTTCAGGAGGTGATTAGTAGGTTTTTTCAATTTCTGTTTCTCTGGTTCTAGTATATCAGGGCAATTTTCCTTGACAATTTCTTGAAAGATGATGTTTAGGCTCTTTTTTTTATCATGACTTTCAGATAGTCTAGTAATTCTTAAATTATCTCTCCTCAGTCTATTTTCTAGATCAATTGATTTTCCAACGAAATATTTCATGTTTTCTTCTATTTCTTAAAATTTCTTTTGACTTTGTTTTATTGTTTCTTGATATCTCATGGAATTATTAGTTTCCACTTGACCAATTCCAATTTTTAGTGAATTCTTTTCTTCAATGAGCTTTTGTATCTATTTTTCCATTTTGACCAATTCTGCTTTTTAAGGAGTGTTTCTTTTCCATGGAGTTTTGTGCCTCTTTTGCCATTTGACCTATTTTGGTTTTTTGAGGTATTATTTTCTTCAGTATTTTTTTGTGCCTCCTTTGCCAAGTTTTTTACTTTTTTAACTGTTTCCTTGATTCACTCATTTCTTTTTCCAATTTTTTCTACCCCTTTTTTGATTTTTCAAATACTTTTTGAGCTCTTCCAGGAATTCTTTTTTTGGCCTGAGACCAATTCACATTTTTCTTTGAAGCTCTGTATGTAGCTATTTTGATGTTGGTATCTTCTGAATTTGTGTTTTGACCTTCCCTATCATCATAGTAACTTTCTATGGTCAGGTTTTTTTGTTGTTGTTGTTGTTATTGTTGCTTATTTTCACAGCCTAATTCTTGACTTTTTTTCTTTTTTGGAGGGGGCAAGGTAGGGAATTTGAATTAAGTGACTTGCCCAAGGTCACACAACTAGAAAGTGTTAAGTGTCTGAGACCAGATTTGAACTCAGGTCCTCCTCAATCCAGTGCCGGTGCTCTATTCACTGCACCACCTAGCCATTCCTAATGGCTTTTACCTTTGACTTGACTTTTGACTTTTACCTTTGTTAAAGTTGGGCTTTGATCTAGGGGTGAGGGGGCACTGTCCAAGCTTTAGGTTTTTCATGATGCTGTTTTCAGAGCTAGTTGTGGGGTTCTATAGTTTTTCAGTTCTTCCAAAGTGGTATGATCTAAGAAAAGAGGTATGGTTATTGCTCTCCTGGCCTGTGCTGTGTGGTCTGTGAGTGACCATAAGTACTCTTTTCCACCCTGCAATTATGACTAGGGTTCCTGCTCCTGCAGTGCTCCTGGGACTACAATTTAGAACTGCATGTGGACAATGCAACAGAATCTTGCACTCAATGCCAGCAAAGAGTCCTTCTGACCGGTTGTCCAATCCTCTTACTGTCAGTGGACTGGGAGCTCCGGAAGCTGCTGCCCCCAATTAAATCACCTTTGTGCCAACCTTCTAAGTTGTCTTGGGATGGAAAATTGCTTCACTCCTTCCTTCTGTTGGTTTTGCCACTCTATAATTCGTTTTGAGGCTTTATTTTAAAATTGTGTGGAGGGAAATTGGGTAGAGCTCAGGAGAGTACTCCCTGCCTTACTACTCTGCCATCTCCAGAATAAGTGTGCCTGGGTGATGGCTTATGGCCATCCTATTCAAAGTGGGCTTTCTGAAATAGTTTGTATTAAAAAAATAGGGCGGAGCCAAGATAGCAGAGTAGAAACAGCTCATCCAAGCCACTCTGCCCCCAGATTCCCTTCAAACTATGTAAAAGGGGACTCTGAACAACTTCTGGAGCCCCAGCACCCACAGAACGACAAAGAGAAGCTAACCTCCTGCTGGGGACAGCCCAGCAGCCCTGCAGGAAGGACCAGCTCAGCGGTCTGGGGGCCAGCAGCGCACAATGCGCAGAGCACAGGGAGCCAAGCAAGCCGAGCCCAGGTCCCCACAAGCCGAGGTTTTAGCCCCGGGGTGGCAGGGCCAGCAGCCGGCTGGAGGAACCCCAGAACACCAGCAGCTGTGGTGATTCCAGAATTATCAACATAGACATGCCTAGGACAAAGTAAGAGGTTAGTGTCCTATGGACTTTGGGACCTGTATTTGGGGAATGCGTCAGCTCCCTCCCCTGGGGGCTAGAAGCCGCTGAGGAGACACGCCATTTGGTAGTTTTCAGAGGCATTTCCGGCTCCCAGCCTACAAATCGTGGGGAGATCCAGCGATCAGTCTTGGGGGGTAATCGCTCTTGCTTTAACCTCTCTGGATCTGGATTGTGATCTAGGGTGGAAGTTGTGGGTGGGTTTACAGCTTGCCAGAAACGGAAGTTGCCCCCCACACGTTTGGGACGAAAATTCCTCTCTCTGGCCTTAAAGCCATAGTGTGGCAACAAGCCAAAAAGTCAAGCAATTAAGTGGCAACATGCCAAGGCAAAGGAAACAGAAAAATGCAACCCTAGACTCCTATTTTTGGGGCATAGAGCAGGAAAAGGACTGTGAGGTCAGAAGTCCTGCTCCAAAAGCCCCAGGGGAAAACATGAGCGGGTTGCAGGCCATAGAGGACCTTAAGAAGGACTTTAAAAATCAATAAGAGAAGTGGAGGAAAAATTGGAAAGAGAAATGAGAAGGATGCAGGAAAAGTATGAAATGAGGGTCAACAGCCTGACTGAGGAAAACAACACCTTAAAAAATAGACTAACTCAAATGGCAAAGGAGGCCCAAAAGGGCAATGAGGAGAAGAATGCCTTAAAGTCGAATTTGCCAGATGGAAAAAGAATCTCAAAAGTTCACTGAGGAGATTCATTCCTTCAGAGTTAGACTGGAGCAAATGGAAGCTAATGACTTTATGAGAAATCAAGACGCTGTTAAGCAGATCCAAACAAATGAAAGATTAGACGGCAATGTGAAATATCTCATGGGAAAAACCACTGACCTGGAAAATAGATCAGGAGAGACAATTTAAAAATTATTGGACTACCTGAAAGCCATGATCAAGAAAGAACCTAGAAATCACCCTTCAAGAAATTCTCAAGGAAAACTGCCCTGATGTTTTAGATCCAGAGGGCAAAATAGAGGTTGAAAGAATCCACAGATCACCTCCTGAAAAAGATCCCAAAAAGAAAACTCCCAGGAATATTATGGCCAGGTTCCAGAATCCCCAGATCAAGGAGAAAATACTACAAGCAGCCAGGAAGAACCAATTTCAATATTGTGGAAACACAATCAGAATAGCCCAGGACCTGGCAGCTTCTACACTGAGGGATCAAAGGGCATGGAATATGATATTCCAGAGGGCAAAAGAACTGGGAATGAACCCAAGGGTCACCTACCCAGCAAAACCTAGTATTTTGTTTCAGGGGAAAATATGGTCATTCAGTGGAATGGAGGACTTTCAAGCATTCTTGAGGAAAAAACCAGAGTTGAATAGAAAATTTGACATCCAGACGCAAGAAGTAAGAGATGCCTGAGAAGGTAATCAGGGAAAAGAAATCAAAAGGAACTTATCAAAGTTGAACTATTTACATTCCTATGTGGAAAAGCAATAACTGTGACTGATGATATCTTTCTCACTATGAAAATAATGGAAGAAGGGTGTGTGGTCATATGAATACATATGTGAATGTGTGTGTATATGGATAGAGGGCATAGGTTGAATTTGTTGGGAAGGGAGAATACTCAAGGGATGAAATTATGAGGTGAGAGGGGAAAGTGGCAAGAGGAGATGGGGAGAGACAGGGTAGGGTAAACTATGTCATGTGGAAGAAGCAAGGGGAAGTGGTTGCAAGGGAGGAGGAGAATAGGAAGGCAAAAAAGGCAAAACCACATTCTCATTGAATTTGGTTCAGGGATAGAATGACATACATACTAAATGGGATATCTCAACCTGCAGCAGAATAGGGGGAAGGGGGATGAGAGGAGGAATGATGGATGGGAGGGCATCCTTGGGGGGAGGGGAGGTTGGAAGAACCCACTATAGAAGAGGGACAGGATCATGTAGGGAATGGACCAGGTGGGGGGTGGGATGAGTGGGAGGGAATTATAAGCAGCCTTGTACAATATATCTACTATGATAATGTTCTGCATAGCTAGACATGTACAACATATACTGAATTACTTATCTCCCCAGAGGGAATGGGTGACAAGGGAGGAAGGAAATGGATCTGAAATTCGAGGTCTTAACATTTAATGTTTCAACTATATATAAATACTATTATTAATACTCTTTTGCTTGTAATTGGGATATAAGATGTGCAGGCATTGGGACACAAAGATTCATCTTCCTCTAATGGAAAAGTCGAAGAGGGTATCGGAGAAGGTATGGGAGAGAGCAGATTGGAGGAAGCGATATCTTGCGGGACTGCTATTCTGGGAGGTTGGGTAGGGGAAAAACAGGGGGGGAAAATGATTGTAACTCAAAATCTGGCGGAAATGAATGATGTAAAATAGAAGTTAATAAAGCATTTGTTTAAAAAAAAAATAGGAAGAAGTGATAGCATTCCAGAGCCCAGGACCTAAATGTCACACCCCAATGTACAGAAATAGCTCACTGATACTTTAAGTTATATTAAAGTCCTTTTCCTTCTGTCTCCCATTTTTTTATTCCTACTTGCATTTCTCTATGCTTCCTTTTGTGTCTCTGTGTTTCTCTTTCTCCTTTCCTTCTTACCCCTTAGCTTTTTCCTTCTCTATCCTCTTTTCCCCTCTCATTCCCTTTCAAGGATCAAGACAAGAATTCAATTACTGGAATCAAAATACAAAGTCAGAACACAACCAGCAAGCAAGGCTGACTTAATGACAAACCAATGAACTAGGTCCAGATTGGTCCCTGAGTCTCTAGGGGGAGGATTAAGTGGGCCCACCTCTGGGAACTGAAGGAATCTGGAGGCAGGGAGCCAAGCATGTTATAAAAATACATTTTTCTATTACTTTAATAAAATGTTATATTCTCTACTCTTAATTTTAAAAATCCAAGTGAGTGTAACCTTTGATGCATATTTTTCTTGAAAAATTTACTGATATGAATTCAAGTCTTTTTTTGAATGCCTCATCATATGTGGAAGTCATACTGAGCTCTGGACAGTTATGTCAGCAGAATTCAAACTGTACCCAGTCTTATCAAGGTAGAAAGGTTTAGAATATGTGGAGCTAACAACAGATTAGCTGCATCTGAGGACCAGCCTAAGTAAATTCAGAGAGGTTCATCACCAGATTGGCTACATACATAGTGATGAATTTTTTCAACTAGAACAGTGCTCAAAGACCAGCTCAAAGTGTTGGAAGATTTGCAGTCTGCATTGGTGGAGGGACTGCCTACACCTAGGAAATCACAGGTCTTGGAAATATTAGTAGTTTTTTTACTTCATTGTAATTCATCTGTTGATTTTTTTTCCTCTGTAATTCAGCAGACCTTTATAGAAAAAGTGTTCCCCATTTGACTTAGGTTAACTCGTTACCTCAGCTATTATCATGGGCTCTCAAATGATAAATCAGAAGGATAATATTTCAGATATATTAACGTGTGCATTTCACATTATTCCAGGAAGAAGATTTGTGATTGAATGGAAGATACTGGTATGATGAGAATATTGAACCGCTGGCACTCTATTATACTTAAGTCCCATACATAGTTTATATTTTATAGTGACTATTTTTATCACTGAATAAATTTTATACTTAACATTTTTTTATCTTTTGAAGGAAGTATTTTTAAAACCTTAGTTTGAATTTCAGGTGATAATTTAAAAATTTTACTTATTAGCTCTTTTGTTAATAAACCTAATAATATGTTTTTAGTTTTTATTTAATATCTAATTAAATGCTTTGTTATTTTGTTGGTACTTTGAAAATGCTTTAGGGTATTTTCTAAATTTGTAGTCAAATAGCCAGTCTATTTTATTTAATGTGTTTGTATATTAATACTTGACTTAAAAATGTAGGTAATACTTAACATAGAAAACTATTCTATTATTGATTTTGTTGTTGTTATTGTTGCTAGATGAACCCCTGTTCATTCTTCATGATTGGGATCAAATGGAATCTTAGTTGTAATATTGAAAGTAAAAAGTAGTATGCAAGCTTTGTCATTAACTTGTGCTCCACTCTTATAATATACTGTATAATAATTAACTGGCTTTCCTGTCCTAGAAGTTCCAACAGGGGGATGGACTTTCTATAGGCTCTACCAGGGAATCATCCTCCTGCAGACCAAATTGGGACAAACTTGTCAAGCGCAAATAGCACAGTTCTTGATAAAAGTCTCATTGCATTTACATACCACAGGGAGCAGGACAGAACATCAGACACTTGAGAGGAAGGGGCTAGAGAATTTGGTAATTAATACTGAAAGCAACCCAAACTATAACAAAGGGTTACTTGCCCAAACAGCTCCAGACTCTGCTTTCTCACTAGAAAGAACACATGCTGGAAGAGGGATTAGTATTGGGAGTCATAACCAGCAGAAAGAATTTACCCACTTTTTTGTATCACTTGGTTCCATAAGAACAGTGGTTCCACCACAATCCACTAAACTGTTCTATAGTATTTTACAAATCCTTATGTAAATGAATTTATTGAACATTACAAACATTTTCACAAAAGAAAAACTGTATCAGTGCTAAATATCAAAAGAGAGTTTGAGGCCCCAGGATACACTCTTCTGTACTTGGTTCTACAAAAATAAATTAAGGACGGTGTAGTCAAGTGCCACGGGATTTCCAGTCTGATACCTGTAGACTGATGCCTCATTGTGGTAAGTGAGGAAAAAGCATCTAAGATCGCCCCCTTAGAGAAGGAATGAACGGCAATTCCCAGCTTTCTTGCTCCTTCCCCTCCAAGGTTACCTTCCCTCTGTTTGGTGGGTGTGCTGTACAAGCTTCTGTCTGCACATGTGGTCTCCCCAGTTGGAATGTGAGCGCCTCAGGGGCTGAGGCGCTTTGCTTTTCTTTGTATCTCCAACACTCCCCTGCCTGGCACCTTGTAGGTACTCAATGAGTACTGGTTGGTTGGATAGAAGAGGAGCACCAGGTACCCAGATGAGAGATTATAGGAGAGGGGGGAGGTTGAATTACCAGCTCATTTTCAAATGTGTCCTGTGGCTTCTGTTTCAGGAGCTTTTAGTCACACTATCTCTATCAGGACCCGCCCCGCCCCCCATTTACTTTCACAGTCTTCATTTTGTTCTGGACCTGTGTCTCTACACATGAGAAAAAGGGCTTCCAGCTCCCATGTGAGCACTGAGAGAAAATTCAGAAGATCCATACCCATGGCTACCAAGGGTCACTGCCCCGCCCCCTCCAACAGGTTTCATTTTCCACAACTTTGTATTATTTCCATGGGCAGACTCCCCCAAAGGGAAAACACTTAAAGTTGTAAGAGTAAAAGAACCTACCCTGTGGTCAGAGTCTTCCCCGCTTCAGTGACTTCTAAAGTACTCCACCCTCTTGGCACCATGTTAGCATTAACTGCATGGTCCACATGATTCAAGGGCCAACAACAGACAGAGTCTGGGTTTGCTACTCCTAATTAGGCCTTAGACTGCTCTTTCTGGTGCTAGACTCTCCTCCCCTGGGGAAGAGAAGGGAAATGGCTCTTGGTGTAGGAGCAGTATATTTGCACATACCTTGGTAAAGCCCATGCCCCTGTGTGAAGTCCCCTTGGCCTCCTTCTGATGGGGTGCTTGGGATATATATTTGTAATATCAGTCTGTAATACAATTTGTAATATCAGTTTGTAAATGGGGTGCTTTGGGATCTATGTTGGTAAAATCAGTTTGTAAAACCACACTCCCCACCACCCCCTGCCAGCCTCAGAGCATTAACTCTGCTCCCCTGCCAGCACTCTGCCCAGCAACAACTCATGAACTGTTTATCTCTGCTTGGAACAATAACAAGCTACCTATGAATCTTTCACTAAACTATCTATAAACATTTTAGCTTAGGCAGCTGCACCTTGAATCCTTCAGTGCCCTATCTATAGGTTAACTCCTTAGCCAATTCTACCCATACTGAGTCTCTGTTAGCCTTGGTTCCATCTTGTCAAACTTGACATTGATGGGTATGACATGTCAGGCCTAAAACCACACCTCCAGGTAGTTCTCCCCCCTTTGGGCTATTTCCCAGTGAATTATGGGCAATATGCCTGAAGCAGTTGATATTAAAAGTGCGCTTCCTTTAAGCACTGACCACTCCTAAACTCCTCCCTAATCCCACCCTTACTTACCTAGTTAGCATAATTGACACCTGATTTACTGTCTTGATTCCTTAAAAGTATACCTGTGATTTCTGTAAGTTTGCAGGTTCCCTAAGAACGCTTGTCGTTGTGCTGTACAGCATAACAATAAACTTACAATCTCAGCTTCCAAGTTTGCTTGAGCTTGGTGAATTCTTTCCAGACTGAATTGCAGGGTTTCTGGTCACTGATAGTGATCAGGGTCCCTAGTAGAACCTATTACCCTTCCCTCATCACTTCTAGTGCTACAAAGCTCAGATTGGGACAGTACAGGGGCTCTGAGGTCCCTGATACCCTGAGATCTAGCCTTCTGAATCTCGGAGATCCTGGGGTCTAAACCCTGGGCTGTGTACTCCCTAAAAACCATAGTTTGGGTTTTTTTTTAAAGGCTAGACAGTTTGAAGCAATCATAAATGAAAACTACCCAAATTTAGTAGAACCAGAGGGCAAAATACAGATAGATATAATCCACTAATCACCTCCTAAAAGACACCAAAAGGAAAAGTCCCAAGAATGTCATAGCCAAATTCTAGAACACCCATGTCAAAAAAAACAATAGTACAAGGATCCAAAAAAAAAAAAAAAGCCGTTAAAGTACCAAGGAGCTACAGTCAAAATCACATAAGACCTGGAGACTTTTTTCAAATATTTCTGAAAATGATGAAAAGACCAGAGCTGAGGAGGAAGTTTGAAAATCAAACAGAAACCTAGGAAGGTAAATTTATTTAAGCAGCTAGAAAGAACTATATGATGATGTAGTGTTAACATTAACATAATGGGGAGAAGAAGCAAGTGTTTTCTCAACGGTAATTCTGGGTGGGTTTTGTTCTGAGGGTTTGAAGAAAGGAAAGAGTAGGGAGGACACACCAGTGTAGAAGGGAGGGAGATGATGGTAGGACGTTCTCCTTATAATCAGGGTTCACGAGAAGAACAACATTCACACACAAAGGAAGGCGTGGGAAAAGTGGACATGTGATGAACCTCCCTGTCATCCAAAACAAGACACACACACACACACACACACACACACACACACACACACACACACACTATGATAGAGAAATACATCAGACTCAAAAAAAGTGGGGGGTGAGGCTAAGATGTAGGCAATCGTAACAAGTAAAACAAACTGATCCTGAAGGGGCTGAGTGTTAAGATAGGGAAAAGTGGAATGAAAAAGAGCACTGAGATGGCCTCCTAGACAGAGAACAGCCAAACTGTGCCATATGAATGGAATGGAATGTTATTGTGCCTCAAGGAGTCAGGGAAGAGGGTGGTTTTAGACAGTTCTGGGTAGTGGGAGCTGGTACAGAGGTGAAGTGAGCAGAATCAGGACAGTATACACTGGGTCAAGACACTCTAAAGAAAGAGAGCTTAGAAGGGTCTTAGAACTTTCATCAATGTAATGACCAAACATTTTTCCAGAGAACCTATGATAAACCTCTGAAGAAGCATGTTATTCAGCTCCTGATAGACAAGTAATGGACCCAAGGTGCTGAGTATGTATATACATATATACATACATAAAAACACATTTTTTAAACAAGTGTTGTGAAATGGAGATTCACTGTTTCACATAGAATCCTCTGTGTTCTGTGTGTAGGGAAATCCTTTTTTCTTTTGGTGTTTAAGAATTTTTAAAGAATAAAACAAATTGGACACCTAGAAATCAAGATGGATTCCATTTTATGTAGTTCAATCAGGTATATGATTCAGTTCAAATGAAGTGAAAATTGGGGTCATCATAGAATCTTGAGTTAGAAGGAAAATATAATGATTATTTAGTCCAAATCCATAATTTTACCAATGAAGACGCTTTCCCAGAGAGGTTAAATCACCTGGCTGAGTTAATATAGGTAGTAGTAAGTAGTAGAGCTGGGATTTGGAACCAGATCCTCTGATTTTCATCCCAATAGAGCCAATTCTAGAAGGAACACAAAGAATTTAATTTTGTTTAGAGCATGAAGAGGGAGAAAAGTTCAGTAGGGTAGAGCTAGATTGAATTCTTGTACAAACATGGTTCCTCAACTCAGTAACAGGCTAGCAAGTCTGATATCTAAGGTGCTTAGGATGTCCCAAAAGTCTTTAAAGTTTTGGGGTTTTGGGGGGGGGTATTTTTTTGTGAGTGCTTTTGGGCGGGGGAGGGAAGGGCAATTGGGGTTAAGTGACTTGCCCAAGGTCACACAGCTAGTGTTAAGTGTCTGAGGTCAAATTTGAACTCAGGTCCTCCTGACTCCAGGGCTGGTGCTCTATTCACTGCATCACCTGGCCGCCCCAAGTCTTTTCAGTTTTAATAGCTTAAAACTGTACTATGACTTTCCGCACATCCTGTCTAAAGAACACAAGTACGTGAGACCAAAAGCCATTTCCCCACCACACTGAGCTCATGGACTCCAGGTTAAGAACCCCTGCTCTATCCTGTTGAGATCTGAATCCAATTCCCTCAGCCAGCTGCCAGCTCCTCTGTCCCAGCTCTGTGTCCTAGGGCATGTAGGTGTGAACTAGCCTCTGCTGTCTTCCCTGCCTCGGTTTTACTCGTTGAGGCTTCTCTTTTTGAAAAGAATGATTTCATTTCTGAACTTTAATTATGTCTAGCAGCAGTCTGACTTAGGGCTCTGGTTACAGCACTCAGAGTAGGGGATTAAAGTTGTAGCAGTCACTTGTGGTTAGCCATAGAGAGTAGGGAGGGTGGGATCCCTATTAACACCAGGCCTTCCCCAGTTCTTTCTGAACGTATGGGCTCCCTGCAGGAGGCTGACAGGCCCACTAGGTGGCCTCAGTCGTATGTACAATTATTCGACAAGTCCTACTAATCCTGGGAGTGCTGCTGGCCAGGAATCCTGGAGTCGTATCCATTCTGGACGAGCCAAGAGCGCCTACTGTGTACCAAGCAATGTGCCCGGTGCTGAAGGAGATAGGAATTTTATGTAAAACAGCCTCAAAGAGCCCATGTGGAGCTGAGTGCTGGAGAGGGCCAGACCTCCTTGCTGCTTGAATGACTTGAATAATTTAATGGTGATTGACTGCATGGACACATGCTAGGATGGAAAACTGAGGTACCCCAGGGCCCGGGTCCCATTTCTGTCCCTAAAGGAGAGATTGTGGCCTTTGGGGTAGGGTAGAATCACGAGGCTGAACATGAACTGCACTTCTTTCCTTCTCCCTTCCCCCTTTTTGAGGCAAAACGTAGCAAATCCTATCAGTTGAAAATATGGCAGACATAAGATCCTAGATGTGAGGCTAGGACTCTGACCCCTCCATTTACAGATGATGTAACTGAGACCAATGCCAAGGCCTCACAGATGGTAGCATCCAGAGCTAGGATCCAAACCCAGGTCCTATAATTTTAGTGCTTGTTCCCCTTTCAATGACTCAGATAATATTCACTAACTTTTATGTGGTTATGCTTTCCTGTTCTCATTCTCTCTCTCTCTCTCTCTCTCTCTCTCTCTCTCTCTCTCTCTCTCTCTCTCTCTCTCTCTCTTTCTCTCTGTTTCTTTCTCTGGAATACGAATCTGTGGGCTGTATCTTTGTGTAAAATGCAAATCCTCTACCAAAAAAAAAATCCAAGTCACAGGATGGTAAATAGAAGTATACCAACATTTCTTCAAATTAGTTATAATTTCTTTTTATAGGTCTGATGACAAATTTAGACTCACCAATACACACTATTGGCCTATCCCCTACAGTGTGTGTGTATGGCTTAAGTAACTGTTAGCAATAGCTGTGAGAGAGCCAAATATGGTTAAACCCTGATAAGCAGAAAATCCCAGCCATAGGGTGCTGTGAAGAATAGAATTTCCTGGTCACTTCAGAATTAGGAAACCATTTTGTCTCAACCTTTGTTGTTCGGGAGATTTTTATAAAGGGCTTCTTAGTTTTTTTGCTGCAGCCTCTTAATTGGCCTCTCTGTTGCCAAGTCCCCTGTGGATTTATCCTGTACTTGACACCAAATTAATCTCTCTAAATGCCACTTAAATCATGTCATTCCCTAGCTCAAAATTCTCCAATGGCTCTTCATTGCCTTTAGGATAAAGTTCAAATTCTTAAGTCTGGAATTCAAAGTTTTTCTCCATCTGGCTCCAATCTACATTTCCAGCATTATCTCTCACTATTTCCATATGTGAACTTTCTTAATCAGATTCTTTGCCCCTCAACTAGAGTTAATATATCCAGACCTTTCCCAACCTTAAAGAAAGAAACCTTTTATTTGACTCTACCATAATTTCAAGCAATCATATCATATATAAAACTTCGTCTTTCCTAGCAAAATGCCTAAAAAAGCTCTACTTCTGTCCTACTTCTCATCTTCAGTCCTTCTCCTCCACACTTAAACTTCTTTCTCCAAAGTCACCAATGATCTATTTATTACTAAATTCAATGGTCTTTTCTCAGTCTTTGTGCTTTTGATTTCTCTGCAACTTGCTCACTCCCTACTTCAATCATCAGTTATTGGTTAATAGGCCCAACACTCTGTTAGGCACTGAGAAGACAAAAATACAAGGGAGCCCCCAAAGGGCTTATAGTCTAATGCCAGCAACATAAGGTGGGGAAGTTCTTGTCAGTATATATGTTCTATAGGTATGTTTACATAGACACACAAAGAAGATAGTTTAGCACCTTGAAATGACAGGCACTAGCTCTGGGGAGGACAAGGAAAAGCTTCACACAAAAGACACCATTTCTCGCTGGGTTTTTGTGGCATCATTCTGTTGTGATTCTCTTCCTACTTGTCTGGCTATTCTCAATCTCCTTTGCAGGATCATCAGGCATGTCTACCCCCTTAATGGGTCAAGCCCAGGGCTCTGTCCTGGGTTTTGTCTCCGTATCCAGGGATGGGGAACATCTGGTCTCAAGGCCACATGTGGCTTTCTAGGTCCTCAGGTGCGGCCTTTTGACTGAATCCGAGTTTTACAGAATAAATCCTTTTATTAAGGGGATCTGTTCTGTGAAGTTTGGATTCAGTCAAAGGGCCGCACTTGAGGACCTAGAGGGCCACATGTGGCCGACCGCCCTTGGATAGTCTCTCTTGAGGATCTTGTCAGATCCTTGGATTTAACTTTTATTTCAATGCAGATGACTCCCAGATTTGCATATGCCACCCTTCCTGGGCTCCAGTCCTGTATCGTTAATGCCAGCTGGGCATTTCATCTCCATGTGTCATGAGTATCTCAAACTCATATGTCCAAAATAGAATTCATTCTTTCCACAAAACCCCACCCTTCTTCAGAACTTCTCTGTCACTGTGGAGGACACATGTCCCACCCTCATCCCTTATCCTGCCTTCTTTTGTGTTCCCCCCCCAATAGATTGCAAGCTTCTGGAGGGGAGGAACCATCTTTCTTTTTATTAATTGTATCCCCACTGCTTAGCACAGTGCCTGGCACCTTTAAGCACCTGAAAAATGTGGATTGGATTGAATTACGAAGCTCTCCTCACATCTCACCTGGGCTATTGCCATAGCCTCCTAATTTCCCTGCCTCAAGGTCTCTGACCTTTCCAAATACTTGCCTCCATTGCAGCTGTCCAGTAGTGGTTCCTCAAATATGATTCTGCCACTCCCTTACCCAAGAAGCTTCCCTGACTCCTTGTAGGTTCTATGATAAGCTATGAACTCCTCTCTGGCATTTAAAGCCCTTCACATTCTGGCTGTGGCCTGCATTTCTTCAAATGACTCTCCCTCACTCTGTGACCCAGACTGACTGGCCTATTTATTGTCCACCATACACGATATTTATTTAGTGGCCACTTTATAAATAAATAAATAAAAGTTAATGTGTAAATTTAAAATATCCCATTTGAGGCAGGTTATCCTTATTTTACAGGTGAGAAAACTGAGGCAAACAGGTTAAATGACTTGCCCAGAGTCATATGGCTAATAAATGTGAGGCTGAATTTAAACTCAGGTCTTCCTCACTCCAGGTCTACCTACCCACTGTGTCATCTAGGGGATTTTGTCATTGTTGTCCAGGCATATCCAGCTCTTTGGGAGACCCATTTGAGATTTTCTTGGCAAAGATACTAGGGTGGTTTGCCATTTCCTTCTCCAGCTCATTTTACAGATGAGGAAACTTGCCCAGGCAAGTCGTCACTAATAAGTGTCTGAGACCAGATTTGAACTCAGGAAGGGGAGTCTTCCTGCCTCCAGGCCCAGTGCTTTATCCACTGCACCACCTAGCTGCATTCATCTAGGGCTTAGTCTTGAGCAAAATACATTTCAAATTCAGATGGTAGGTCATTTAGGGGGAGATTAAAAGGAGAAAAAGAAAAAAGAAGCAGAGCTAAGCATCTACCCTGACAGTAAAGAAGGACAAAGGAGCAGGACCAGACTCTTCAGTGTTAGATTTTGCTTCCCTACCAATGTCTCATGTCATCCATCACAAAAAAACTCTAAAAAGACACATGACTTAAATATAAAATTCCCATATCATAAACAAATGGGAGGGGCGCTAAGTGGCGCAGTGAATAGATCACTGCCCTGGAGTCAGGAGGACCTGAGTTCAAATTTGACCTTAGACACTTAATACCTACTAGCCACATGACCCTGGGCAAGTCACTTAACCCCAATTGCCCTGCCCTTCCCCCTGCAAAAAAAGAAGAAGAAGAAGAAGAAGAAGAAGAAGAAGAAGAAGAAGAAGAAGAAGAAGAAGAAGAAATGGGAGAAGGAAAGGAAATTCCCTTCACAACATTAGGTACAGGAAGAATTCTTGACCAAATGAGGGACAGAGATGAATATAAAAAATAAAATGGACTGAAAAGATTTTGCACAAAACCATTAATGCAGTTAAAATTAGAAGGAAAACAAGTACTGTCATGTTAATGTGTTTTTTTGAAAACCAAATAATAGCTCATAACTTCATACACTTTTGATTTCTTTTCTTTTATACAGTGAAATGATCATCTTTGCTGTTTGCCAAATTCATAATCTGAAATAAAATTATAAATGTCCTACAAACTCCTTCCAATCTTGTCTTGTTCCTTTATTCACACCATTCCATCTGCCTTGGAATGTTTTTCCTCTTCCTTGCTGAAACCCACCCATCCTGAAAACCCAGCTAAATTCTCCCTGCTCCACAAAACCTCTCAGCCCCCCCAGCTAGATAGGATCTCCCCGTTCTCTGAAATCCTATAGAATTATCTGTACCACTCATCAGGCATTTGTCATAATGCCTCTTTTGCCATTCGGCTGTTAGCGAATTTTCCTGAGTTGGTCTTAGTGAATGTCAGTTGGAAAGACTCTCAAGGGGTCAAATACAACCCATACATACAAGAACATTTCCTTTGAGAAGTGGTGAACTAGCCTTGGTCTAAAGACATCCAATGAGGTGGTAGCTCCCCAGCTCCTCAAACAGCTCACTTTACCCAAATTACCAGGCAGCTCCTCCATTAAGCCCAAATTTACCCTCCCCTCCATAACTTTTAGTCCTTGCTCGACACTTAGCCTTCTAGGTCCAGGTTATCTTCCCAATTAGATTATAAACTTCTTGAGGGATGGACCTATGTATATTCTTTCTTTTAAATCTCCCATCATGCCCATTACAGTATTTTGTACATAATGGGTGCTGGATTGTTGAGTGAGTGATTAACTTTGTTTTTTATTTTACTAACTATAATATAATGGACAGAATTTAGTCTTTGAAAGATGGTAGAGAATCTTGCTTGGCTCACAGACCTCTCAGATTTGGAACCTTTCCTGAATCCCCAATTGCTAGTGTTTCCCCTTCATCCCCACACTCCCCACTCATTTTATTTACTTATGTTGTTCCCCCATTGCATGTAAGCTTCTGGTTTTGTCTTTGTAGCCCCGTGCCTGGAGATTTCAATTTACTGAAGTTGGGCTGCTACAGTTTAATTGAATAAAGAACTTTTAACTTCAACCCTTTCTATACCCCACCCCCAGCCTTAAAAACAGTATTAACATCAGAAGAGCCTCTTAGATCATTTCACTTCTTTACCTGGGATCAAATTTACTTAAATGATCCTTTTCCTCCCCTGCTTTTAAGGGTCACTCAGTGTTTACTTGGCTTCCACCCCCAGGAAAGCCAACTTTCTTCTCCTTCCTCTCCCCATGGCCTACCTCTCAGTGTTAGCTTCACCAAATGCCTTAATCCCAGTTCTAATTTAGTTTCCAATGTGGAAAGTAATTAGACACTGTGCTTTATGGACAGTGGCAAGATTTAAGTAATATTGGCAAAATGCACATTCCTTTGGATTATACAGGGTGTCCCAAAAGTCTTACTGAAGTTTTAAGCAAGTCTTTTGGGGGGCAGAGGAGAGGACACCCCAAAATTGGGGACTCTAATCAAAGGGGAAAATGTGCTTTGCCAACATTACTTAAATATATTGTTATTAAAGCTTAAAAGTACACTAAGACTTTAGGGATACCCTGTATTTGAGTGGTTTCTGAATTGGAACCAAATGCCCTCTTCCAAGTGTTTTGGACCTCCTGAAATATATCTTCTTAGCCAATGCCTTGAAATGATGGCATCTAGAATATAAGGCATTCCTGGGGGTTAGCCCTGACATTCCACTCCCCAGGTCCCAAAGACTATCCTGTATATATTTCCACATGTCCACCTGTTCCCTCCATGTAATCATCAGTAAAAATGAATGCCTTTATGCTGGTGATGAAAATGCCAATAAAACCCAAAACAATGGCCTATATCTGATGGGCAAAAGCCTTGGGTGCCTTTTTTTCTTTAAGGTAAAACACATCCCTGTAGCAGAGCAGTATTCTGAAGCCTGGCTGGCCAGCCAGACCAGTTCTGTTGCTATGCTAAAAGTGGGACAGCAACTACTGTGATTCACTACTGAGAAATGTTGGAGGGCCAAATATTTTTACACCTGGAACTTAATTTTTATAAGTATGTACACAATGCAGTGCCTGGTTTCTACAAAATTGCCTCTACTATTTTCCCTACTTGGTAAATACAATGAAGTGAGATACAGAATATCCCAAAAATCTTAGTATAGTTTTAAATTATTAAAGCCTAAAACTGCACTAAGACTTTTGGGTCACCTCATGTATGATAGAATGGGAGGGAAAAAATGATGTTATTTCCAGAATGAAGTTAACTCTGGCCAAACTCTCTGCATTTCCATGGTATGTAGCCAAGGGAACATCTGAAGACCTCTTAAATGCTCCAGTAAATTCAATGATGGGAAGGAGGCACTCCAAAGATGCTTCTCATGAAGGAGATTTAAAGTGTTTCTTCTAGGGATCTAAATTTTAAAAAGAAGATAGAGTTCAAAAATGAATGGAAATTTCTATGGGTTTCTAGACTCAATTCTAAAGAATAAGCATCATTTAAAATTAACTTTGATGGACTCTGATCTGGAATTTCTATTCAGTTTATTTTTAGACTTTTACATGCCCATTATCCATCCACATGATTAGATGGGAGGATAACACATTCATGTAGCTATGTATTCTGTCTCTTTTTCCCTCTCTCCTTTATCCCTCTCTTTTTCTCACACTCCCTCTCTCTGTGTCTCTCTCTTGTCTTTCTCTCTTCTTCCTCTTCTTCTCTTTCTTCTCCTTCTTCTTCCTCCTCCTCTTCTTTTTCTTTTTCTTCTCTTTCTTTTCTCCTCCTCCTCCTTTCTTTTTCTCCTCCTCTTCTTTCTCCTCCTCCTCCTCCTCCTCCTCCTTCTTCTTCTTCTTCTTCCTTTCTCTCTCTTCTTTCCCTCCCTCTCTCTCTGTCTACATGCCTCTTCATATGTATTTCCATGTTTCCTATGTGTGCCCTTCCACACATGTTCCCTGGGTGTTTATACATCCAAATGATGGTGTATTTGTAATGAATGTGTTTATGCAGGAAACATCCTACTGTTGCTTTTCACACAATACCATTTTATTAAAAGACTTTTTTCTTTGAATTAATAGTGTCCTCTGACTGACAAGTAAAATGAAATACATCACTGGGCACTTGTAAGGGTTTTTAGTAGATGCAAACCCACAGAATACCTAAAACCTGAGGCTGCTTGTCTGAAGTGACCCACATGTAAGTAAATAACTTATTATAGGATTTAGTAGAGCTGAAAAGGACTTTAGGAATCATTTAGTCCAATCTCCTCATTTTATAACTGGGGAACTGGCCAGTAAGATCGGCCTTCATGAGGAAATGCAGTCTACTTGGCTGATGCAATCCCCATGTGGACTTTGGAGCAAGTGCAGACAGTCTGGAACTGGTTTTGACCCACTAAGCACATAGTAAAGAGGAGGGTTCTTTGGCTATAGAAGTGAAACTGGGGTACATTCAAAAGATACTCATTGACTAGAATCCTTTCTCTTTTGTCTGACTCCTTCCTGCCTGGTGCCATTTTTGTCAAAAAAAAAAAAAAAGAGAGAATGCCATGAAGAGAGAGTTTTGGGCTTTCCCCGTCTGAGGCCAACATATGGCCCATAAACATGGACCTCAGATTTTTGCCTTAGTATCTGTTCTTTCAATTTAGGTGAAAGAGATTGGAGATGATTATGACCCTGTGTACTTTGAGAGGTCAGATGAGTAAGTCACCCTAAGTCCAGAAGTGGAATCCACAGAGTCCAGTAATGAAGTCCTTAAGAGCAAAGAAGGTTCATCAGGACCCGTCCCAGTCATAACTGAGATGAGGATTCATTCAGCAGAAATGCCACATTTGGACAAAGCTTGGTGGTATCAATGCTATATAGAAACTGTATTTAGAGAGGGCCCACTGTCTCTAAGGACTAAGATGGTATTGGGGAGAAATTCACAACATGTTCAGATATTCCCCAATGGATGGGCATTCCTTCAATTTCCAATTCTTTGCTACCACAAAAAAAGCTGCTATAAATATTTTTGTATATATAGGACCTTTTCCTTTTTCTTTGATCTCTTTGGGATACTATTTTGGATAGTAGTGGTATTGCTGGGTGAGACCCAAACATTTTTGACAAAGTATATAATTATCCCTTAATGAACCAGCAGAATGTTGGAACAGGTAAGAGGGCAGTATAGCAGTAGCCTTTACTATGAATTCTGGGTAGGCAGATTTCTTTGGCTTTATTATAGGTCTAGGTATAAGATCTATTCAGGGGCTGCTCAGTTTGTAAACTAGGATAACTATACTTTAATCCCAGTATAGGATTCTAATCAGACTGCCTTTCATGATAAAGGGCTTGCATTCTTTTCTCTAAAAATTAAGGACAAAGGACCACAATGTATAATATACTAGTGGTACATACAACAGGATTAGAAAGCTATAGGATTTAGAGCTGGGAGAGATGTTCCAAGATTATCTCCAGGTCAGCCCCCGGGGTTTGCAGGAAAGGGAACCGGCTCAAAGATTATTTCTATGTTTTATTTAGCTCCAGAAATTTATTAAAGATAATCAACTATGAAAGACTGAGTAACTCTGACCTGTACAGTGATCCACCACAACTTCAAAAGATCATAATGTAAAATGCTACCCACCTCCAGATAGGGAACTGATGAATATAGAGTACAGACTGAAGTCTATTTTTATTCCTTCACTTTTTTTCTTGATTTTTTTTTTCAGAACATGGCTAACATGGAAATATATTTTGCATGATTGGGGGGAGGGAGCAGAGAGATGACAAGAGCAAAGGACTGCAAATCAAGGCATGAGGATAGAAGTCACTGTAGAGAGGAAACTGTTCTTCCTTGGTCATACATTCATTGATAAATATGAGCATACTGGGACAAAGTTGTTTGCCCGAAGTCTAGTTACAGTTTTTCAGAGAGTGAGGAGAAGAGAGTCAAGAACATAACTTTGAGGGACAATCAACATTGAAAAGATGGGAATAGGAAGATGAATAGTGAAAGAGATTGAGAATGAACAGTTATGACAGTAGATAGACACAGATGGATGGATAGATGATAAAGCATTTATTAAGTATTTACTATGTACCAAGAACTGTGCTAAGGACAGGAGATGCAAATACAATCAAGCAAGATAGTCCATGGCCTCAAAGAACTTACATTTTAATGTTGGAGGTAACATATTTAAGGGATACAATAGGGAAAGGATGGCATCTACACAGGGTCAAGGAAAAAGAGGAGAAGGAGGAGGAGAAGAATTCCAGAGTGTAGAATTAGGAGGTAGGTAGAACCTTGCCAGGGCATCTCCTGAAATAGTGGCCCAGGTAGGCAGTCAAAAATCAGGAAAACAGGCCTCAGGGTAGAATTTTCTTCAAGGGGTCAAGATGTCTGGTAAGGAGGAAGAAAAGAAGTCTGGAGAGTGGAGTTGAGAATAAGGTGGGACAAAAAAAACAGGAAAAAATAGTATCATGAAAGCTAGGAGAGGACAGATGATCAAGAAAGAGTCAATGGTCAGCAGTGTTCAAATGCTACCAAAAGATCAGAGAACAATGTCTGAAAAAAGACCATCGGAAATGGAAATTAAGAGGTTTCAAGACTCTTGACAAGAGCAATTTCAGTAGCATGGCAAGTGGGGACGGAGTAAGACTTGGGCAAAAATGGGAGTGAGACTAAGGGATGAATGGGTGGGAAGGAAGTAGCTTATTCTTTCTATAAGTTGAGCAGGGAAAGTGAAGAAAGATGTAGGGCAATAATTACTCACACTTTAAGGTTTTATCAAGGTTTATAAAACTTTCAAGTTTGCAAATTGCTTTTCTCATCACCTAGGGAAGAAGGGAGGCTCAGAGAAGTCAAGTGATTTGCCCAAAATCACTCAGCATCATAACAGCAATACATTAACTTCTCCCCTGCTTCCAAGATAGACTAGACTCCTTAAAAGCCATTGAGACCTTCCTCTGAGCCTTGGCTGGCTAGCATAGTAAAGGCTCACACTATTGAGGTTGCTTCCCAGTTGGTTAATACAAAGTACCAAAGAGCTCTAGACATTCTGATGCTTGGCTCATGATGGGTAACTCAGGCAAAGGTGCTTTTCTCAGCTGAATCAACTCAGGGTGCTCTCCGTGCCTACTCTCCCTGAATACAGTATCCTCCTGCTATAGTTAAGTACATCCCCTTTTTAACTGATGATTAACTTACAAATGTCTTGTTTTGTTTTATTCCAATATCAGACCTAACCAACCAGTGCCTGCTGAAATTCAAACCCAGATCTCTCTCCAAGTCTAAGGCTTCTTTACTACACTAAAAGTAATATCTTGAAGGAGTGGAAAAATCAAGGGAAGGAGAAACTTGAACATGCAGGCTGAGAGAAAGGAAGTAGTGGAGAGGTAAAGCATGAAGAACCCTTGAAACTCACTATATAAACATTCATTAAGCATCTACCACGTGCCAGACACTTGCTAAGTACTGAGAATACAAAGAAAGCTAAGACAGCCAGTCCCTGCCCTCAAGGAGCTCCCAGTCTAATGAGGGAGACAACATGAAAGTAACTATGCACAAACAAGCTCTATACAGGATAAATTGGAAATCATCAGTAGAAGGAAGGCACTAGAATTAAGAGGGAAAGGCTTCCTGTAATAGATGGGATTTTAGCTGGGATCTGAAGGAAGCCAGAAAGCAGAAATGAGAAGAGCGCATTCCAGGCATGGAGGATAACCAGTGAGGATGCCTAGAGTCAGGAGACCGGAGTCTTGTGGAAGGCCACCAGGAGGCCAGTGCCACTGGTTCGAAGAGTACCTGGGGTGGTGGAGGGGGAAGGAAAGGGGATGGTGAAGTGAAAGAAGACCTGAAAGGTAGAGAGGGCAGGTTATGAAGGCCTTTAAATGCCAAAAAGATGATTTTGTAGTTGATCTTGGAGGCAAAAGGGAACCCCTGAACATCTAATGGAAATGAGTTCTCACCTGATAAAGGTTATGCCACCCTTACACATATATTATTCCCATAAATATAAATATTGATAGTAAATAATAAAATAACAAATATTTTTTGGAAATGAAGAAGACTCAAGAGATAAAGTAACTTTACTTTATCAGAATCATACAAGTATCAAAGGCAGGATTGAAACCTAGATCTTTCTCCAAATCTAAGGCTCCTTAACTACACTAAAAGTAATATCTTAAAGGAGTGGAAAAGTCCAGGGTTATAAATCCTATGCCATGTTGCCTGTGAATATCAAACTTATTTTTTAAATATAATAGTGGTCAAGTCATTTGCTTGAGGGAGAAGGGACTTGGATGGAGTTGGGGGTTAAAGAAGAAAGAGTCACAACAACATATACTCATGTGATGAGTATATAAGTTTCTTTCTTGTTTCTAACCATCAGTGGTCAATAGAAAAATGAACACTGTGGCATGGCTAGGCCCTGAAAGTATTGGGGAGGTGGAGAAGGAGAATGAAAGCAAGAAAGTCCTACTGAGAAAGTTGGCCTAAAAGAAATATCATGTTTTTATTTCCCTTGTGAACCTAGAGAATTCTCCTGTCCCTTTATTTTGTTTGTAAAATAATGATCATTTCTTCCTCAACCTTAGAAATATATAGTAACCATTAGTTACTTGGCTAAAGGTGCTGGTGATGGGGTGCTCTGCATGCTTGGGAGGTCAGGTTTGTATAAATACAAGTTATTGTTAATGAACCAATCCAGGAGAGTCAGTGAGGGTGGGGTAGGTAGTTAGGGGGAGTGCTAGAGCCCACTCTGACCTATAGGTACATTTTCAGTGTGAGTATTTATACTTTAGAAATTTATACTTTAGAAAATACTTTACAAATCTGGGCCTGATATATTATTCTGTGGATTGTCTAGACTTAAGAAAGTGATAGAGGAAAATGTAAATAATGCTGAGTAAATTTTAAAATGTCAGTTGTTAAACTGTTATCAGCACACCCCTGGAGCTAGCCTTAAAACAAGGAAGCCCTGAGTTCAAAATAGATCTATTAGCCTGGACCAGTCACTCAGAGCCCAGTGACCAGGCTGCTCTCTAAAGACTCCTGAGGAGTGGCAGATCTGCCCCTGTGAAAGGAGATTCCCACACTGAAGAAATCACATGCCAGGATCAACAAAGCACAAAACAACAGCCCATGACTATTACAAGTTTCCCAACCTTTGATTTTTCACAAGCATAGGAAAAATTGGCTTCACATCAGGATTTTTGTGGTGCACAAAAGGGGAGAAAACATTTCTACAGGGATTTTATTCATTAATATAATGCATATCTCTTTCCTCCCACATCAAGTGAGGGCTGATTTTCCAACCTTTTTTCCAACCACGATCACTCAAAAATCAGACCTCACAAAGGGGCCCCCTCGGGGGCACAGGACCGAGGGCAGAGTCCCCTTCACTGTTTCACCAGTCTGACAATGCAGAGTGCATTGAATGTGAGATGAGAAGGGTTCATCTGCATGGCTGAATGCTAACACATAGAATTTTTCCAGGAGGTGGGACAAAGGGATTTTTCCCTGGCAAGCATTTGAGGTGCTGGCTTATTGAAATTCAAATCTTATGCAAAATTTATTTTTCTGGCTGAGAGCGCTTGAGCCAAAGTCCATGGGGCCTAGAGAGCCTTTATCATCCTGCTTTCTAGCTCTTGAAAAGCAGCTGGGGAACAGATTGATACTAATAACACCTGATGCATTTTAACCAGAGATAAAAGCCAAGGGTTTGCTGGGTTTCTTTCCAAGCAGCTTCCTTTTTTGCCTTTAGACCAGGGGTTCTTCACGTTTTTGTGTGTCCCAGACCCCTCTGGAAGTCTGGTGAAGCCTATAGATCCCTTCTCAAAATGACGTTTTTAAATGCATAAAATAGAATACAGAGAATTACAAAATGAACCAATTATCTTGAACTATGGTTATCAAAAAGAAAATTTTATACACACAAATTCATGGACCCTGTGAAATGAATCCAAGAATCTCTGCTTTAGATGGAAATCACGATCATCTTTGTGTGAAGAAGTCCTTATGGGCTCCCTGTACTGAAAAGATCGGGAGTGGGGGAGATGTCTAATGAGCACGAAGCAGGATGAGGAATCCTACAGTTGCACTGGCTTGCTAGACACAGTTCCCCCAGATCAGGCTCCCAGAAATAAGGATACAGATGATAGGATCTTATGTCTAGACCTGCCTTTCTTGATATACACATAACTTCTAATTGTCCTGATCTATATCTGGCCACTGGACCCATATGGCTCCAGAGGAGAAAGTGAGGCTGGTGATTTTGCACTACCCTTCTCACTTAAATCCAGCTCATTTGCAAGTCATGGCATCACCTTCCTGATGTCATGGTCCTCTTCGAAAATGAAGGACAAATAACAACACATTACTAATTTGATTCCACAATGAGCACAGAGTAAATGCTTAATGAATACTTAACTGACTAAGAGGGACCTCAAAGACCATTGTGTACACCCTTTTCCCCCCCCTCCCCTGCCCCCAATGAGGAAACCAAAGCACTGGTGGGTTAAGTGACTAAACTTAAGTTCATACATGTAGTATTCTGTCAGAGGCAGAATTCAAACCCAGATCCTCTGACTCCTCTTTCTACCACATCAGTCACAAGACTTTTCCAATATCTTTATTCTTTGACCTTCTACTTCTGATAATCCTCTCCCCCAGGGTGGCACCAAGAAAAAAAGTCCTTTTTTTTTGTCCTCAAGAGGACCCAGTCTTGGCTCTGGATCATTTTACAGAAATAGTCCTCTGCTTCACAGCAGATTTCCCAGATTTTTGCTGAGTACCCCCACCCTTTCATCCCAACCCCAAATCAGAACAGAGGCAAGCACATATTGCTGATGGCCTCTAGGAAAACAGGTACTGAAGTTATGGGGGTGGCAAGGCAACAATCTAATGGCTTTCTTCTCTAGGTATCTCACTTTTTTCTTAAGTTTTATTAGGATAATCTTAACTGGCTAATATATCTTTTAAAAAGAGAAAATGCAACAAAACCCCATAAACAACCTTAAAATAACAATTTACACCTGCAAGGTACTTTTCAGTTACAAAAAAAAACCTTCCACATACATTATCCGACTCGATCTCACAATAGCCCTGTAAGGAAGGCTGTGGGCAGGACAGGGCAGGTAATATAATTTCCATTTTTCATGTGATGAAACAGGTTCAGAGAGCCTTAATCACAACCACACAGCCAATAAAACAACACAAAGCTAGTGCTGGACTCGAATGGCCTGAGTACTCACCTTCCTCTAGTAAAGGGTCTCCTAACTCTGGACCCCAGCATGCAAATCATGTGTGATCCCTCCTAGTGGATCCCAGCCTCTAGAAGGGTTATCAGGGTCTTTTCTTCAAACTCTCAGTCTCTTTCACCTCCATCCTAGAATCCCAGGTGTAATCATTTAAAGTTTAGCTTTGTTTCAAATCTTTCAAAAAAGAAGAGAAAGGAAATCTGTGTACTAAGTAGATGCTTAAAACACAGAAGACTCACTGGGATAAATTGACAAAGACTTAAACCTGAAGCAATAACTTATATCTACTATTATGCTGTCCTGGGAGGTTGGTATTTATAATGTTGAAGCATTTAATGAAGCTAATAAATAGGATTTCACCTTCACCTATGTTCTGTATGGTCCAAACAGTTCCCTCAAACTTTATGATTCTGGTAAGCCAGCTGGGAGAGGGGAATGGCCATCCATTTCCCACTAGTGGTCATCTCCTCCAAGATGGATATAGTTGTAGAAAACTCCTGCTCTGTATGGCCAGCAACAAGTGTGAAACAGACTCAGGAGCTCCTCATCTTTTGAACTTGGGTGGTCAAGGCTAGAGATGTCTATCTCATGGTTGATCTTTTTATTCTTGGAAGCTCAGATAAAGAAACAAACAAAAGAGGCTGCCTAGATAGCATGGTTACTTTTTCCAATTAACAAGCATTTCTTTTCTCTCCCTTCTACTCTGCTCCCAAATTAAAAAAGAAGACCAAAAACCTCATAACAAATATGGAAATAAATGTCCACATTGTCTGCATCCAAAATGCCTCCTTCCCACATCTTGATGACCTCTCTGTTGGGAGGTGGGAGCTCAGACACTGAGTGAAGGGAGCAGAACCAAGAGAACATCGTCCATAGTAACAGCAACATTGTGTGATGATCAGCTTTGATTGACTTAGCTCTTCTCAGCAATACAGTGTATCTAGGACAATTCCAAAAGACTCAGGATGGAAAATGCTATCCACATCCAGGGAAAGAACTATGAAGTCTGAATGCTGCTCTAAGAATACTATTTTCACTTGTTTGTGTATGTGTGGCTTTCTCCTTTTGTTCTGTTTCTTCTTTCACGACATGACTAATGCGGAAATATGTTTACATGGGTACATGATTGCACATGTATAACCTATATCAGATTGCTTGCCATCTCTTGAGAGGGAGAGGGAGAGGAAGGATGGGAGGGAGTGAAGGAGACAGAATCTAAAACTCAAAATCCTATAAAAAATGAATGTTGAAAACTATCTTTACATGTAATTAGAAAAAATAAAATACTATTTACCCCAAAAGATAAATAAAAAGCTCTCTTTTAAATATTACTAGTACTGCTTATGGGTTGATTTATACCAGGAAAATACCACTATTAATCAAGTTAGCAGGAAGCGTTATATGTATCATTATTATTCAAGAACACCAAAGATTAGTTTTACAACCTTTGGCAGCTTTATACTCAACTCTCCATTATTCATAGTACCCAATAATTCCTATCAAGATAATCCTGAAGCATTACATTATCCAGTGGTTGTTACTATCTTCTCAAAGAAACATAGGATTGTAGATTTAAAGCTGGAAGGGACCTCAGAGGCCACTGAGTCCAGTTCTCTCATTTTACATATGAGGAAAGTGAGGCAAAGAGAGGTTAAGTCACTTGTGTAGGATAATACAGCTAATAAGAGCCTGAGGTGGGATTAGAATTTAGGTTTTCCTAACTCCAGGTCATAGGACAGCTAGTTGGCCCAGTGGATAGAATGTTGGGCCTGGAGTCCTGAGTTCAAATCCAACCTCAGACATTTACTAGTTATGTAACCCTGGGCAAGTCACTTAACTGTTTGCCTCACTTTCCTGATCTGTAAAATGAACTGGAGAAGAAAATGGCAAACCACAGTGTTTCACTGCATAATCCTTGCAGATTTTATGCCAATTTTTTTTCTTGCAAAAAAAGTGGGGTGTGACTATTATGTGAAGCTTTTAAAACTGTGCTAGTAATATTTAAAAATAATTCATTATTAAACTATCTTTGGTGCAAGATTAGGATGCACTGAATACTTAAGAATATGGGTTAAAATTGAACAGTCCAAATCGACATACAAAAGGAGGGATTTAGTATAAAGTCTTGGGCTATACCCACAGTTTGGAAATAAGGATGATGATCCAGTAAAGGATATTAAGAAGAAGTGACTAGACAGGTAATGTAGTTCATTACTCTTCATGATCTCCACTTTCTTTTCTAGATGTTTTTTTAAATAATGTCTTTAATAATATATGCCACATAGATAATAAACAACGATGTAACAATCATATTTGCCATTTCCTTCAGGACCAAGGGATGTAATTTATCAGGTGTCTCAAATTCACTGAGGCTAGCTAGGCACTCTCTTATCACCTCCTTTAAGGACAGAGATCTTTGGTTTTAAGTCTCAGCCATTATGGCAGACAAACTGCACAGTTTAGCTAGTGCTGGAATATGCAAGTCTTACCATATCACATTTACTCATGGCAGTTTCACCTGCTGGCCCCACTCCCCTTTTGCCTACAGCTCTTCACTAGGTTGAGTGACAATACCATTGGTACTGCAGCACTTGAAATAAACCATGCAAATCCTGTTTTGGAAATATACCAATGATGCATATATGCTGAGAATTCTAGGCTCAGAATGCTCAAGAGGTAAATGCATATTCATTTGCCACTGATGAATACATTGCTGCTCTGTTTACCTTTCAAGTGGTATGGCAAACAGAATTGTACTTTGCGATGATTTTGCGATGATTATGCGATGAAAGGTTATACACCAATTTTTGGACTAAAAAAATAGGTTGTGATGATTATGCAGTGAAATATGGCACTCCAGTATCTTTGCCAAGAAAACCCCAAATGGAGTCACAAAGAGTTGGACACAACTGAACAAACAGCAATTCCAAATCCTGCTGACTCTTTAAAAAACCGGATTATTAATTATTTCAGGTATTTAGTATGCACTTGTTGGAAACTGACCAAAAAAGACGGTGCTTCAGGGAGTCGAAACCTCTGGGAGTACCTTTGGAAAACCTCTAGAAATCTGACATCTGATGTGTGTGGTAAGCAGACAGATTAGTATCCTGCACCAATGGTAAAATACATTCCTCCTATCTCACCCACCTCATATGCAGGCCCTTCCATATGACATTGTTGCTATAGGGGGATGCTCCTCTCTGTGTTCTAGGTAAGTGACTGGTAAGTAAGACCTCCAATCCCCATTTAACAGTTTGGGCAAGACAAAATCAGGAATAAGCATGGATAGATGGTCATAAGCATCGCAGATCTCTATATATTTTCCCCCAAAACCCAACACCTCTCTCAGACTGTAGCACCAAAACAATACTCACAGTGCCTACAGTGGCTATGAATATGCTGGCATAATTCTGAATCACAAAATATAACAGACTCTCCACATGGAAGATAGAAGCAAAACATTTATTTAAACACCAGAAAGCCAAATCCATCATAGCAACAAAGAAATGTATACAAATAACATTGCAGGGGGCACTGTCATCCCCAAGCCTTCCCCCTCTAGGACCTTACCACAAATGAACACTCACAGCTTGCTGCTTGCTTCCTCTCTCTCCCTCAGCTCTAACTACTCTGACCAACTTCCTCTGGGCTCTCCTCCAGCTTTGCCTCTTTCTGCTCCACTCCTTCCTGCTCCACCAGCTGGGAAAACTCCTCCCATCACAGACTTATGTGATTCAAACTCATGTGTCTTAGGCTTCCACAGAACACATGGGCCTATTAATGGATGGGAAAGATCTTTCCATTAAGTAAAAATACATTAACAATACAGACTTCCTTCTTTTGAGTAAGGGCACCACCATTCTGTAGGGTCACCCAGGTTTGCATCCTGGGTATCATTCCTGACCCCCCTTTTATTCACCTGACACATCCAAACAGTTGTTGAATCTTGTTTCTCTCTCCATAAAATCTCTCTAATCCAATTTTTTTTTTACAGGTACACAGCCACCACCCAAATTGAAGCCATCATCACTTTTCACCTGAGCTACTGCACTGGGCTTCTGATTTGTCTTCCTGCTTCATTTCTTCTCATTCCAAAGCCTTCTCCACACAGCCATCAAAGTGATTTTTCCTAAAGCATAATTCTGACATGTCATCCTCCTACTTAATAAAACTCAGTGGCCCTTTTTTTATCCCTTATATAAAATGTAATTTCTCCTGATTGGCATCTCAAACCTTCCACAACCTGGTCCCAAGCTACCTTTGTGGTCTAATTTTTCCTTTTTCATTCGCTTTCTTCTTGTGCTCTCTGGTTCAGCCTCCTTGCTGTTCCTCACATTCATATAAAACCACAACTAAAATGTCCAAATGTGAATAGGAGATTAAGGCATTCTACCATTTATTAAGAAGAACCACATGAAGAGGTTTGTATGAAAAGCTTTCAGCTGAATTGGGATCAAAGATAGTTCACTTTAGGATGTTTTGGGATCATGTATGATAAAAATCAAAAAGTGTGAAGCCCTTTATAACCTGACCCCTGCCTGCTTTTCCAGCTTTCTTACATAGGCTTCTCCTTGGCACACTCTATGGTTTAACCACTGATCCTTGTTCTGTACATATGCTACCCCAGTTCCTGTCTCTGTGCCTTTGCAATGGCTATCCCCTATGCCTGGAATGTTCTTCCTCCTCATTTCTGTCTCTGACTTCCTTCAAGACTCAGTTCAAACCCCTCCTGTCTGAAACTTTTCCTTCTGTCTTCCTCCATCTCCTCCCAAACTCCTCCCAAACCTCAACTCCAAAACTGTCTTATATTCACTCTGTATATGCAGTTTGGGGGTGGAGGAGGAGAGTGAGGTTGATTAGGAAATCCCTTATCAATTGATTTTCCCTAGTCTGATTGTGAAATTATAAGGAGATAGGTAATGGAGACAGCACAGTGTTAAGGTATTCTAAAAGGAAGTGTTAAAGATGTGTTTAAACTTCATTACTTCTTAAGGAGGAATGAAGAAATTTTTCAAACAAACTTGATGAAATGATAGGACAGCTAGCTATTGGCTAGCCAAAGGGTCAGCCATACCCTGGCAGCCTTTAAAAGAGCAAGACACACTTTCAAAGGGGGGTAAATACTGAGTAGAGAGCCAATCATAGAAGAAAAACCCTGCTCTTGAGAGGGAATTACTCTGATTTTTGAGGGGGTAGGGAGTGGAATTATTCCTCTTCCCCACCCTCCCATTGCAGTGGAGCTAATAACAGATGCCATGCCCAAAAAGGAAGAGGCCAAGGACAACTGATAGAGCAGAAATGCTACAAAGGGGAAGGAGGCATCAGAGTAAGGACACCATGAGAAGACAAAGGACACAAGTGTCTTGAAACATTGAACTAGGAGTTATATTGGCCACATGTATTCCCTAAGTGTCACAGAACTGGAGAGTTGGAAGGGACCTTAGTGACCATCTAGTCCACTCTGTATACTACAGGAATCTCCTTTATACCCAACCTGACAAGGGGTCAACCAGTCTTCAAATCTGGTCCTCAAGGGTCACCCACCTCCCAAGGCAGCCTCTTCTTTGGGGTGACTTTAAGTTTTTTCCTGACTCCAAACCTAAATTTGCCCCTGTGCCACCATCACTCATTGCTCCCAGTTCTGCAACTGTGGCTTAAAGCAGAACAAGTCCAATCCCTCTTCCAAATGACCTCTTTTTACAAAGTTGAAGACCACCATCTTATTCCCCATGATTCTTTTAAAACATAACTAGGCCCTTCAACTGATACTCATATATCATGGACTCAAGTCCCTTAGCCAAATTGGCTGCTCTCTTTTGGAGATTCTCCAACTTATTACTGTGTGTGACTGTCTTCCTCCTGATGGCATATATATTGGTAGGAGAGTGTGTTCCAGGTTTACGAGGGGAATGTTTTATAGCTACTTTTCCTATGATGCTATCCCTTTGCATTAAACTAAGTGTATTCTCTGGCTATTAAAGGTCTGGGTTCATAAATTGTTTCAGGAATTCAGACCCACCATTTTTTAACCTTGAGTTGTCAACCCCTGGAGAACATTAGCCCTGAGAGTAAAGCGGCAGGTAGCCCAGAAAGGATGCCACATATATTTTTTGTATATGCTTGTCTAGGTACATGTCATCTAAGCTCCTTGAGGGTAGTTACTCTTTCATTCTGTCTTTACATCCCCAGGACTTGGCCTAGCACAGTGCCTAGCATTGCCTAGTGGTCACCTAATAAGTTCTTGTTGATTGAGAAATATGACTCCTGAAAAAAAGCTGTTACACTCACTGGTTATTATGATCATTATTTGATGTTTGTGTATATTTCTTGTCTTTTTAAATTACATATATTTTTAATCAGCAAAAATCTACTTTTTTTCTCTATCGCTCCGCCACCCCTCCCCTAGGAGAATGAAAGAAAAACAAAATCTTTGTTACAAACATCAATAATTAAAATAAATTTCCCAACTGGCCATATAAAAAAAATTTGTCTCATCTGAACTCTGAGTCCTTCACTTCAAGTAGGTAACGTGATTCATCACTAGTTCTTTGGAATCATCTATCTTTCAATAAAAAAGGTATCTAAGGGGCGGCTAGGTGGTGCAGTGAATAGAGCGCTGTCCCTGGAGTCAGAAGGACCTGAGTTCGGATCCCGCCTCAGACACTTAATCCACACAAACAAAAACCTAGCCGTGTAACCTTGGGCAAGTTACTTAACCCCAATTGCCCTAAAGGGGCAGCTAGGTGGTGCAGTGAGTAAGAGTGCCGGCCTCGGAGTTGGGATGACCCGAGATCAGATCCAGCCTCAGAAAATGAGCACCCACACATAAATAATGACTAGCCGTGTAACCTTGAGCAAGTTACTTAACCCCAATCGCTCTTAAAATAAAAAAAAAAAGGTATCTAAAAGAAAAGATGTTCACTTGCTTGGCTAGCTACCTCCATCAAATTAACTGGTTAGTTATCAACAAGCTATTACTTACAAGTCCACCCTATTCCCCAGTATAATCAGGGACTTTTAAAATAAAAAAAATATTCAGTCACATTGTAAAAAAGGTTTTTTGTGCCATTAATAAGTAAAATTTAAAATGCTTAAAACATAATTTATTTATAATTTCATCCTTTTAAATTTCTGGGTTTGTGTATGCTTTATGATATACATATATATTAGTATGTGTATATTATTTATAAATAAATATAAATTGGAGATACATCCTCAACATTTAAAAAACTTTTAATATCATTACATAATCAAAAAACCTTAGAGACAAGAGTGAACTCCAAAGAGACCAAAGAGAAGTGATGACAAAGGCCCATAAAGGCTCAAAGAGTGTAGGTCGGGGGCCACTAGGTGGCACAATGAATAGAGCACTGACCCTGGAGTCAGAAGGATCTGAGTTCAAATCCGGCCTCAGATACTTAACACTTACTAGTTGTGTGACCTTGGGCAAGTCACTTCCCCCCTCCAAAAAAAAAAAAAGAGTGTAGGTCACATGCACCCTTGTTTGGGAAACTTCTGATCTTCAGCTTAATATGATAATGTCAAGTATTTAATGCCAATGGTTTCAGAAGCTGTCTAGATACAACTGATTAGGTAGGTGGGTTAAAAACAACATTCACCCACCTTCAAAAGGATAAGTATAGCCAACTGTTTAAACTGTCTGTGGAACTCACACATCTTTGTTATCCTAGTCTGACTCCTAGACTTTATTTATCTCTTCACTAGTCTTCAAACTTTATTTTATCCTGATATCAGCTCTGGTTGTCTATAAATGCCTCTTTTGCTTATTGACCCCCAGTTTAGCACCTTGCATTCTCAATAACCTACTCTAGCACTTGCATGAGCTGTCTTGTCTCTCCCAGAGCAATAATTTTGTAATTATGTCATTTCTTCATTCTCCACAGCAAGAGTTGAGGTTACATCATAAAAGACTCAGTCTCAGCCAATGGGAAATTTTGTTCTTCACTCCATACTATTTATGCCTCAAGTTGTGAAAATGCAACATGACTTTTAATGCTGAACAAGAAAATCCCCAAAAACTATAAAATGAGACATGCTACTCCATTAAAATAGAATTTATCTATAAAAAGAAATATTGATGCTCCTTGTTTTCCAGAAGTGGCATTTAAAAATTACTTCAGTAAAACTAGGTCAAATAGATTTTGACAAAATCTCTTTTCAAACTTTTTATGAGAATTAGAACTCTTTACAACATACACTGAAAATGTTTACCACTACTCCACCCTTCTCAGAAAAGAGTAGTAAATGAATCAGATAATTGAATGTTAGAATAAAGACTTTAGTTATGAGACATATTCATCTCTGCCCTGTCTAATAATATCATATTTGACATAAATTTGAGAGAAATAGCTAGTAAGTTGGTGAAGAGCATCAGGACCAAAAAAGATTTCAATGTTGTGATGGAATACTATTGTGCTATAAGAAATGGTGAGCAGGATGGTTTCAGAAAAATTTGAAAAGGCTTATATGAACTGATTCGAAGTGAAGTGAGCAGAACCAGGAAAACATAGTACACAGTAAAACACTATTGTAAGGATAATCAACTGAGAAAGAATAGCTACTCTGACCAAGACTATGATCTAAGACATTTCCAAAGGACCCATGATGAAAAAATGCTATCCACACTCAGAGAGAGAACTGATGAACACCAAGTGCAGATTGAAGCATACTTTTATTTTACTTCCTTGGGGGTTTTAGTGTGTGTGTTTTCTTTTCAACATGATTAATATGGAAATATGTTTTGCATGACTTAACAAGCATAATCAATGTCATATTGCTTTTCTTCTCAAAAGGTGGGGGAGAGGAGAGAGGAAGAAAATTTGGAGCTCAAAATTTTAAAATATGAATGTTTTCATGTATTTCAGAAATATTTAATGATATATATGTATATATGCATATATTTAAAGGATCTCAACATATTGGAACGATTTAACTGAGAAAATGGAATTTGATAAAGAAAAATGTAAATATCTACCTTTAGGTTAAAAAAAAGTAGAAGATAGGGAAGACGTGGATGGTTAGCTAACAGGTTCTGTGGTAAAAACATAAAGATATTAGTGTATAGCAAAGTCAATATATATCAATAGTATGTATGACATAGAAACAAAAAATGCTAATGTGACTTTTTTGGGGGGGTGGTCTGGATTTGTGATTTCATCAGTGTAGAGAACTCTCTGTATTGAAAATTTTCACTGATACAGATTAAGTTACTCATCCAAAGTATAGTCTTAGAGAATTAGTAGCCTGGGGTGCTAAGAACTTAAGCAATTTGCCCATGAGTGAGTACTTAGGTGACTTGCCCAAAAAGCTAAAAGTATAGGAAGTAAGACTCAACCTCAAGTCTTCCTGACTCTGAATCCTTTTTATCCATTATACTTATTCTCTTCCAATCCCTCTATGACTTTTTAGATAAGTCATAGGAATTAACTGAGGCACATATAGCTTAAGTGACTTATCCAAAGCCACCTACCCAGAAAACTCAAAAATGGATTTCACGCTTTCCCAAGTTTAAACCCAGCATTCTACTACCATACAGCCTCCAAAGCCATATCTGGCTCCATTAATAACACCAGTCTTCTAGGTTTATTATCCCCAATTTCTCCTTCTCCCTCACTCCATGTAGCCAATCTATTGCCAAATCTTATCATTTCTACCTCTCTCCCATCAGCCCTCTTCTCTCTACTTGAACTGCTACCACCTCCATTCAGGCCCTTATCTTTGTGTCTACATTATTTCAACAGCCCCAACTTGGTCGTCCAGACTCAAGTCTTTTATTTTATGTTATTTTTTTGGTCTTTATTGATTTGTTTGTTTACTTTTAGTTTGCAGGATTCAATTACACAATTCCTTGAGTTTCAAAATTCCCTCCTCCCCCGCCATGGCAGCATACAATAAAGTATAGGATCTGCAAATACTTTCACATTAGATATTAGTCAGGTTTAAAGAAGGATTGTATCAGATGGAATGAACAATGGGAAAGAGGAAACAAAACCAAACAAGAAAAAGACAGAGAGCAGGTAGTTTGCTTCAATCTGCATTCAAACTCTGTTCTTTCTCTGAATGCATACATCTCTCTCCATCATGAGTCTTTTGGAGTTGACTTATAACCCTGCATTGCTGAGAAGAGTCCAAAGTTGGTCGTCACACATACGTTGTGTCTGTAATTGTGTACACATTTCTCCTGGTTCTGCTCTTCTCACTCAGCATCAGTTTGTGTAAGTCTTTCCAGGTAAATATGAAGTCTGTCTGCTCCTCATTTCTTATAGCACAATAGTATTCCATTACATTCATATACCACAACTTGTTTAGTCATTCCCCAATTGATAGGCATCCCGTTAATTTCCAATTCTTTGCCACCACAAAAAGAGCTGCTATGAATATTTTTGTACATATGGATCCTCCTCCCACTTCTATGATCTCTTTGGGATACAGCCCTAGAAATGGAATTGCTGGGTCAAAGGATATGAAATTACTTATAGCCCTTTGGGCATAGTTCCAGATTGCTCTCCAGAATGGTTGAATTAGTTCACAACTCCACCAACAATGCATTAGTGTTCCAATTTGTCCACATCCTCTCCAACATTTGTCATTTTCCTGTTTTGTCATCTTAGCCAATCTGACTGGTGAGATGTGGTACCTTAGAGTTGTTTTGATTTGCATTTCTATAATCAACAGTGATTTAGAGCATTTTTTCATATGCTTATAAATATCTTTATTTTCTTCCTCTGAAAACTGCCTGTTCATATCCTTTGACCATTTATCAATTGGGGAATGACTTCTATTCTTGTAGATTTGACTCAATTTTCTGTATATTTTAGAAATGAGGCCTTTGTTAGAGATACTGGTTATAAAAATTCTTTCACAATTTCCCGCTTCCCTCTTAATCTTGGTTACATTGGCTTTGTTTGTACAGCTTTTCAATTTCATGTAATCAAAATTATCCATTTTGCATTTTATAATGCCCTCTAATTCTTGTTTGGTCCTAAAGTCTTCCCCTCTCCATAAATCTGACAGGTAAACTATTCCTTGCTTTCCCAGACTGCTTACAGTGTCAACCTTTATACCCAGATGGTACACCCATTTAGACTTGATTTTGGTATACAGTGTAAGATATTGGTTTATGCCCAGTTTCTTCACATTATTTTCCAGTTTTCCAAGCAGTTTTTGTCAAATAGAGAGTTCTTATCCCCAAAACTGGGGTCTTTGGGTTTATCAAACAATAGATGACTATACTCATTGATTGCTGAATCTCTTGCGCCCAATGTATTCCATGGATCCACTACACTATTCCTCAGCCAGTACCAAGCAGTTTTGATGTCTGCTGCTTTATAATACACATTAAAATCTGGTCTAGCTAGTCCACCTTCCCTAGCGTTTCTTTTCATTAATTCCCTTGATATTTTAGACCTTTTGTTCTTCCAAATGAATTTTGTCACTATTTTTTCTAGTTCTATAAAGTAATTTTTTGGTAAATTGATTGGTATGGCCACCACTCCAGCATGTCCTACACTCTGCAACCAGAGTGATCGCCCTTAAGCACAGTTCTGACCATGTCATTCCGTTATTCAATCAACTGCAGTAGCTTCCTTCTTCCTCAGTATTGTACTTGGTGCCTTTGGGAAGGAGCTCAAATTTACTCTTTCAGTCACTTGACAAACTAAGAGGCTACCATGTATATTCAAGGAATTGTGTTAGGTATTGGGGATGCAAAAATAAAATGGACCCCACATATCTCCTTCTTATCAAGCTTATGTGTGTATGTATGCCATATCCCCTCAACTAGGATATGAAAAATTCAGACAATATGAATCATTTAGTCAGAATATCAGAGGAAAGAGAGATGTAAGACAGGAAAAAAAAGATGAGAGATCATTTACAAGACAGAACCAGAAGAAGAAAACATGTAAATATATGCAGTATAAATGCATTTCTTATATTCTGTATATTAAGTAAATTTATGGCTGCTTGAGTAATGTAAAATTGTAAAAATGTGTTAGCAGCCCAGCTGCATAGTCATAGAAAGGTTAGATTATTACTTCATAGCACAAACTCTATATTAGCAAAACATTGGTTGTAAAATATTTATACCCTTGCTTATTTCAATCAAATTAAAAAACAAAAACCTCACCAACCCCCAAACCCAAAGATGTTTGTAATATCCCTTTCAGCTTAGGGCTAATGTGTCATCACCACATACGAGGCATAGTGAAACCCATAAGAGGCAGGTCCCATCAGTTAACAGGGAAGAATGAAGAATGTTTTCTTGAGAGGGGTGTGTCTTTTTTGTTATTGTTATCACTTAAAATTATAATACTAGTTCCTTATAGAGGGGTGTGTGTGTGTGTGTGTGTGTGTGTGTGTGTGTGTGGTATATGTTGCGATTTCTATGTTTAATTCAACAAGGATGGAGGGGAGAGGTGGTAGGCATTAAAACATTGTTATTATGGGAAAGGCTGACTACTGCATAGAAGCAAACCAGTCCCTATAATGTAGCAGTCTGTGACACACCAACTGGGAAAAGTCAAATCAGTATGAGGTAATGGCCTACTGTGTGTTTAATACTGGTTTAATTGACTTGCAACAGATAACTTCTCCATGTAACCTTACTAATTCATGCTGGGAGGGAAGAGGGGGAATCAGTGGGTACTGGGCATTTGACCTTCATAAAAAGTGGGAATTGTAGAATTTTTTTTTAAAAACTACTTGAGAACAAATTTATTGAGAACACACTTTAGAACTAGTGCATCCCTGTTGAGAATTTTTAAGTGAGTTGAGTAACACTCTCTCTACTTATTAAAATAAAATCTCTACGTCGTTACTACGTGATTTCCAGAAGCATAGTTTTGGAAGGGACCTTGATGGCCATCCAGTGCAGCTCCTGTCTGAACAGTGATTCTCTCTACAATATTCCTGAGAAATGGTCATCCAGGACCCCGTACCTCCCCCAGGCAGGCTGTCCCACATTTCAATGGCGCTAATTGTTAGAAAGGTTTCTCCCTATAGTCAATCAAACCTTAAATCTGCCCTCTGGCATTTTCCCCCCAAACGCTGTTCCCTTTGGGACCAAGTAGACCAAACCTAAACCTAATCCCTCTTCCACGTGATGACTGCCCCTCAAAGGCATTGAGCATTCCTCCTCCTTCTTCCCACCCCCACCCCCATCCTCATCTCCATCAGCCTTTCTTCTTCAGGCTAATTATTTTTAGTTCCTTTAACACATCTTCCTATCTTATATTTTTCTGTCCTTTTCTGTTCATCCTGTTCCTCCTTCTCTGGACATACTCCAGCTGGTCAATGTCTTTCCTCCAGTGTGACAATTGGAGCCCCACACAAGAGAAGGCCTAATTTTAGAGGAATAGAGGCAGGAAGAAGGCACAAAAGAAAAGGGAAGAAGAGGCAAGAATACCACAGGACCCTTCTCACCAACAAGCAAAGATGCAAACAAGTCTTGAGGACAATACATTACATCTGGGCCTTGGATACAATGATTATTAGACCCAAGCAGAAGGGTTTGGTAGAAAGATTGTAAGATTTGGAGTCAGAAGACCTGGTCTTGAATACCCACGGTGCCACGTCCGACCTTGGGCAAATCCCTTCATTTGTGTGCCTCAGTTGCCCTATCTGTGAAGTGAGGGACTGAGCTAGATGCCTGCTGAGGCCCTTTCCAATGTTGGCTTTATCATCCTGTGAGGGGGAAGGGGAATCAATGATCAAAGGAGATGCCTTCCTGCCCTGCACCCAGGTTTTGCCAAGCTCTCTGTTCCTCCTTTTTGTTTTCTGCTCTTTTTCTCCCCTGGGCTATCATGTGCAAAAGGACAAAGCCCTCATTCAGAAGGGGGACTGGGTGCATCTTATGTGCATTGATTAGTTCTCACCCCTGGTGTCCCACACAGGGATGCATAGATTTTCCAGGATACATGGAAGACAGAAATTTCTAGTATAGGAGGTTCCCAGCGCTTTCAGAGGAGGGAGGGTTTACTGGACAGGAATTAAGGGTATGAGTCGGGAAGAGCTATGTCTGGGCGGCTGCAGCTCCCAAAGCAATCTTTAGATCAATCAGCAGATGACCATCAAGCACCTGCTACCCAAGGATTAATCCAGGATTGGTGGGGATACAAAGAAATTATCCTCGGCAGCTTGCATCCCTGTTGTGCACACATGCACACACACTTAGGTTGCCATTTTATTACCCGCAGGCAGCACCCAAACTCTGCAGAATTGCTTTCTAGGTAACTTGTGGTGTTGCCTTTTTCATTGCCCTCTTCCCTCCCCCTTCCCCCACTCAAACTTCTTTCTGCTGCTTGAGGCTTTCCTGAGCCTCCCACCACACTGGACTTAGAACCTTCTGAGGCTATGCTTCTCAAGCTCTTCAAGCAAGTGAGCTTCCTAACTCACTCTTTATTTCTGGGGAGGCCAAACTGAATTTTCTTAGGCACCCACTAGTCTGACCTGTCTCCCTAAACTCCAATGGCTCCCTATTGCCCCCAGGATAAAACACAATCTCTTCTGTCTGGCATTTAGAGCCCTTCACACAGTCACTCCAAGACACCATTCCAGTTTTATTAGCTATCCCTCCTCTTCACCTAGGCAGTGTAGCAGATAAAGGGGAACTGGGCTGCAGGAAGATCCGGGTTTGAATTCTGCTTCTGTCACTAACTTTGTGATCCAGGCCAAGTCACTTAATCCCTTTCAGCCTCAGTTTCCTCATCTGTAAATAAAAAGAGGACCTATCACATAGAGTGGCATGTGTGTATTTTAATAAAATTTATTTTACTAAAATTTTAGTAAAAAATTATTTTGTTAAGTACTTGCTGTTCACAGATCCCTGTGCTAGGCTCTGGGGAAAAGAGGTAGTTTAGAAAAAACAATCTCTCCCTTTCTGGAGCTAGCACTCTAATGAAGGGCCATAACTCATGCACAGATGGCTATAATTCACAGGGATAGAGTTCACAGACTATGAGAGCAGACTGGGGCGATTAGCACAAGCCTTTTATTTACCTGATGAGAAGTTATGTGACCTGTGGAAGTCTCTCAGCTGGTAAATGCACAACAGTACCTAGGGTGTGGGCTAAGAGTGCCCTGATGTGTTGGCACAGTCTACCCAGGGCCCATGCAAGTCTTTGGGTCACTGATAGAGTGACCATAAGAGCTCAAGACTTCTGACTTCTGACTTTGACATTATACCTTGTGAGTCAGTGGAGTAGTATAACTATTGAGTTTTGTGAGGTCCTCCCTTCCCCCGCAGCATTGTTGTAAGGATCAATCAATATATGTATTATCTATGAGATTGATAGGATAATATTTGTATAAAATAAGCATTTTATGAACCTTCAAGCACCATATATATGTTAGCTTCTATTAGTTATTAGCATTTCATGTTCTCTCTGACCAGACTAGACCTGTCCTTTTCCTCTTCCAGCTCTAAGACACTCTGGTCCTCATTTCTCCTCACTATCACTTCTCCCCGCCTCCCCCCTCCAATGGCTTGCATGTGCTTATTTATCTTGTTTATATTTTGTCTATACTTTTGTCATCCACTGGAGGGAGGTGGGTGTAGACCCCTTTTCCACAAGATAATCCTGCTGTATATGGATTCATCGAAGTCCAGGAGAATCAGGCACTTTCTCACACTCATTATGTCCTCACCCCAGAGAAGAAACCCAGGAAAAAATCTCTTAAACAAAGCTTTATGTTTAAGCTTTAAATTTTATGTGTAGGGTCTCCCCTAAAAGGGATTAACAAGGGACTTTCTAAAAAAGGTACTCAATGCCAAAGGGATATATCAGCTCCAAATCATACTGCTTCCCATCTTCCCTGTTCTCTCTGCCCTTCTTCCCACCTCAGAAATTTGTACTTTGCCCCTGGAGCCTCCCATGGTTTTCTGATAAGTGAGTTTATTCCTTTTTTTGCCTATAACTACCTACTTTCTGGGCAGCCAGGTGGCTCAGTAGATGTTGGACCTCAAGTCAGAAAGACTCCCATCATCAAGAGTTCAAATCTGGCCTCAGACATTTATTTGCTATGTGACCCTGGTCACTTAACCCTGTTTGGCTTAGTTCTTCATCTGTAAAATGGGCTTGAGAAGGAACCAAGAAAACCCCAAATGGGGTCACGAAGAGTAAGACACAACTGAAAAATGACTCAGTAACAAAAACCTACTTTCTGGCCACTTTGTCCAAACCATGTTGCCTGAGGACAGGGGATTGTCTTGTCCAGTCTTATCTTACTATCTCAGAATGTGAGCTCCTTAAAAGTCTTAAGAATGCTCTTTTGCTTTCTTTTTTTGTCTTTTTTCTTGGAGGGAGGGAGGCAGGGCAATTAGGGTTAAGTGACTTGCCTAAGGTCACACGGCTAGTAAGTGTTAAGAGGCTGGATTTGAACTCAGGTCCTCCTGACTCCAGGGCTGGTGCTCTATTCACTGTGCCATTTTGCTGTCCCTCTTTTTGCTTTCTTGTATCCCCAATACTTAGCACAATGCTTTGCACATAGTAGGTACCTAATAAATGATTGTTGACTTATTGGCTTGTGTATGTACTCACAGCACCTAGCACAGTGCCTGGCATACAGTAAGTGCTTAATAAATGCTCTATCCATTTTCTTCACCACAAAAGAAGTGCTTAAAATACAAAAGACTAACAGTAGTGTGTTAGCGAATACTTAAAATATGAAGCACTTGACCTATCATTTCTATCATACTTTCTTAGGAGGAAAGGAAAGACTCTAGGACAATTTGTAGGACAGCTGAATGGATATTTCACATTGGCTAGAGATCTGCACTATCTGAGCAAATGACTAATTCCATCTCTTCTGGGTGGCTCTTCGGTTCTTGTCAGTCCCAGAATCCCAGAAGTGATGCTTTTCTGATGATGCTTCATGGTAGACTCAATCTCTGAGGTAATTATGAAGGCCAGGGATGTCTATTTTTCAAGGCTGATGTTCAGTTGCCTGTCAACATAAAGCAGAAGTGGCCTCCAAAGGCTTTACATCAGGTCATGATTCACCTGTTTTCACTGCCATAGACATATAGTCTTCATAGATGCTGGAGGTGGGAGTGAAGGGAGAAAATGCTCCACTCTCCCCACTGTAAGACCAAGGGAGAACTTGGGTTGTTTCTATCCCCAAAAGAGGTGACCTTTTGGAAAGAATCCTCCATCCTTTCATGAACTGAGAAATTCCCTTAGGTGATATCACATTCTACACCCCACCTCCCCGCCCCCCTTGCAACCCACCATCCTCCTCTTCATCTCATAATGATCTCCAAGCCCATAACTCCTCAGTTCTTCCATAGGCTACACTGTCCTTCCTTTCCTAGGTTGTTTCTGTGGTGAACCACACTGTCCTCTTCTATTGAGTCCCTGGGTGAGATGAGATGAGGAGAGGATAATGGAGCTCTTGACAAATGACCTCCATTTTTGTGAAGTATACAGTAAGGCTCTCAGTTGAGAGGCTAGGAGACAGAGGAGCATGAGCAGTGAGGGGGGATGAAAAGATTCATAAAAACTGCTGTGGTGAGTGGGAGACTGGGCTAATTAGGGAGGTGTGAAAGGACTGCCATGTCAAAGAGGCCCAGCTGAGATTACGTAATATAAATGTGTAGTGGATTCAGAGAGCACAGTTTCATGATTTTCTCCAGCCTCATTCAACAGTATTTAGCACTAGTATCCTGTATCTCCCGCATCTTATGTTAATTAATATGTAAGATTATTTATAATTTATTAGAAATAATATGATAATATAATCATTTATAAATATACATATAACAATATAATTATTAATACTTCTTTAAAATAGTAATTTTAATGAATTATTATGGCATATAGTATAAATAATAATTTATTAATAAATTTTGCTTTATTAAATATTTATTAAAATATTAATCATGTTAACTGATAGGTGTGGAATTGAACAGACCTTGAGGCCAGATGTGGTGGTGACAGTGGCTGTCCTAGTTTCCTACACAAAGTGCATGTGGTTTTTGACCTAGCAATACCAATAATGGGTCTGTATCCCCAAAGAGATAAAAAACAAAAAGGAAAAGGACCTATATGTACAAAAATATTTATAGCAGCTCACTTCTGGGGACAAAGAATTAGAAATTGAGGGGATGCCCATCAATTTGAGAAATGGTTGAACAAGTTGTAGCATGTGATTATGATGGAATACCATTATACTATAAGGAATGATAAGCAGAATACTCTTCACAATGGTTCTCTCTTTCTACTTCCTCTTTAAAATAGCTTTATTTCTTTGTATTTTCTTTTTTTTTATTCCTATTGCTCTTAGGCCCAGAACTTAGAACTAGAACCAACCAGTTAAAGCTACAGAAATGCATATTTTTATCTCCTTCTAAGGAAGAATTTCCCAACAATGTACTAGATTATAAACTTCATGAGGGTAAAAACTAGGTCTTATCTAAATTTTGTATCTTCCACAATGCATTGCTCATAGATATTTAGCAAATGTTTCGTAAATGAATCATTTAGTTAATTAAATCTGTCCAAAAAATGCAATGGGCTATCTTGGAAAGTGATAATAATTGTAGCTAACATTTACATAGCACTTTACACTCCCTTTCTCTTTTTCCTGTTTCTGTTCTTTCTACCATCCCTTTCCTTCCCTACATCCTCCAACACAGAGTGGACCCAGCCTTGGGGACTTTTCCTCATGGTTTATAATGTCTAAAAAAAGTATAATACAATACTAAAAATGTGGTTTAAAAATATTTTCATTATGATAAAAAATTTCTTCTTAGAGCTTTGGAAAGCATCTCTTTGTGAGGTGAATTGTTGATATATTGGATGGTGTTATATGGTGAAATTCTCAGATTTTCCAGGTATAGGTAAAGAGCCAGAAGGGAAAAATTTCCCCACCTACCCCCACACACATTCTAGGCCTTCTATATCATGTCACATCCTCTGACACAAAAGCTACATTTTCCATTACACTTGTTTTATTTACATGTTGTTTTTAATATTTGAATTTATATTTCAAGATTGAACTCTAAAAATGTCACTAAAACTGCTCTATTTTTAGAAAAGAAATGGATCCACAAAATACCAAAGTTTTATTATCAGTTTTTAAAATAAATGAAGTTCTAATTGAAGACTTCTGGTATCTGTGTTCTCCTCCAATGCCAAGCATAAACTCTCTTTGGTCTTTGAGAGTTGCTAGAGTTAAAACTTTCATCATCATGTGACCAACCTGATCATTCATTCTCTGAAGGAGACTGGTTCTTGAAAAGCAGTCATACTTGTCATCACAGAGGTCATATTCAAAGACTTTCTACCTTGGTTACATCTGCCCAAGCCAGTTTACTACTGTCAGAGCCTTCAAAAGCCTCAGATACTCCTATGGTAGAGGCAGTTAGTGGTGTTTTAGTGCATAGAGCACTGAGCCTGCAGTCAGGAAGACCTGAGTTCAAATAGGACCGCAGACATGTATGACCCTGGGCTAGTCACTTAACTTCCTCAGTTTCCTCATCTGTAAAATGGGGATTTTAATAGAAATTACCTCTTAGAGTTGTTGTGAGGATAAAAGAGACAATATTTATAAAGCTCTTTGCAAACCTTAAAGTACTATATAAATTCAGGCTATTATTAATAAAAGAGAGAAGAGCAAATGCATGCCTCATCTTTAAAAGGAGATCTCTTTGCAAAGAATTATATATACACGCTCACTTTAATTATTAATAGTTCATATTTATATTGGGCTTTAGAGTTTATAATGCCAATTCTTTTCCAAATCTTGCAAGAAAGGGAAAGCAGGTATTATTATTGCCAATTGATAGATGTTGGAGCACTAAGACTCCAACTGAGAAAGGTTAATTGTCTTGCTCAGGAAAACACAAGTAGTAAGTACTAGGGCCAGGGCTCAGGGTTCTAGATTCCAGTGGTCTTGTCATTGCCTCCTACTGATAATAATCTCATAAGGCTATAATAGACTTCATATGTCAAGTTGAAAAACATGTAATCTAGTTGATTTTTCACCATATGGTGGCTGATATTCATATAAATTTCTGGAAAATCACAAATCAGATGGGTACCAGTACTATTTATAATTTTCTAAGTACATTTTGAATAAATTCAAAAGGCTTTGAAATGCTATAAATGTTTTCCTTTTGTCTTTCTCATGACTTATGATCTCTTTAGTTGCCAAAGTCTAGAGTAGTTTAATTGGTAAATATCACACATATTACACAGGAATTAAGCCAGAAGCATCACTGTCAAAACTGTCTCAAACTTTTCCCGATGGTTGCTAAGAGGAGACTGGAGAACAATGAATTTTTCTAGAGAGGTGCCAGGAGCAAAGCCCTTTTCAGTCCCAGGGGTTTTGATGACTCCAGTTCAATACATGAATAAAGGGAAATTGATAGGGTTTGTTGGGGAGTGGGGAAAGGGAACAGGGAGACAAAGAAAGAAAGGAAAGGATCCTGCAGCATGGATGAGTATTATGGGCAAGAGCCAATTGAGCTTGGCAATTAACCACTTGTACAAACCTTGTGATTCCCTAACCTTGTGCCTAACATGACTGTTAAGTAATAATGATAATAGAAAGGAGGAGACAAAAAGTAAAAAATATTTTTGGAATAAACAGATATAACTTCACTAAGTGATAGTAAAAGCTCATAACAAATACATACCACACAATTGGTCTAATGTGTCTCAGGTGGTTTACTTTACTTAGCATATGAAACAGTTAAGATCCAAGAATCAACTCAAAAAGCTTTTGGTGTGGGAACATCTTCATAAGCTCAGCCAACAAAGTGTTAACAAAGAGTCATTCAACAGATTGCTGAATTTGTATGTGGAAATGGAGGTGTTTATGATGGCAGTTGTTGCCATCAGAAATTGTAGAAGAATTACCTTTGAATTCATGATCAACCTAGATTAGACAAAAGAAAAGATAGAAGTTATATAACACAATACTGGTGGTTGTAAAAAGTTCGCTCCTGCCAAATCCCTAGCAATACATTGCAATCAGAAGTTCCCCGTTTTTCAAGGACTGACAGATGATAGACGCCCATACAACACATAGAGCAATCAAAATATTCTGGAGTACTAAACCAATAAACTGTACTGGAACTGGACCAGTATTACAGACCAAACTGTTGCCTATAATCTCCCAGATATAATTTTGATTCATTAAAAAAAAGACCCAAGGGGCGGCTAGGTGGCGCAGTGAATAGAGTGCCGGCCCTGGAGTCAGAAGGACCTGAGTTCGGAGCCGGCCTCCGACACCTAATCCGCACAAACAAAAACCTAGCCGTGTGACCTTGGGCAAGTTACTTAACCCCAATTGCCCTAAAGGGGCGGCTAGGCGGCGCAGTGAGTAAGAGCGCCGGCCTCGGAGTTGGGATGACCCGAGATCAGATCCGGCCTCAGAAAATGAGCCCCCACGCATAAATAATGACTAGCCGTGTAACCTTGGGCAAGTTACTTAACCCCAATTGCTTTAAAAAAAAAAAAAGACCCACAAAAATTTAGGAACCAGCTTTTGAAACTAGATGTTACCATCTCCAATATTCATAACCTCTGGAATAAAAAGCTCTCAAAATACAGAAACCTGGTTGAGATCAAAATCATTTGGGAAGGGTTAAGGAGGTACCTATCATCCCTCTTGTCTGCTCTTTGCATTGTACTGAGAGTGCTCCAGAGTCAGCCTACAGAGGATAAGTTTACATTCTAATATTTTTATTCAACTACAAAAAGCATTTGTTCTATCCAATTGTGCAATTACTAACATTAACTAAAAAGGAATAATAGTAAGATAGCTACTTGTGCTAGGAATATTTTTATTTGAACCCTAGGTGAGAAAGATAAGAATGAGATAGAATATTATTAACTCACAAATATATAGCACTTAAAGGTTTATAAACCATTTTGAGAAAATATCATTCCACGCCCACCTCTTCTGCAATGCTTTTCTTGTCCTCTCTCATTAGTCCTCTCTCTCTTATATGACTATAATATGAAATTAGAGTATATTTTTAAATGATTATTGTATTTATTGAATGATGTTTTATTCTTATCATTAATGTATTGTTATTATTAATTACCTACAGAGCCTTCATTTTAAAATCACTGACCTCTGGAATGAGCTAATACAAAGTGAAATAAACTGAACTAGGAGCATAATGTACCCAGCAATTACAACTATAAATAAAAATATCATTAAAGAAAAGTTGAATCTCTAAGTCATTGTAAAACCAAGGAAACCTTGGGTCACAAACAATGAAATATGCCTCCTCCTTCATGGCACAGAGAAGAGGGACTCCTAGGATAGAATATTGTATCACTTGTCAAATTTGGTTGCTGTGTTAGATGTTTCTAATATTGAGGGTTCATAAGGAGGATTCAATCAGGAAATAGTCTGTGATATAAGGAGAAAGGGCACCAATAAAACATAACCAGATTCCTAACTGGCATCAAATTCCTCTGGAATTTAAAGCCCTTCACAGTCTGGGTCCAACCTATTTTTCCAAATTGATCTCACATTTACTCCCTTTTATTCACTCCACATTCTGATCAAGCTGAACTACTGCTATTCTCCCATATGCTATCTTCCATCTTGGTCATAGGATCAAAGCTGAAAAGGATCTTTGAGGTCCCTGAAGTCAACTTCATTTTATAGATGAGGAAACTGAGGCTAAGGAAACAGATCAAGTGACTTGCCCAGGGTCATGTAGTCAATGTGTCCGAGGCAGAGTTTGAGCCTAGGTCTCAAATCAACTATCAACTATACCAGAGGTGTCAAACATGCTGCCATTGTCAGAAGCCTTCAAGGAGAATGGCATCAAGGTCAGCTACAATAATGATGGTAAATTAGTTAACTTGAAAGGCTACAAGCCAAGACTAAAGCAGAGGGACAGTTGCTGTATCACTTTTAGCACACATTGCCAGAGCGAGCTCAGTGTTTGGGAGATTCCAAAAGAAAAGTGTGGAAAAGAAGACTGACTACCAGACTGAAGATCTATAGAGCCACATAATCACTGTATGCCTGTGAAAACTGGACAGCCTACCAGTCCCATACCAAAAAATCAAACTGCTTCCATTTTAATTGTCTTCAGAAGATTCTGAAGACTACCTGGCAAGATAAGGTTATTGAGGGGCAGCTAGGTGAGGCAGTGAATAGAGCACCGATCCTGGAGTCAGGAGGACCTGAGTTCAAATCTGGCCTCAGACACTTAACACTTGCTAGCCATGTGACCTTGGGCAAGTCACCCCCAATTGCCCTGCTCTCCCCCCTCCAAAAAGCAAAAAAAAAAAAGATAAGGTTATTGAATGAGGTTTTATTCTTCATATCATTAATATTATTATTACCTACTGGTAATAGATACTGAGGTCCTCTTTAGAGCTGAACTGCCAAGTTCATGGATGTCAGGCATTCAAACTCTAGTGCAGAGAGTGCAACTCTGATGAGGCCACGTGGCCCAAAAGCCAAAAGTCAAATATACATTTGCTTACAGCTATTTTATGCCACAAAGCACGGCTCACATGGAGGTCAGAAGAAGCAATACAAGGATACCCTCAAGTTCTCTCTGAAAAACTTTAGTATTGATTGTGAGATATGAGAAATGCTGGCACAGGACCATCCAGGATGGCATGCCTGCATCAAAGGAGGAAAGTAAAATCACAGCAGCACAAAGTTGAACACACTGTAACTTAACCCCAACATCATGATGTCATTGGTCCTCTTTTGAGTACAAAGGACAAATAACAGCTCACAACATTTCCAAGGGTGACTGAACTAGATTAAAACGTAACTGGGATATGGAACAAAATAAATAAAAATACAGTAGAATGTAGATAATGTTACTATGTTATTTTCTAAGTCAATATGCAGCAGCAGGGATACTCATATACTGTTTAGTGGCCTCTGTTTCTATTTGAGTTAGACACCACTGTATTCACCTATACCATATTACTTCTCAGTCTGTCCTTTAAGCCTGGAATGCACACTCTCCTCACCTCTCCCTCTTGAAATCCTTGATTTCCTCCAAAGCTTTAAGTGGCCAGCTCCTATATGAAGCCTTTCCTGACCCTCCCCACCCCCAACCTAGTTCCCCTCTCACCAAAATTTCTTGTATTTATCTTGTATATGTAGCAAATTCCTCTCTTCTCTCTCCCAATTTCTAACCCACTGTTTTAATGTCTACCACCTCTTTCCAAATCCTTGTTATTTGATAAACATATCTCTATAAGGTACAGTAGGTATTTTCACAGGTAGGCTTGCATCACCAGAAAATTTAACTATTTCTTCCCTCAGGATTTTAGGGGTAACTGGGGAGCTCTGAATGCTATAAGTGAATGAAGAAAGGGATGAACACATACTGACTTTGTTTTCCTCAGTTGGTGAGTCAGACTCTATAGCACTAGAGGGCTGTGGGTTTGCATCCGTATGGTAATCAGCTGTTGCCATAGTAATCCAGTGTTTTAATGTCCATCACTTTTTTTCCATCTCTTTGTTATGTGTAACAAGGAAATTGATAAATGTGTCGCTGTTAGATACAGTAGGCAAGAAGTAGCATTTTATTTTGTAGTGAAAATAAAATAGATGCTCTTAAACCTAAGAAAACATTTATTAAGGAACCTACTATGTTCTAAGTACTGTGCAAAGTACTGAGGATATAAAACGACCACCAAAATGGAAGTAATAAAAGTACCTACCTCACAGGGTTGTTGTGTCTGCAAAATGAGATCATGTACCTGAAGCTCCTTGCAAACCTTCAATACTCAATGGATCTGTGATCTTAAGGATTTAGATGGTCCCTTCATTTGGATGATCCATCTTGTCTGCCCAGCCTGCAAGATTCTTGTCCTCCCACAATTTCACTACTTCAGGTCTTTGATGTGCTAAACTCCTCCCTCACTTTCTGTTGACATTCTAAGGATATCAGAGAACACTTGACCTGTGTACCTGCCATCCCTACACTGTCACCAAATCATTTTCTCTTTCAAACATCCATTTCCCTAATAATATTCTTTACTTCTCTTCCTCCTCAAAGTTTTTTACTTTTTATACTTTGTAGCCATCCACACTAATCATGAACCCCGCCTTTGCCCTCAGTGCAGTATAATTTTCTGTCTATTGATATCTTTTGCTTTCATATCATTTTTATTTCTCAACCTATCCCTTCTTTTTCCCTAACCAGAGAATCATTCCCCATAAAAAAGAACAAAAAAGAGAAGGAAAAAGGCAGGTCAGCAAAAACATCTACAGTGGAACACATCAAACATGTTGGAAGGCACATGTGATATTCTAGACCCATAGTCCTTTGCAAAGAAGGAAATAAGTGTATTTTCCCAGCTCTTCCATGCAGCTAAGCTTGGTCATAATTACACAGAACTTAGTTTGGAGGTGGTTGTTCTTTCTGTTTATACTGTTTATCCTTAATCCTTTCTGTTTCTTCTATATATTGTTTTCCTCATTCTCTTTATTTCACTTTGTATCAGTTCATATAAGTCTTCCTAATTCTTCTCTGAATTCTTCATATTCATAATTTCTTACAGAATTATACTATTTCATTAGATTCATGCTCCACAATTTGTCTAGTTATGCCCCAGACTATGGGCATCTACTTTCTTTCCAATTCTTTGTCAGCATAAAAAGTGACGCTATGAATATTTTGGTATATCCAAGACCTTTTTTTCTGTTTTTTAACTCCTTAAGGCATCTGCTTGTAGTGGGCCCTCTGTGTTAAAGGGTGCACAAACACTTATTTTCAATTTCTTGGAGACTTATGTTTTATGTCTTTTGGCTTTTTGACAGCACTGGTAAAATATTGACATTTCAAAATTGGCCTTTGTTTCTAGGAGAAGTTCAGGAAAATTAAAAGAACTTTAAAATCCCCCAAAGGAAATCCAGCCTGATATTTTCTTCCTGTTTAATTCTAGGTCCAAGCCCTTGTCCATTTGTACTGTTTGTCCCTAGACAAACACACATGTGTATATTTATACCACATATATGGCGAGTATATATATGTATATACATTTATGTACATATGTATGTATATTTGGTAGAGGAGCTCCAGGTTGTCTGCCCAATTATATATCACAATCCAGGCAATAGATATTCTTGATCCACTTGGTTTTTCCTGTATGAATGATAAAGCTAGACTTTTTTTATACAGTTACAGATTCTTTCCAAAAGTTTTTGAAATGCTTCAGGGTTTGATGTACAATGTTACACACAAACAAGAATATCTGGAGGACCTTATTATCTATAGGGTTCTTTCTTCAACTTAGACTCTTTTAGATCTCCATCACAGCGGGAAACATCTTTGGCAAGCATATACCTCCCTGTTTTCATTTGTTGTTTTTTTACTTCTATTGATATTTATGAACAGAAGGCTCCTGAACAAGTTTGTTGTAATATCTGCCAAAAGATCTTGAATGATTTTAATTTATAGGTGGTAGACACTTGGCAAAAGAGAGTCTTGAAGGCAATGTTTTGCTCTGTTGAATCAAATACTTTTTCATCATTAACAAACATTAAACACAGTGGGATATTGTGTTACTTACATCATTTAGCCAATTGTGTGATAGTTAAAAATGCTGTGTGTCCACTGTGGAACATAATTTGCAAAGGCCTGTTCTTTACTCATTGAGGGTATTCTTGATTGGTTTTTATGGGAGTAACACATTTTACTTTAATGTTAAAGGAGATAAGTAGGTTGGTGGTTGATTTTCTCTTGGTTGCCTTTTTGTTTGGTTGGGGGTTTTTTGTTTTTTGTTTTTTTGTTTTTTTGCTTTTTGGAGGGGGAAAGGCAGGGCAATTGGGGTTAAGTGACTTGCCCAAGGTCACACATCTAGTAAGTGTTAAGTGTCTGAGGTTGGATTTGAACTCAGGTCCCCCTGACTTCAGGGGCAGTGCACCACCTAGCCAACCATTTTTTTCATATATCACTGCACCACCTAGCTGACTATTTTTTGTATTGATAAGGCCTAAAATTCCCCTCATCTACCCCCACCTTGGTTTTGGTATCTTTTTCTCTTTTAAATACTTTATAAATAGATCCTTCAAAGTCTTTCATGTTGCCTCACTTCCAACACTCACTCTATGTATAGTTGAGACTAATTTTGTTGCTTTTCCTTTCTTTGTTCATTTCTACTTTCTTTTTAAGCATTTCTAGAATTCTCAGAGAAATTCCTAATGTAAGAGAACAAGTGTGGTGGATCTACTGTCCTTGGTGGTGAAAACAGTGTATTATGAAAATCTTTGCAAATCTTTTACATTTATATTGTCTGTTCTCTCATTTTCACTTTTGAATGCCCAAGGAATGACTTTTCTTAGTCTGGCCTATTACTAAGATTTATTTAAACCAGTTTTATCCTCCATTGCTTCTCTCAGCTTTATGAGGTCATATTGGCTCTAATATTCCACTATCCTTCTTCATAATATTTCACAAATGAGTTCACATTCTAAAATAGTGTTGCCCTATGTTGCCTTTTAAGCTTTTTCAGTTTCTTGCTATGGTGAACAATCTGTGCTTATTAAACTTTTGCAAAAATTATTATGATAAATGTCATTGTCCTTTCTACAATCCATAACCAATTTTTCATTATTGATAACATGCTTGAATTTTTGTTTGTATTCTTGTTGTTTGAATTTATCAAGATTTTATTGTTTCAGTTGTATGTTTCATCTTTTTCTACTTCTAACTTCATGGAGATTCTGAACTTTGATCTACCAAATCAGTAGTCTACTGTAGAAAGACAGTTGCTTAAGAATGATGACCAGATCAGTAATGAATCTTTTTCTTTCTGTTAAAGTGTAAAAAAGATATAAGCTATTCTTTATGTCTAGCACATTCCAATTCTCCTGAAGAAACCATTCATGATATAGATACATGATATTTCTGTGTCATTTACAAGTCTTTGGCTTCTGTCATTCTTGACCCATATTTATCAGTATGTTAATTCTCAATATCCTAACCCTTTTCCCAACTTTGCTTCGCGGTTACAAAGCATCAAAATGTGATGATTAAATTTGGAAGATTAAAGCAAATTCTTTATTAAATTTCTTTTTAAATTATGTGTTGTTTTTATTAATCTGCACCTTCAGCTATCCCCACACCAAGCACATTTAAAAAATACAAATCCATCAATAAATAGCTACTTAGTACAGCAAAACAAATCCCCCCATTAGCCATTCTGAAAATGTATTTCTCTTTCTGCATTTTAAGTTAATTAACTCTCTGGCAGGAGGCAAATGAGGTATTTCACCTTCATGCTTTTGGACTTGTGGTTTATCATTGTGCTAATTAGTGTTCTAAAGTCTTTCAAAGTTGTTTTTCTCTAGAATGTTATCTTTGTATAAATTAGTTTGTCAGTTCACAAAGATCTGAGTTTCCTCTGAAACTGTCCATTTTATCATTTTAATGGCACAGTAATATTTTATTACATTCATATTCCACAGTATATTTAAACATTTCCCAATAAGAGGATATCCCCTTAGTTTAGAATTTTGGGCTACCATGAAAAAAGCTGCTATAAATATTTGTTCACTTATAGAACCTTTCCTCTTTGATTTCTTTGTGACAGAGGTTTAGTAGTAGTATATATGGGTCAAAGGGCATGCACAGTTTGGAAACTTTATGAACATAGTTCCAAATTGCTGGACCAACTTACAGCTCCACCAACTAGCATTGCTGTTTTCCCACACTTGTCACTTCCCACATTTGTCATTTTCCTCTTTTGTCATCTTTACCAGTCTGATAAGTGTGAGGTAAGGCCTCAAAGTTGCTTTTATTTGTTTTTCTCTATCAGTTATATAGAGCTTTCAAAAATATGATTGTTGATAACTTGGGTTTCTTTCTTTCAAAACTATCTGTTAAAGTTTTTTTTTTAATCAAATATTTTATTAACTGCTAGTTTACATCATTCATTTCCACAAGATTTTGAGTTACAAATTTTCTCCCCATTTTCCCCCTACCCACCACCCCAAAATAGCGATCCCACTGGATATCCCCTCCTCCAATCTGCTCTCTTCCATTATCTTCTCCCATATCCCCTCCCACTTTCCAGTAGGGCATGGTGGATCTCTATGCCCCAGTGCCTATATATCTTATTTCCCAGTTACATGTATAATAATATTAATAATAGTGTATATATACATATATATTATTTTTTAAACATTTGATTTTAAAGCTTTGAATTACAGATTCATTCCATTCTTCCCTTGTTACCTAATCTTACTGGGAATATAAGCAATTCAATATAGGTTGTACATGTGTAGATATGCAAAACATTTCCATAGTGGACATATTGTAAAAAACTGACTACATTTCCCTCCCTCCTATCCCACCTCCCACTTGTTCTATTCTCTACTTTGATCCTGTCCCTTTTCTTTCTTTTTCTTTTTTTTTTAAAGCAATTAGGGTTAAGCAACTTGCTCAAGGTTACACGGCTAGTCATTATTTATGTGTGGGTGCTCATTTTCTGAGGACGGATTTGATCTCGGGTCATCCCAACTCCGAGGCCGGTGCTCTTACTCACTGCTCCACCTAGCCGCCCCTTTAGGGCAATTGGGGTTAAGTAACTTGCCCAAGGTCACACGGCTAGGTTTTTGTTTGTGTGGGTTAAGTGTCTGAGGCTGGATCTGAACTCAGGTCCTTCTGACTCCAGGGCCAGCGCTCTACTCACTGCGCCACCTAGCCGCTCCTGATCCTGTCCCTTTTCAAAAGTGGGTACTTCCAACTTCCCTCCCCCCAAGCCTGCCCTCCCTTCCATCATCCCCCCTCTCATCTCCTTCCCCCCTACTCTCCTGTTGGGTGAGATACCCTATTTAGTGTGTATGTAATTCCCTCCTTAAGCCAAATTCAATGAGAATAAGGTTGACCCATTCCCTTTTGACTTCCTGTTCTTTCCCTCCATTGTAACCATTTTCCCTTGCCTCTTGTATATGAGATAGTTTACCCCATTCTGTCTCTCCTCATCTCCTCTCATTGTATTCCTCTCTGACCTCTTAATTTCACCTTTTAAGTATCATCCCTTCCTATTAAATTGGTCCTGTACTCTCTATCTATGTATACCTGTACACATATATACACACATTCACATATGTATTCATATACCCATGTACTCTCCTATATAGACATATATATGTATGTGTGTGTATACACACACACACACACACACATACACACACACACACACACACACTTCTATTCCCTTCAACTATTCTCATACTGAGAAAGGTTTCATAAGTTACAATTATTGTTTTTCCATGTAGGGATGTAAATAGTTCAACTTTTTAAAGTTCCTTATGATTTCTTTTCCCTGTTTATCTTCTCATGCTTCTCTTGCTTTTTGTATCTCAATGTCAAATTTTCTACTCAACTCTGGTTTTTTGCTCAAGAATACTTGAAGTCCTCTATTCCACTGAATGACCATATTTTCCCCTGAAACATGATACTCAGTTTTGCTGGGTAGGTGATTCTTGGTTTTAATCCCAGCTCCTTTGACCTCTGGAATATCATAATCCAAGCCCTTCAGTTCCTCAGTGTAGAAGCTGCCAGATCCTATGTTATCCTGATTGTATTTCCACAATATTCAACTTGTTTCTTCCTGGCTGCTTGTAATATTTTCTCCTGGATCTAGGAATTCCAGAACCTGGCTATAATATTCCTAGGAGTTTTCTTTTGGGGATCTTTTTCAGGAGGTGATCGGTGGATTCTTTCAACCTCTATTTTGCCCTCTGGATCTAAAACATCAGGGCAATTTTCCTTGAGAATTTCTTGAAGGGTGATTTCTAGGTTCTTTCTTTGATCATGCCTTTCAGGTAGTCCAATAATTTTTAAATTATCTCTCCTGGATCTATTTTCCAGGTCAGTGGTTTTTCCCATGAGATATTTCACATTGCCTTCTATTCTTTCATTTGTTTGGATCTGTTTAATAGTATCTTGATTTCTCATAAAGTCCTTAGCTTCCATTTGCTCCTATCTAATTCTGCAGGAATGATTCTCTTCAGTGAGCTTTTGAGATTCTTTTTCCATCTGGAAAATTCAGCTTTTTAAGGCATTCTTCTTCTCATTGCCTATTTGAGCCTCTTTTGCCATCTGAATTAGTCTTTTTTTTAAGGTGTTATTTTCTTCAGTCAGATCAAATCTCATTTCATAATTTTCTTGCATCATTCTCATTTCTCTTCCCAATTTTTCCTCCACTTCTCTTATTTGATTTTCAGAATCCTTTTTAAGGTCCTCTATGGTCTGTAAAGAGCCCGTATTTTTCTTGGAAGCTTTTGGTGCAGGAGTTATGACTTCATAGTGATCCTCCTGTTCCATGCTTTGATCCTTTTTGTCCCCAAAATAGGAGTGTAAAGTTGGGTTGCTCTGTTTGCTTTTCTTCCTTCATTTGTTCATGTTGCCACTCAATTACTTGACTTTTAGGCTTTTTGCCACAGTAGGACTCTGCTACCAGACAGAGGAGCTTCGTCTCAAATGCTGGGGTTTTCTCAGCTGCCAAAGTTATTAGTTGGATGCCCTCTCTGAAGCCTCCACATGCTCTGCTGAGCTGGTCACACACCCCAGGACCTCCCCCCTAGACAATGATCCAGATCTAAGCAGGTTAAAGCAAGAGCGATTACCTCTCAGACTGATTGCCTGGTCCCCCTACAATTTGCAGGCCAGGAGGTGAAGCTGCTACATGGTGGTGGCTGTATGGACACAGTGTCTCAACTGCTTCTCCCTCCAGGGGTTAAAGGCTGGACCACACTCCCAAACTACTGGATCCCACACTGCACTGAACTCTCATCTATGGGTTGATAATTCTGGAAATTGCCATAGCTGCTGGTGATCTGAAGTCCCTCCAGGTGGCAGATGGTCAGGCTGCCCTTAGGCTAAGACTTCTGGCTCACATGGGGCTGGTCTCCGCTTCAAGGGCATTGCACTGGTCACTTCCTGCCAGCCTGCTGGGCTGTCCTCAGCTGGAGCTTAGCTCCTCTATATCATTTTGTGGATTCTGTAGCTCCAAAATTTGTTCAGAGTCACCTTTTACATGAATTGGAGGAAGTGGGAGCTGGAGCCCTGCAGAAGTCCTGTTTCTGCTATGCCATCTTGACTCCGCAATCTGTTAAATTTTTGCTTATATTCTTGTTGTTAAATTTGCTCATTTGTCCTTTGAGAAATGGCCCTTAGTCTTATAAAGCTGATAGAGGAACTTGCAGCAAAGATTTTTCCTCTCACTCCATGTTGTGCCAACACAACATTCATAGTGATTATGAATATGCTAGTATAGTTCCAAATTGCAAAATATAACAGACTTTCCATATAGAAGACAGAGGCAAAACATTTATTCAGAAACCAGAAAGCCAAATTCCAACAACAGAAAACCAAATTCACCATAGCAACAAAGAAATCTATGCACAATAACACTGCAGAGAGCAACACCATCCCAAAGCCTTCTCACAAACACTCACAAACCTAGCTGTCTCCTTGCCTACATCCCCTCTCTCCCCCAGCTCTAACTGCTTGGACTCCCAGTTTTCTCTCAGCCCTACTCCATCCCTTTCTGTTCTACCTATTCAGAAAACTCCTCCCACCACAGACTCCATGTGATTAAATTTGGCCTATTAAGGGGCAGGGCAGATCTTCAAATTACCATTACCATTACACTCCAGTTACCTATTTTCCTTCTGATTTTTATATTAGATGTTTGTACAAAAACTTTTCAATGTTCTTAGTCAAAATTGTACATTTTATCTCATGTGATCCTAGCATTCATTTAGTTATGAATTCTTTTCCTATACAGAGATATGAAAAATAATTTTATTCTTGCTCCTCTAATTTTTTATGAGCTTTCATATCTAGGTTATATATCCATTTGTAGCTTATCTTGGTATGAGGATTAATCTAAACCTAATTTCTGCCAGATTGCACCCCATTTCTCTCAACAGTTTTGTCAAATAGATAGTCCTTCCCCAATAACTGAGGTCTTTGGGTTAATCAAACACCATGCTACTGTGTTCGTTTGCTTCTGTGTGTGGTATATCTAATCTATCCCACTATTTGTCCTCTCTTTCTTCATCCTTTGCAACTGATGCTGGTGCATAGCTGAAATTATTTTCATGGTGGTCTTTTTAAAAATCTCCTTATGACTTTATTACTCAATTTGCACAACATTTATATGTTTATGTCAATATTGTATATTTTTTACCTATTCTTTTTAAAAAATCTAATATTTTTCTCAATTACACGTAAAAAACAATTTTAACTTTTTTTTTTTGCTTATTTGGAGGGCAATTGGGCTTAAATAATTTGCCCAAGGTCACACAGCTAGTTTGTGTGTGTGTGTGTGTGTGTGTGTGTGTGTGTGTGTGTGTGTGTATTTGTGTGAGGCCAGACATGAACTCAGGTCCTTCTGACTCTGGGCCGGCGCTCTGCTCACTGCACCACCTAGCCACCCCAATTTTTAACATTGTTTTAAAGTTTTTTGAGATTCAAATTCTCTCTCTTCTTTCTTCCTTTCCCCTGTCATTGAGAAGGCAAGCAATTTGACATAGGTTAGACATGTACATCCATGCAAAACATATTTCTGTGTTAATCATGTTGTGAAAGAACACAGACAAAAAATCAAGAAAATAAAGAAAAAGTAGGCTTAGATCTGCATTCAGATTCCATCAGTTCTTTCTTTGAAGATAGCTGGCATTTTTTCATCACAAGTCATGATGGTCTTTTTATTTTTTTGGAGGGGGAGAGGCAGGGCAATTGGGATTAAGTGACTTGCCCAAGGTCACATGGCTAATAACTGTTAAGTATCTGAGGCCAGATTTGAACTCAGGTTCTCCTGACTCCAGGGCCAGTGCTCTATTCACTGTGCACCTAGCCACCCCCATGACAGTCTTTTTATAAAAACTACTAATGAAAGATGATTAAATCTGAAATAATGTTTCATGGTGACTTTAGATATTTAATAAAATTAGCTAAATCAATCAATAACCATTTTTTTAAGGTTTGCTATACACCAGTCACTGTGCTAAGAGCTGGAGATACAGAGACAAAAGTGAAACAGCTCCTGCTCTGAAGAGGCTTACATTCTAATGGGGAAAGCAATATAAGAATATTAAGTACATATATATTATATGAAAAATGAATGCAAGATATTTTAGGAGAGAATATGCAAGCAGCTGGGGGGATCAGGAAAGGCTTTATGTAGAAGACAATGCTTAAAATGAGTCTTGAAGAAAATCAGGGATTCCAGGGGATGGAAGTGAGCATTCCAAGCTGGATACTTTCATTTATCTTTCCAAGGAGTAGAGGTTCATCATTCTTTATAAGGTGTAACTGCCTTTTCTCTTCTAGTTTTATTTTATTTTATTTTACTTTGCTTTTTGGAAGGGAGAAGGTAGGGCAATTGGGGTTAAGTGACTTGCCCAAGGTCACATGGCTAGTTTTTGTGTTAAGTGTCTGAGGCCGGATTTGAACTCAGGTCCTCCTGACTCCAGGGCCAGTGCTCTATTCACTCCACCACCTAGCCACCCCTTCTAGTTTGAAATTTTAGAGTGAATGTCAATATCGATATGATTCTGTTCCTCTAGTATTATGTCCACTTATTGCTCAATGGACAAGGGTCTCATATATGGAGCATTAACAGCCAAGTTCCAGTTTAGAGACAGTCTAAAAACTGCCCAATTCTGAGCACCCTCTGCTCCATTTTCTGCCCACTGTCACTGTCACTGAAGAAGCAGAAGAAGGTCACAAAGGACTTAGGCCCGTTTTGTATTCTTCATTGCTTCACAGGTTGCCAGGGTCAAAAAATTTATCACCAAGTGGCCAGACTACTGATGATGAGCTTCTCCATCCTTAGCCAGTCATACTCGGGGCACATTCAAAGCTTTTCCCAAATGGTAGAATCTGAATTGAATTTATGCAAGGCAGAGTTGCAGAAAGTCATCAGTCCCACTCTCTCTTTCTGAGTCATCAAAGTCCAATGGCAAGACAAAAGTCAAGACATTGGCAATGGCCTGGGATGCAGTGGATGACCTAGGCATTTTTGATATCTGACCAAACTTAAAACACTTCAGTTGACTTCATGGCCATTGGGACAAATTTTTCTCATCTGCTGTAGCATCAAACACCGTAGCATAACCAGGATGGCTGGTTCTTTGATCTGATTTTCTAAAGGAAAGCAGTTCAAAAAGTGTTAATAATCTTACTTTAATAAAACATATATCATTTACCTAGTTCAGGGGGGAAAAGTCAGCACTCTGAACTTCAGAGAATACAAATGGAAGTTATAAGCAGATGAAAAAAACAGACAGAAAATAACACAATTCAGCATACCAACAGACAGGGCTTCTAGCTGTCTGACCAGCACATAAATACAGTTACTTACTAGAGAGAGAAGCACCAACATCTGGGTTTTCAAAGCTTTCAAAACTGCTGCTCAGAGTCTCATCTGGCCAAATCACACAGTTCTTCCCAAATTGAGCCCCAAAGCAAAACCTCACCTCAAAGGTATCTATAGCCTTCTCCAAGGTCAGAGAACATCACAACCCTTTTGACCCACTTGACTACAAAGTAACAAAAGTTGTGCCTCCTGAAAAACAAGCCTCCCACCACAGGCTCAGGTCAGAGAACATCACAACCCTTGTCACCCCTTGACTACAAAGTAGCAAAAATTGTGTCTCCTGCAAAACAAGCCTCCCACCACAGGCTCCCTGTGACCATATTCATCCTGTTAGGGAACAGATTTTATTTTCAAATCAGGAAAGGTCCTCAAATTCACCTAAGCCTATTAAGGGGCAGGGAAGAGCTTCAAAGTCCCATTACCATTACATCTGCCCCTTCCACTGGAAAGTCTTCACATGCTTGGGGTAGACATCCCCCTCACTCACCAATGGGTTTGAGGCTATGGGTTACCCTCAACCTGGTTTAGCTCATGTATAGAGATGGTTTATTGGGGTGTGGCCACTATACATGCTACAGTTTCTTGAAGTCACAGGTGAGAACTGGGTGAATCAGGTGACACCAAAGGTAGATGAGCAGCCCTAAACAGGGCTCAGCAAACCCTCTCTAGAGGTGCTACTCCTGCTTTAACACCTCCTAGACTTACTAATTGCAACAACGAGAAATTTCTCACCCTAGGAGTATTCTCACACCATGTCTGGATCAATGAAAGGTAGCTGGTTAGGTTGTCCATATTATATCCCTCTGAAGTAAATATTAACTTTGACCACAAGAATGATTCGGATTATATTCACAAGCCTATAAAGGTGATTATTTATTGATTTTCTTTTTGTTCACTGCATCAGGCAAACTTTAGTTCTGAGCATTTATACAGATAGCTTTTAAAAACTCATTCCAGTGAGCTGGTGAGACAAATTCCTTCAAGTCTGTACTTTCCCAATGTTGTCTTGGAATTGAGAATGCAAACCAGGTGCTAGATGTCAGGGGAAGATGGCATAAAAAGAAAGCTTACTTTTTTCCCCCGAGAGATAAATTTGATCTTATTCTTTAGCTCATATTACAAAGAAAGGTTGTTCTCCAAATCTACACTTCAGGATAAAATTTGACATTCTTCCCCTCCCCCCACATTGGACTCTTACCAAATCTTACAGATTCTTTCTATGGTACATTCTGAATATCAACCACTCTCTTTTCCAGCTCCACAAGTACTCACACTGATCATTTTTCTTCTCTCCAACACTTATCTCTTAGTCTATGAAATGGACCTCTTGTTCACTTCTTTCAACTTCTTTTGATCATTTTCAGTAGTGTCTGACTCTTGGTGGCCCCATTTGGGGTTTTCTTGGCAAGAATATTGGAGTGGTTTTCCATTTCCTTCTCTAGCTCATTATACAGATGAGGAAATTAAGGCAAACAGGGTTAAATGAATTGCCTATTTACATAGCTAGTAAATGCTTAAGACCAGATTTGAACTGAAGATGAGTCTTCCCGACTAGTACTCTATCCACTGTGCCACCTTTGCCAAAGTCTAATTTCAAACAATCTCTTATCTTGAAGATGATTACAGTACTTTTTTCCCTTGTGTATACATTTCTCGGATCGTATTTCTTGCTTCCTTTACTGTTCTACAAAGATTTTTATAAAGTTGCAACCAATTCCCTCTTTTCCTATTCCCAGGTTACTTTTCCCCCTATTCTCTACATCTAGAAGCTTTCTTGTTTTGTTTGTACCAGACTAAAGCTCTTATTTGTTTGAGGTCTTACTTGAAAATTCACTTCTTTCACCAAGCCTTTTGGCAATTCTGCTACTAAAGGATTTCCTAAGACTAGCAGTTAATTTGGATTTCAGACACAGGTAATGCTAAAATATTTTCTTGGTAGTATACTTCAGTTTGGATTGCTAGATAGCAGAGTTATATGCTATACATTGCTTATAAAGAATGCATTTTCTTCTTTGTTACACTGAGGCAAAAGTACTGAGAAAATTATAGTAGTGTGATAACACAATAAAGCTCTTGCCAGAATGGAAATGTGTGATGCAAAAAGATTAACAAAACTGCATCAATTTCTTCAAAGCCAGCAAGGATATTAGTAGCAACAATTTAAATAATTTATGTACCCTAGGAAAATTGGGAAATTAAAATCAAGATATTATAAATGATTTCTTTATTTGCAAATTGCTCTACTAAACAAAATATCAGTAGTCTGCAGGAAAGTGAATATTTTCCCTTTACAAGATGTATTCTATAAAAACCAACATATTTAAATTATTTAAGAAGAACCAATGAGACTATTTCTCATATTCTTGGTTTTTTGGGTTTTTTTTTGCATTTTGCATTTTGGAGGGCAATTGGGGTTAAGTAACTTGCCCAAGGTCACACGGCTAGGTTTTTGTTTTTGTGTGTGTTAAGTGTCTGAGGCTGGATCTGAACTCAGGTCCTTCCTGACTCCAGGGCCGGTGCTCTACTCACTGCGCCACCTAGCCGCCCCTATTTCTCATATTCTTAATGCAAATTTAAAGAAGAGGTTGTATGTATGTTAGTATGATTAATATTTCTCATCATTTGCTGAATGTTTAAAGGTCAGCATCAGACATATCCTAGTAAGGAAGTAAAAAAATTACAATCAATGCATTTCAATTTTTTTAAATGTATTTTTAAAATAGGCTTAAGTGTAACTGAATTGGGTCTGATATTAATAGTTTGAAATAAAGATTCCTGAAAATTTAAGGCAAATAAAAGAACTGGAAACTAAAACAGTGATGATCATTTGAGGAAAGGCTGAAAATATTATGTTGTATGAATGTAAATATTATGCCCTAAGAAATAATGAAAGAGGGGCGGCTGGGTGGTTCAGTGAATAGAGCACCGGCCCTGGAGTTAGGAGGACCTGAGTTCAAATATGACCTCAGACACTTAACACTAGCTGTGTGACCTTGGGCAAGTCACTTAACCCCAATTGCCCTGCCTTCCCCCTCCAAAAAAAAAAGAAAGAAAGAAATAATAGAAGAAAATGTTTTAATGAAACCTGGGAAGACTTGCATGAAGTGAAGCAAAGTAAAGTGAGCAGAACAATTTATACAAAAATGGTATAAAAACAACACAAGTTTGAAAGATTTTAAAACTCTGATCAATTCACTGATTCCATGATTCCACAGAAATGATGGTGAAGCATCCTAGTTACCTCCTGAGGGCGAGACTCAGGGTATAAACTGAGAAATGCAATTTTTGTACATGGCCAACATGTGAATTTGTTTTGCTTTAATATATGAATATTTATAATGAGGGTTTTTTTGTTTTTCTTTTTTTCCCCAATGTGGGGGGAAGAAGAAAAAATCATTTTTTGCTAATTAAAAAATAAATTTTAATTTAAAAAATCAGAGGCAAATAGATCATCTGCAGATAAGAGAATACATTTATTTATTTTGAAAATTTGGAGAAAAGTTTTCAAAACTTTATCTAAAGTTTTGAGATGATAGTAAAGATAAACTAAATTGAACAATGACATACCTAATTTATTTGGTTTAGTTGATGAAAATTAAAAAATAATTCTAAGATTGATAGCATTCATATTATACTGGGATGGATCTCTGATTTCATTGTTGTGTGTGCTTGTCAACAGGTACAGATCTCAACCTCTTTATAGGCTCACCAGAAGGACCCTTGGAGTCATTTGGACCAGCTGTCTCATTTTACAGATCAGGAAACAGAGGACCAGGAAGTTGAGTGACTTTACAGGGATATGATGGGATCTGAATGCAGGTCCTGACTCCAAATCAAATGGTTTTCCCACTTTACTGTCTTCTCATCCTATTTGATTCTTACACAACTCTCCACAAATCCCCCTCAGAGAATCTACCCAATGTGCTGCGAGGCTTCCCCTGGTTCCTTCCATTTATTGGACATGACAATGTAGCACTTGGCTAACCGCCTCATGTCTCTCCTTCACAAGGGGTAACTGGCTCATCTCCTTTCCTAGTCAGCCTTGTCCTTTATAACGTCACCTTTATAATGTCTTCCCTGAGAATTCTCAAAGGCCATCTGTGTGGAGGCAGCCACTTTCCATTGCCCTTTGGCTTGCAATTCTGAGGGTTTTTTAGCTGATAGTGATAGGGTGCTGAAAGGTTTACAAAGCATTTACATACATTTCTGCCTTTGGGTCTCACAATAAACCTGTAAAGGAAGTAATAAGGTGTGATTGTCCCCATGGTCACATAGATGGTAGGTGTCAGAAGCTTGATTTGAACCGGTCTCCCTGATTCCAAGTCTTAACAAGATCTTTCTCACTTCACTTCCAGCTCAGCTCACTCTCTGGACTGCTCCCCCTCCCCATTAGCAGCCTTGCCTTCCTCAAAAAGGCTCTCTTCTGGGGCCTACTCTTCTGATTGGTGAGTCCCTGGAAAGGAACACCATTTCTCTGGCATCCTTAGGAAAATATTTTTTGTTAGTCAGGGTGCTAGGTGGCACAGTGGATAAAGCACCAGACCTGCAGTCAGGAAGACCTGAGTTCAAATCCAGCCTGAGACACTTACTAGCTATGGGATCTTGGGCCAAACCCTGTTTGCCTCAGTTTCCTCATCTATAAAATGAGCTGGAGAAGGAAACAGCAAACTGCTCCAGTATCTTAGCCAAGAAAACTCCAAATGGGGTCATGAAGAGTTGGACATGACTGAAAAGATATAACAACAACTAGACACTATACACAAAAACTAGCCGTGTGACCTTGAGCAAGTCACTTAACCCCAATTGCCCTCCAAAAAAGCAAAAAGCAAAAAAAAAGATACAACAACTAAAAGCTGGAGATAATTAAGAGCACCATACAATTCCTCATATCAGGCCCGGCCTGATCTTCTCCCACTCATTTCTGAGTCTGGATCATTTTAGGTCTACGATGGCTATCAAAGATATGTGTACGTTGCTAGAAAAATTTAATGGATTGCCCAAAGCTGCAGGTCAATCATTTGGACGATAAGCATATGTCTCCCTTGTTTATACACAGTTTGATGTCAATATTCAGCAAATCATTAAACAAAGTTATCTCTGTAATCACATCTGTCATGTATTCATGTATCCATGATCATTACTGGAGAAATAGAAGGAACCTCATCTTCCTTGTTTTCCACATGAAGAAATTGATGCCCAGGATCACACACCTAGTAAGCAGAAGAACTGGTGTTCAAACTCTGATCTTGTGACTCCAAGTTTAGGCTCCTTCCCTGTATCTTGCTGCTCCCTAAAAAAAGGCACTTTTTTTTTGCCTTCAAAGCACATTTTTCTTTATATGGTTGATTGCTTTTTATGAATCCTTGAACAACAGATACTGAATATATATATCAGTAGTCCAAGGAAGGGGGGTAGTGTACTCTCAAAAACCTTGGATTTTGGAGTCAAGAGGTCTGAGTTCAAATCCCAGTTGTGCTACTTGTGTGACCTTGGGCAAATTACTTCACCTTTCTGGGTATCAGTTTTGCCATTCTAAAATGAGGGGTTTAGACTAGAATCCTTTGATTCTTTATATTCAGTTGAAAATTTGTCTTTGAACTCCAAAAGACTCATGATGGAAAATGCTATCCATATCCAGAGAAAAAATTACAGAGTCTGAGTACAGATCGAAGCATGTATGCTATTTGCTCTTTCTCTTTTTTGTTTTGTTTTGTTTCTTCTTTTTTATGGTTCATTCCACTGGTTATAATTCTTCTTTACAGCATGACTAATGTGAAAATATGTTTAATATGAATGTATATATAGAGCCTATATCAGATTGCACGCAGTCTTGGGGAGGGGGGGAAGGAAGGGGAGAAAATTTAAAACTCAAAAGCTTGTGGAACTGAATGTTGTAAACTAAAAATAAACAAATATATATTTTTAAAGAATGCAGGATTGAAAAAAAAAAAGAAAATTTGTCTTTGAAAGTCTCCCTTGGGGCAGCTAGGTGGCATAGTGAATAGAGCACTGGCCCTGGAGTCAGGAGGACCTGAGTTCAAATCTGACCTCAGATATTTAACATGAAATAGCAGTGTGACCCTGGGCAAGTGACTTAACCCCAATTGCCCTCCAAAAAGCAAAATAAAAAAGTCTACCTTGTTCTTTTCTCATTTGGACTATAAGTTTCTTGAAGGCAAGGGCTGTTTTGTTTTTGTCTTTCTATCTCCAACACTTCATATAACTGTAAAATAAAAATGCTTATTAAATATATAATATTTTGAATTGAACTGAAATACTCCCTAGGCTAGATTTATAACTATACCATTATAAAAATTTTTATAAAGATAAAAAAGTAGGACCTATCAGATCCTTTTTTTTCTTTTTAAAGAAATGCATAGGGGCAGCTAGGTGGCACAGTGAATAGAGCACCAGCCCTGGAGTCAAGAGGACCTGAATTCAAATTCAGCCTTTGACACTTACTAGCTATGTGACGTTGGGCAAGCCTTGCTCCGCCCCCCCAAAAAAAGATAAAAAGAAATGCATAGTGATTATAATCACTAGGTTTGGCCCTAAAGAAGAGTTATCATCATGTATCTCCCCTCCTTTCTTTGCAGAAATGGGGGCAAGGAGGAACTAATAGATATGGAAACTACATCTTCTTTTAGATTTGATTGATGCTTTGGTTAGTTCTGTTGAACTATTTTTGTTGACTTACCCAGGGTCACACAGCTAGTAGTGCCAAATGTCTGAGATTTGAACTCAGGTCCTCCTGACTCCAGGGCCAGAGCTATATCCCCTATACCACCTAGCTGTTCCAAATTGTTTTGGGCTTTCCTTTTTTTTTTTTTTTAAGCAATTGGGGTTAAGTAACTTGCTCAAGGTTACATGGCCTTTCATTATTTATGTGTGGGTGCTCATTTTCTGAGGCCTGATCCTATCCCAGGTCATCCCGACTCCGGGACCAGCGCTCTTACTCACTGCACCACCTAGCTGCCCCATGTTTTGGACTTTTTAAAACCCCTTTTTCTTTTATTCTTCTTTGTTATAAGTCATGACACTGAGTAGGGAAGGAATTTATGGGGAATTAAAGTTTTGTTGAAGTAAAATAGAGAAATATAAGTTAATATTAATTAAAGTTAAAGTTAAAACAAATTAAAGTTTGTTGAAATAAAATAGAGAAATATAAGTTAATATGAATTAAAATTATGCCACCTCAAGGAAGATGTTTTCTGTATTCATTTGGTTTATCTTAAATGCTATTGCAACTTCCTCTTGTAATTTATTGGGAATGTGGTGTTCCCATTATTTCCAGACTTGGGACTGTGAAGAAGGAGCCAACAATCCCTATCAAATGTCAAGCAACTGTGATCCATAGGTCAGGCAAGCCAACCTAGCTGAAGAACACAAAAAAGGCAGACTATAAAATGAGGCAAACCTTATCTGTTTCATGTCTGTTTTCATATTTTAATCTAAATGAAATAAATCTCATACAACTTTGTGAAGATGTCTTTTCTTTTTAAAGTTTTCTTTTATTTCATTTTGTTAAATTAAATTTTAACTTTCTTCTATTATCAAGCATTTTCCCTTCCCCACTGGAAAAAGAAAAGGGAAAAAATATCTCTTGTAACAAATATGCATAGTAAAACAAAGTAAATTTCATATTGTTGTTGTTGTTGTTCTGTCATATCCAACTCTTCATGACCCCATGGTCATATTGTATATGGGGTTTTCTTGGCAAGGATAGTGGAGCGGTTTGCCATTTCCTTCTCCAATAGATTAAGGTAAACAGAGGTTAAGTGACTTGCCCAGAGTCACACAGCTATTAATTGTCTGAGTGCAGATTTGAACTCCGGTCTTCTTGATTCCAGGCACAGCGCTCTAACCACTGAGCCATCTAGCTGCCTTTACATTCCATATTTGCCATATTTTAAAATGTGTGTCGCATTCTGCATATTAGACCATCACCTCTCTGTCAGGAGGTGGGCAGCATTCTTCATTATTCCTCTGGATTCATTGTTGATCACTGCATTGATTAGATTACCTCAATCTTTCAAATATTCATTGGCAATATTGTTATAGCATAAATTGTTTTTCTGGTTCTTTGCATCAGATTATATGTATGTAAAAGGAATGGGAATTCCCTGTCCCTTAAAAGACCTAAGGTAGAGTTTGAAGATCTCCCCTGATGTGGAGATAAACTCTGCCCCCTGATAGGCTGAATGTAGTCACATGGAGCCTGTGGTGGGAGGAGTTTGCTGAGGAGAAGCGGATCCCACAGAAAAGCTGGTAGAGAGCTAGTCAGACAGTTGGAGACAGTTGGAGACAGAAGAACTTGGGCAAAGAGATAGAGAGTTTTATGAATAAATATTGATCTTGTATTGGTTCGTGGGAAGGCTAAAGGATGCTGTGGCTCTCAGCATTATTATAGCTTCTGAATATCTTTGGTACTATGATGGAATTGGCTTACTGGTTTTGGGATTTGGTTTTCTGGTGTCTAAATAAATCTTTCATCTTTATCCTATATCTGGAGAGTTTGGCATATTTTGCGATTTAAGGTCATGCGATACTTAGAGTCATGGTCTTTATTGTGATTGTGGGCGCTGTAAATATTGCATTGGTGCTACAACGTATCTTCCAAGATTTCTCTGAAACTGTCTCTTTCATCATTTCTTATAGCACAATAGTATTTCATTACTGTCTTAGACAAGAATTTGTCGAGTCATTCCTCAATTGATGGTACTCACATGGGGGCAAGTTAGCCAGTGAAGAAGTTTAACACACTGGACAGTGAGCCAGAAGTGAAGTGAGCATGGTGGTTGGGACCTCTCTTTATGTGAGGGTTCTAAGCAAAATGGATCAACAATATATCAACTTGCCTATTTCCTTTATTTTATTAACTTTGCCAGTCTGATGGATATGAGGTGAAACCTCCCAGTTGCTTTAATTTGCATTTCTCTAATGTTTACTCATCATGGTATTTTTTCATATCCTCTCAATACTTTAGATTGTTTTCCCTTGAGAACTAACTTTTCATAACCTTTGACTATTTGTCAGTTGGGGAATGTCTAATTGTTATACATTTGAGTCAGGTCCTGATATATTTTGGAAATAAGAATTCAATTAGAAAACTTACTGCACATTTTCCCCCTATTTATTTTCTTTCCAATCTTAGCTGCATTAGATTTGTTTGTACAAAACTTTTGAAATTTATATAGTTAAAATCATCCATTTTATCTTTTGTGATCTCTAACCTTTGTTTAGTCAGGAAATCTTCCCATATCCTATAGATCTAAAAGGTAATATTTTCTGTGTTTTCCTAATTTGTTTATAGTGTAACCCTTTATATGTCTTGAATCTAGTAGGAACTTATCTTGCTATAGGTTACAAGATATTGCTGCAAATCCAGTTTCTGCCAGACTGCTATCCAGTTTTCCCAGTTTTTTTTTCAGAGAGTCTTTACTGTAATAATTCAGACCTTTGTGTTAATCAAACCTTAGGCTACTAGGTTCATTTTTTTTCTGTGTGTTGTGTACTCAATCTGTTCCCTTAATCAAGCTTTACTTTTTAACAAGTACTAGTTGTTTTGATTACTATGTTGTACTATACTTTAAGATCTGGTACTGCCTGGCCCCTTCCTTCTTACGTTTTTTTTTTTTCCATTGTTTCCCTTCATCTTGACCTTTTGTTCTTCTAGATAAATAGATAAATTTCATGATGATTTTTATAATCTATAAAGCCATAGTATCAAATTCAAAAGGAAACAGGGGCCATTAATTCATGCATAAGGATCCCTGAGGACTACATATTCAACTAGTTTTAATATATAATGTTATCTATATTTTATTGTATTTTTATTTGTTAAATATTTCCCAATTTTATCTATCTATCTATCTATCTATCTATCTATCTATCTATCTATCTATATATCTAATTTTTTTGAAAGCAATTGGGGTTAAGTAACTTGCTCAAGGTTACACAGCCAGTCATTATTTATGTGTGGGTGTTCATTTTCTGAAGCCGGATCTGATCCCAGGTCATCCCAACTCCAGGACCTGTGCTCTTACTCACTGCACCACCTAGCGGTCCCTCCCAATTATATTTTAACTTGGTTCCCAGCAGCAGTAAGGAGTTTTGCAGGCCATGTGTTTGACACCTCTCCTATGTCTTTTGGTAGTTTTATGGTATGGCACTGAGTAAGTTCATTTAAATTTTTTATTTAAATTTTTTTACAGTGGCTCAGCCTACTTACAAGTAATTAATATTTCTCCAATTAATTAGAACAATGTTTCTATAAACAAAGTTTTGTAATTGTACTCATGTAACTCCTTTGTGTATCTTGGTAGTTAGATTCCCAAGCATTTTCTACATTCATTATAAATGGAATATCCATTTCTATCTCTTCCTGATAGGTTTTGTTGGTAATATATGGAAATGCTAATGATTCAAGAGGGATATTTTCTATCTTGAAACTTGGTTGAAATTATTATTTAAATTAATTTTTAGTTGATGCTTTAGAATTCTCTTAGTACGCCATCATGTAAGCAGAAAGTGATGTTTAGTTTCTTCTTTGCCTCTGCTCATTCCTTGACTATCTTTTTCTTGTTTTACTTCTATAGCTAACACTTCTAGCGTTTTATTGAATAACAGTGCTGGTGGTGGGCACTCTGGACTCATCAGTACGAGCTATGGTTTATTTCATTACATATAATGCTGGGTCTTATTTTAGATGTATTCTACTTATCATGTGAAGGAAAGGTCTATTTATTCCTGTTTTCAAATTTTTTTTTTTACAGAAATAAGTGTTTTGTGAAAAACTTTTTCTGTATTTGTTAACGTAATCATGATTTTTATTGTTCTAGTTACTAATGAAGTCCTAATAATAAACCAATTCTTCATTTGTAGTATGAATTGAACAGTCATAGTGTATAATCTTTATAATATTTTGCTGTAGCTCTTTGCTAATATTATATATGTGTGTATTTGCATCTGTTATGTTTTTATATGGATCTATAGTTTTGTTTGACTTTCCCCAGTATACATATCAAAACAATATTTGTATCACAGAAAGATTTTAATAGGATTTCTTCTTTTGTTATTTTTGCAAGGGATTTGTGTAATATTGGAAATAATTGGGTTTTTTAAATGTTTTGTAGAATTTGCAAATACATCTGTAATGAATATTTTCCTTTGGTAATTAATTTATAATTTATTCAATTTCTTTTTCTTAAGCTAGGTTGTTTAAATTTTCTATTTCTTGTTCTGTTTAATTGGTATTTTATGTTTTCTGAATATTAATCTATTTCACTTAAGCTATTTGTTTTATTGGCATAGGGATGGGCAAAAGTTTCTCCTAATATGCTTTATTCACCAATTGTTGTGAATTCTTTTAAAAAATTTTTATACTGATAATTTAGTTTTCCTCTTTTAAAAATCAAATAAGCAGGGGGCGGCTAGGTGGCGCAGTGAATAGAGCGCCGGCCCTGGAATCAGAAGGACCTGAGTTCGGAGTCGGCCTCCGACACCTAATCCGCACAAACAAAAACCTAGCCGTGTAACCTTGGGCAAGTTACTTAACCCCAATTGCCCTAAAGGGGCGGCTAGGTGGCGCAGTGAGTAAGAGCGCGGCCTCGGAGTTTGGATGACCCGAGATCAGATCCGGCCTCAGAAAATGAGCACCCACGCATAAATCAAATGACTAGCCGTGTAACCTTGAGCAAGTTACTTAACCCCAATTGCTTTAAAAAAAAAAAATCAAATAAGCTAATAGTTATCTATTTTATTAGTGAAACAACCAGCTCCTTGTTTAATTTATAAATTCAATATTTTACTTTAAATTTTATTGATCTATTTAATTTTCATAATTTCTCTTTTTGTGTTTAATTAGAGCTTTACAATTTTTAATAGTCTTTTTATTAGCATGCTAAATAATTAATCTTTTTCCTTTTCTTTTTTGAATAAGAATATCTAGAGATATAAAATTTCCTCTAATGACTGCTTTGGTTTAATTTCACAAATTTTGGAAAGTTGACTCGTCATTATTTTCAATGAAACTATTATTTCTATGATTTGTTCTTTGATCCACCTATCCCTTAGGATTGTTACTTGGTCTTAGTTAATTTTTAATTCTTTATTAAATTGCCCTTTGTTGAATATAATTTTATTGCATTGTTGTACATAAAGAAGGTATTTAATATTACTGCTTTCCTGCATTTCCTTTTGAGGTTTTACTTCCTTTTCTGTGGTCATTTTTTTGTTGAGGACTCATGCACAGATGAGCAATGTGTATGTATATCTCTTTATATTCCCACGTAACAATCACTAAAGATCCATCATAGCTAACTTTTTTAAGATTTTATTTAGACACTCAACTTATTGCTTATTTATTTTTGGTTAGATAAATTTTGCTCTAAAGAGCTTGAGAGGAGGTAGATTGAGCCTCCTCTTCTTGACTATTTTAGTGTTACCATTTCTCCCCTAACCTCTTTAATTTGTCTTTTAATTATTTAGATGCTATGCCATTAGGTGCCTACATGTTAAGTATTTAAAGGAATTATGTTACCTTCCCATATAATGTAATTTCCCTGTTTATCTTTTTACTATCTGGGTGACCCTTGGCAAGTCACTTAACCTCTCTCTGGCACATAGTAGGCACTTAAGAAATGCTTAATCCATCTATACATCTACCCATCCATGATTGCTACCCTTGCTTTTTTAAGTTCAGTTGATGTTTAATAGATTTTGCTCCAACCTCTTATTTTAATGTATGAATATGTCTCAAGTGTTTCTTGTAATCAATATATTGTTGGATGCTGTTTTCTAATCTATTCTGCTATCCTGTTATATTTTAAGAGAGTCTATCACTTCCACATTTCTTGAAATATGATATCTAGTTTCTTTTGAGCCTTGATATACTTTTCAGGTCAAATTTTTTTTTAATGTGGACTGCTTTACATTTTCCTTCAATTTTTCAATCTTTTGACTCCATTTTAATTTTTCTTTTCTCATGGAGACATTACCTTTTTTTTTTTTTTTTGCTTTTTTTTTTTTTTTGGAGGACAATTGGGGTTAAGTAACTTGCCCAAGGTCACACGGCTAGGTTTTTGTTTGTGTGTGCGTTAAGTGTCTGAGGCTGGATCCGAACTCAGGTCCTTCTGACTCCAGGGCCGATGCTCTGCTTACTGCGCCACCTAGCCGCCCCGAGACATTACCTTCTTTTTGCTAAAATTTAATTTTTAGAGAGGCTGTTGTTAAGTTTGTATAATTCTTGTGCTAAGAACCTCTGGTGCTAAGCTGTTAATTCTCCTTCCAAGGCTTTCCTCCATAGTTATTTCCTTTCCAAATCTTTCCTCCAATATTGTCAATTCACTTATGTTATTTTAAAATTTTAAACTCTTGCTTCATTTCTTCTAGGAATTGTATTTGATCTTTAGGACAAGTTATGTTATTCTTTGAGGCTTTGTAGTTATTTTGGTATTATTCTTCTTTTCTAGGTTTATGTCTTGTGCATCTCTGGTACCACACTAATAGTCCTTTATATTTTTTTGTTTACTCATTCTTGTAGTTGAACTTCCCAAATTTGGATTTTGTATTAAGGCTAGGCTTTGGGAACTTCTGGTTTAACTATCATGGTCTTATATAGTCTTGGCCTAGTGTCCTGACACTACATTCTCTGGGTAAAGCATTCTGTGTTCTTCAAGGATCTCAAGGATAACTTGGGTTTGGGAGCTATAAATGTTCAGTGGACCTAATGTGGTCTGACCAATGACATGATCTGGTTATTGCCCTCCTGGGCTTTCCCAACTCCAGACCCTGGTTTGGATCAAGGCAATACAGCTGCAGACTTGCCCTAGATTTGACATCAAATAGCTGGAAGATTCTGAGGGCTTAAAACAACAATGCCAACTCATTCTTATTTCCTTTTCGGGGTTAGAGGGACAGTGCTGAGGCTGGGTCCAAGATTCCCTTAACTGCATTAGAGCGATAATGCTATCAGCCCTGTTACTAGAAGCAGAAGGGGCTAAGTCTGAGAATCCCTCTTCAGATTAGACCTTTGCCCAGGCTGATTCTGAGACCTTGTTCTGCTTTCTGGGGTATTATGACCCTGTTTTGTTTCTGGGGCCTGGCTCTGTAATCCCAGACCATCTCTGTTCCACAGTTCTTGCCTTGGGTCATTTGCTTGTGATTCAGATTTTTGATCTTGTGCTGGAAAGTCTAATCTTTAACTTGGTCTGATTCTCTTCTAAGATCTTGCTGCAATAGATGTCAAGGGGGCTGTTTCCTATTCCTATTCCTATTACTGCTTCCTATTCCAGCACCCTTGTCAGTCCCTCGTTTTTTTCATCAACTGTCTTTTCAGTCTTCTAAGATGTGACACTGGTCACATGTGCAAAATGTAACATTTTGCAAATGGGTTTGCACTCCATGAGAGGGGTGATTGCATATCCCTGATTGGAGAGGTAACTTAACGCATTCCCAACCAAGGTAACCTGGGGCTTTTTTTTTTTTTTTTAGCTTCCTCATTGTTGCCTTAGTTTTACATCAGTTCAACTTCTCTAGGTAACTGTGATCATTTTTACTTTTGTCCACTTTCCATTTTTTACCCAACAATTTGCTTAAACAGATTGGATTGAAATTGCTTAAAATTTAACTCATTGTTTTCTGGTCATCCTTTTGTTTTAAATTATAGGTATTTACTTTGACCTTTGCTCTAAACCAGTTAATGATCTGACTGCACACAGAAAGTTCACTCAGAAATAATACAACGTTACTACATCTGTAACCTGGCATTTCATGTTAAAATTTTTTTTTAAAGTGACTTTAATGTCATTTGGTACTCACTGGATCTAACTCCTAATTTTCTTTTTCAAGAAAATAGAGTTGTTTACAAATCTTTAGGTTATTACATTTTTTAAAATCTCAAGTCACCAGTATAAATTTTTACTCTTCTCTCCTGTATCCGTTTTTGCATTGATTTCACTATCAAAGTACAGAACCAGTTTAGAGGATCTTGCTCTACATGGAATTTCTTCATCCTTTGCAAAAGAAGTTGAGAATATAAAACTGCATTTAATTTCTTGGTGGTCTGCTTATTCTCATTCTAAGCACTATAAAATGAGTAACTCATGAAATGATGTTTTTGTTGCCGTTGGGTGTATAATGAAACCAGTTCTACCAGTTTCTCTGCCTTCCTAAAAAGTTTGCAAACTATATTTTAGCTACAACTTCTTTATGTCTGTCTTCTGGCTTTTTTATAGTCAGAATATTAATATTGATATTCAGTTCTCCCAGTAGCATATCAATTCTTGTTATTCGGAAAAATATTTATGAGTACAAACTCTTTGTGTTTGTAGGTAGTCTAAAAGCATTTTTATTCTCTTGCCTTCCAGTTTCCCCCTTTTTGCTACTGTCATCACTACAGAAATAGAAGAGGGTCATATATACTGAGGCTCATCTTACATTTTTGTTTCTTTTCCATGGGTAACTATGCAAAAAAAAAATCATCACTTATCCAGTGTTTTTGGTAATAAGCCTCTCTGGATTTTGCTAGGCTGTTCCTTAGATAGCAGACATAGGGAGTCATTAGATCTAGTTAAAGCCTTTCTAGCTTGGTAGAAATTACCAGAGCTTATGTTCAATTGACATAACCTTTGAGAACCCAAGGTCCCCTCTAGGGCATGATCAAGCATTGGCATGGATGGGACTTTTGGGAAAGACTCAAGATACAGGATACTTAAACAACATAACTAGGGCTTTCAAATATAATGCCATTTAAATGAAACAACTTGGTCTTGGCATTTGAAACTGCAGACTACCCACTGCTTCCTGACACTCTCTCTTCTCCTGAGTTTTGTATCAGGTTCTTTCTGGATTACTTTTCCACCTTACTCTCTCTTCTCCAGCAGCCTTCTCATGCTAAAGACACCTTCTCTCTCCCAATCTCTTACTTATTCCATTGGTGAGTTCCTCAGGAACCTCCCCTTGAGGAAACACTCAGGCTGGTCCCAATCATCTCTAACTCACATCTGCTCCTGATTCTCTAGACTACCTTTCTATCTTTCCCCTTCATGAGGGCAGGCATGATTTTCTGTTTTTGCTTTTACTTGTATTCCTGGCATTTAGAATGGTGTTTGGCCCTCAGTAAATGCTTAATAAGTTATCTATATATTTATCCTTTCTATCTTGTCTCTAACCTCCTTTGGGATTGGGGTTCTACCTTCCGTTGTTTCTTCCTTCTTTTCTCTTTCTTTCTTTCTTCTTTCTTTCTCTTTTTCTCTCTTTCTCTCTTTCTTTCTTTCTTTCTTTCTTTCTTTCTTTCTTTCTTTCTTTCTTTCTTTCTTTCTTTCTTTCTTTCTTTCTTTCTTCCTTCCTTCCTTCCTTCCTTCCTTTCTCTTCCTTTCTTTCCTCCAACCCCCTTTGAGACTAGAGTTACCTTTTCTTCCTTTCTTCTTGTCTTTTTTTTTCTTTTTCTTTTTGTATTGGCACTTCTGGGTTCATGCCCTAATTGTAGGTATACTCCAAAGGTCTGTCCACAGCCCTTTGCTCCACTCTGTCTTCATTTTCTTGGAAAACTCATTTAAAGTCATGTTTTTAATTGCCAACTTTATTTGGATGTTTCATAAATCTGTATCACCCTAATACATTCAATCAATGGTTAACCAATACTGTGTATTAGGGGTATAAAGAAAAAAACAAAAAGCACCTTTTCTCAGGGAGTTTACATTCTTAGTGAGGTAACATGTACATTAATAGGTACATATATGATACACACAGAATAGATGAGTGGTAATCTTAGAGAGGAAAGAACATGTAACAGGGAGACCTGGGAAAGGCCTTCTGTAGAAAGCTATATTTGAGCTGTATCTCCAACATAGCTTAGTATAGTGGAATTCAAATGCCCAGGTTCAAATTCTACCTCTGACACTTAAAAGCTTCATATGGGCAAGTCATCTATATTATACATTATACATACATACATACATACATACGTATATATATATAGGCAAGTCACTTAATCTATATGAACCTTTTTCCTCACTTGTAAAGGGGTTAGACTAGATGATCTCTAAGGCCCTCTTCAGTTATATGGACATTGAGGTAGGTGAACATGCTAGTAGAAAAGTGTATGAGAATGAAAAAATGAATGAAAAGCATGTAAGCACTTAGTATGTGAAAGATAATATACTAAGCACTGGGGGTACAAATATAAAGAGGGAGATAATCCCTATCCTCAAGGAGCTTACAATCTTTTTTTTTTTTTGGAAGGCAATTGGGGTTAAGTGACTTGCCCAAAGTCACATGGCTAGTAAGTGTGTCAAGTGTCTGAGGCCAAATTTGAACTCAGGTCCTCCTGACTCCAGGGCTGGTGCTCCATTCACTGTGCCACCTAGCCGTCCCCAAGAAGCTTACATTCTAATGTGGGAAAACAACACAAAAAGGAATGATGGCTAGGAAAGGGACTTTTGGTTATAGGAAATCACTGAGATGGCAAATTTGCCTTTTCCAGAAACAACGGTACTATTGATTTATTGTGTGCAGAGCTAGAGGTAGGAAGGAATGGAAAGAATGCTTGTAACATTTTATGAGATGACTTAGGTGGATCACTGGGTGGCATTTGAAGCTCAAACCCAGTCTGGCATCTAGGGCTGAGCAAAGCTACTTTGAATTTGGTCACTACTCAACTGGGTGAGGGAGAAAAGGATGATGAAAATGGCTAGGAAAACCATTCTTTTATTCATTTAACTTTTGCCTTAGTTTCCTGAACTCTAAAATTGGGATAGTAATAGCACTCCCCTTTCAGGGTTGTTGTGAAGATCAAATGACACATTTATAAATTGCTTAGTACAGTACCTGATTTTTTTTACCCATAGACATTTAGCAGTAAACCATTGTCAAACATACTATCAGAAGCACACAAGAATCCCTCAAAGTTTGTGGCATGATTATATTACTAAACACCCCTTTTCCCATTTCTCCAACTACAAAAATTCTCCAGTGATAGGCCAGAGTACTTTTAAATAATGCTTTTTTGGGCAACTAATGTGAGTATTATTAGTTGAGACAATACCACACCACAGATTTAAAACTTTCTTAGTTACTCCATTTACCCCACTTACACTATGGATTACACACATTTTTAGCATATAGCCACAAATATCTTCAGGTTAATGAGATATATATTACATATACTTATAGAAAGTGAGAGTTATAAGATCCTGCAGTTTTAAAATAACCTTCAAAGAGAGCTTTAAAACCGAAATTCAGATAGAAAAAAGAATCGAAACTACTCTCCCACCACTGAAAAAAAGGGCTGGGGAGTTTTTTCTTTCCTACTATAAAGAAAAATCAACAATCTTTTAAAGACTTTCTTCAATAGCACACAAAATACATTCAGAGAGCACATCTGTGGTCAAAAGAGAGAATATAATGGTATTTTGTAAAGCAAATATACTGGTGTGAAATGTTCTGTTTGAAGTTATGCATACTCAGGCAGCATGGTATATTAGAAAAAGCAAAGTATTTACCCAGAAGACCTGCTTTTATTGGCATTCTTTTTGCTCTTGCATAACTTTCTAATATTTCTATTAATATGCTTCTAACTCAAATAATGTGGGGTATTCCCTTAAGTGGAGTCTAATCCCTATACACCTATGGTCTTTGTTAGGTGCCATGGCCTAAGCAATTCATCAGAAGGTGGTTAACCTTTTGGCTAGTGTTCCCAAAATCAGGTAGCTGCCTCCCAGCTGGCAGACAACTAGAAGACAAAATAGTATGTCATTGGGCTCGTTTTAGAAGTTTTTCCATCTTGGAAGTACCTTCCTGAGCTTTATCAGTGGTAATGTGCCCTTCAAAGCAAATCAAAAGAAAAAAAAGTGTTTGATAATTACTGAGACAGAATTTTCTTTAAAGGCAGTGTGGTAAGGTAGAAAAAGCATTGGACTAAATCAAGAAATGAGCATGGACAAGTCTTCAATCTCTTTGAATCTTGGCTAGTTTTGCTTTGCATCGTTTCAGACAAGCCTTTACAGGTTTCATTGAACTGACTTTCCTCTCTGATAGTTAAAAATTAATTTTCATTCATATCCTACAATTTGTTCAACCATATCTTAACTTTGTTCCCAGTTCTTTGCTGTCACAAAAAGTTTTGCTATAGATAGATAGATAGATATTGTGAAAGATCCCATATATATATGGGATCTTCCACAATAAATATGCCCAATAGTGTATTGCTGAGTGAAGTAATATGTATAGTTTAGTGCATATTCTAATATAGTTCCAAACTGTTTCCCAGAAAATAGTTGGATCAATTCATAATTCCACTAAAAACACATTAATGTATCTGTCTTCCCAGATCCTCTTCAACATTCAACATTTGTCATCCTTGCCTGATGAGTATGAGGTAAAACCTCAGTTGTTTAAATTTACATTTCTCTTATTATTGGTGATTTGGAGCATTATTTTAAATGGCCGATAGCTTCTTTTTTATTTGCCTGTTCTTATTAGTTGACATTTACCATGGGATAGCTTTTCTTATATTCTTGTCTCAATTTCCTATATAGCTTATAAATCAATTACCAGACATTTGCAAATTATGTTATATTCTAAACTGGTGAGGACCTTGGCTACCACCTCAATAAACTTTTTCCTAAGGCAGTTTTTAGTTTCTGTGGGTCTCCTTGTTATAGTACTTTTTGTTATGAATTTCTCGTTTCTATGTCCTCTCTTCTGTCAGATTCATTTTTCATCATTTTGTTATTGATTTAATATGAAGATTTTTCCCAATTGACAGCTTATACTAGCTGCTACAATTGTTACACAAAAACTTTTAATTTTTATGTATTCAAAATTACCTACTCTTTTAAGATTATATTTATTCTTTAAGAATTTTCTCCCTGGACTTGGAAGTATGTGTATATTATCCTCAATTTTTAGAAAATGATGTGATTTTTAAATATTTAGATCATGTACAAAGTTGGAATAGATTATGGTAAGTAGTGTAAGAAGTTGGCCTGAACCTAATTTCTGCTAAATTACTTTCCAGCTTTCTCAGCAATTCTTGTCTGGAAGGAAACAAGAGCTCACTATGTGTCAGACACTGTGCTGATTTATAAATATTTCATTTGGTCCTCACAATAACCCTAGGAGGTAGGTGATATTATTATCATCCCCATTTTACAGCTGAGGAAACCAAGGCAGAGGTTGTATTCTTGCTTTTTTGTTTGTGCTCTTGGGTTTATCAAACATTAGACTACTATGTTTATTTCACAGGCTTGAGTACTTTATTTCCCACTGATCAGTTTCTTAACCAATGGCAATAGTGCTGACAATTACTATATTGTTTACAATCTGCTAAACTTACGTTTCCTTCATTCATACCTTTTTTTCATTATTTCCTTTGAGATTCTTGACTTCTTTCCTCCAAGTAACTTTTTAATCTAATTCTAAAATAATCACTTGGTAGTTTGATTGATACGGCACTGAAGTCTGTACTCTTTAGTTATTATATAATCATAGTTTGGACTACATGATCTTTTTCTCCAGGAAGTTTCTTCCATTAATTTGTTACCCTCATTTTTTCTTGAAGATAGATTTCACCATCCCCAAGTCACTGAAAGAAGGATGGTTCCATGAATTGACTGCTTAGTATGAATGGGCTGATTGGCTATTAGTCTCTAACAATTTGACCTGTAGCCAGACATTGGGGGAAAAAGCCCTGTGTGCTCAAGTCAATGGGTAAATACACTCAATGTTTGTCTTTTATAAACGTTTAATTTTTTTCCTTCTGATAGCATCACAGACAAACAAGCTGCTTTCTGCATCACTTAATCCCAGTATGTTCTGGGGATGATTAACTTCAAAGTACTCTTCAGCAGTAAAAGTGACAAGGAACTAATACTATTTATAGCTTGTAGGGGTATGGTGTAGAAACTGGGGTTGAAGGGTACTCCTGACTGTTGTTCTATTTTCCTAATCCAATTCATTCCTTTGGCTTAATTCATTACATGGAAACTTAGTTCTCCCAAGTCTGTCTTGGGTAGGTAGGTGGCAGAGCAGATTGAATGCTGGGGCTGGAGTCACAAAGACCTGAGTTCAGATCTGGCCTCAGAAGCATACTAGCTGCGTGACCCTAGGCAAGCAGCTTCCTCATCTGGACAACGGCAAATCACTCCAGTATTTTTGCTCAAGAAAACCCTAAAAAAGAAATCATAAAGAGTAAAAAATGACTACACAACAAGGCATTCACAAGCCTGGTCCCAGCTCTCTAACTTTCTCTAACATTAGCTAACGGCCAACCTTAGAGATGAGGCTAGAATATTCAAATTGCCTCAACATAACAAAACCCCTTCAATGAAATTCTGTTGAGAAGTGTGGTTTCAGGAGACAATACAAACTATTTCAGTTTGCTATCTGATTAACTGAAAGACCCATCAAGATTAATGAATAGCTCTCTCAAACTTGCTTTAAAAAACCTATTTGATATTAAAACAATTACCTTATTGTTGAATGAGGGGACCTTTTCCTCCCAAATCACTGTATGGAAGAGTTTTTAAATTTTAAAAACACTGACTTTATTTTGAGAATTTGATGACATCATGCTATGCCTGAAATAAGAAGTAGGATAAAGCATTTGTGAGCCCTAAGCAAGGTTTGAAAAGTACACCTATGTTCCATGAGAATTGTCACTATGAAATTAAGATTTGTCATAAAATAAACATTCACCTATTTAAAAAAATATTAAAAGTGTCTCTCACCATTGGTTTCCTGGTGGCTCACCATACTCTTCTACCTAGCTCTCCCAGCATTTTTGTCTCAACAGCGTATTATTTGTTTAAGATATGCCCATGATTATATTCAAGGAGAGAAGCAGAGTGCCCTTGGAAATGCACTCTGGGCAAGCCAAATTTCTATTAAGTGACCTTGACTATACATCCAACTCCAATTCTCACACTATTTCTCGATAGGGGAAACTCCACTAGTTCTTAGTCACCTTCAGCACCAGCTGACGAAACAGATTAAAAAACAAAAAAAAAAACCGCGTCACAAGATCATGAAAAACAGCTTTATCCAGACACCATGAAGAATAATAGCTCATTTATATAGTGCTTTGAAAACAACAATCTTGAGGCAGGGAGCACAAATCCCATTATAAGTATTCTGGAGATGGGTCTAGATTTGTGATTTTAGCAGTGTGGGAAACTTCTAGCATGGAAACTCCCTCCATCAAGGCAGACTGACACCTATAATTTATAGGCTTAGTTTTAAGTGCCTTATGCAAGGTCATATGGCTGATATGAATGGAGTAGCATGCTGCACCAGGCCTCCATAATTTACAACAACAAAATGCCACGAATTCCCATTCCGGTGGAAATCAAGACCCAAAAAGGGGTCTTTGAAATACAAATTTAGAGCTGGAGACATCAGAAATCCGCTAGTCCAAGTCTTCCAATAAACGGAGGTTAGGTACACACAGGTTCTAAGGGTCTTGAAGTGAGATCTAGTGGTACCCCTTCCCCCATACTCAGTCACACCAGTATGAAATTTTGGGGTGCAGATGGGGCCTTCGGTGTTCCCGTGCTTACGACCAACGGTGAACCAAAAAGGAGGACTATTTTTTCGCCCCTCACCCTCGAAGTGACACAAAAAGAAGGCTCTGGGCCCACGACACCCCAGCTGCCCTTCTGGTCCAAAACCCTGGCCCCTCTCCCAACACTTTTAACTCCTCCGATTCCTGCCAGACCAACTCGCCTTCCCTCGGCCCAGGCGGAGCGGGGGAAGGAGCTCGGCACGAGATCCGGCTCGGCGGAGGGGCCTCCGAGGAGCGCTCTGCCCTTCAGTCCCAAGATCGATTCTGGTCGGCCCCCTCCGCGACCCCAGCCAAGGGGCCTCCTCCGAGAGGGCTCTCGATATCAGGAGGTCGAGCCCGCCCTCCCGCCGCCGGCACTCCTCGAGGGTCTCCCCTCGGCTGTGGGGGCGTTTGGAACCGATCCAGGGAAACTGGACCGAGGAGAGGTCGCTGAAGCCTCTCACACCTGACCCCCTCGAAGGCCCGCGGGGGGAAGGGCGGCAGCAGCTCTTCCCCGCCGGAAGTGAAGTGGAGGTTTGGAGGAGGCGGGCGCTTCCGGCCGCGCAAAGGCTCTCGGGAGCAGCTTCTGGCAAACCCTTTTTCCCGGCCTCTGGAGAAGCCGCTTCTCTCGCTGCTCCAGCTTCCGCGACCTGCATCCGGGCTAAGCGGCCACGGCTGCGGCTTCTCGTCTGCCCGACTTAGCTCCGTGTTCCCTTCCCGGCGATAGCGGCGGCCGCGGCGGCCGACATGCAGTGAGTCGGCGGTGTCGGTGCCGGTGCCCAAAGAATGGTTTGGTGGCGCCGGCGGCGGCAGCAGGTGGTGGCGGCGGAGGCGGCTGCTGCTCCGTCTCTCTAGAGCCGAGCCCCCTGCCTGGGGTGTCGGCTCGGTGCAGCGGCCAGGCCAGGCCCCCGGCTCGCACCAGGGCTCGGGGGACGGAGCCGGCGGAGACGGCGCTCGCCCCCCTGAGGAGACGACTCTGAGGTGGTGGTTCCCGAGCTGCCCCACTCCCCGAACCACGCCGGGCTTCTCTTTCCGCTCTTCCCTCCCTCTCGCGTGTTCCCGATCCCAAGTCACTCCTTACACACACTCACCACTCTCTCCCCGGGCTCGTGCCCCCGCTGCGCCGCCCCCGGAGGCGGCCGGGTCCTCCTGTGAGGAAGCTCTGGTCTCTGCGGGCCAGTGGACCAGAACCAGGAAATTTTTAAACGCCGGGAGGGAGAGAGAAGGGAGGTCGAGACGAGACGATGGCCTCTTCGTCTGGCAACGATGATGATCTCACTATCCCCAGAGCTGCTATCAATAAGATGATCAAAGAGACTCTCCCCAATGTCCGGGTGGCCAACGATGCCCGGGAACTGGTGGTGAACTGCTGCACTGAATTCATCCACCTCATCTCCTCCGAGGCCAACGAGATTTGCAACAAATCAGAAAAGAAAACCATCTCCCCGGAACATGTCATACAAGGTAAGCGGGGGTGGGGGGCGCGGGGGGGGGGGGCGCCGGTGCGGTGGAACTCGGCCGAACAATGCCCCGAACGCCGCCTACGAGCGTGCCTGGGCTCGGAAAAAGGAGCCCCCGGCTGCCTTCGGGGGCATTGCTCCCTGCTCCACGGGCGCAGCCAGCTGCTTTGGCCCCCAGCATGTCCCGTTTTTGTCCTTCAAAAGCAGCAGTGGCGTTCAGAGAGGAAGACCGCGGTGTTCTGCGCCCCCGGAGTGCTTCGGCACAGTCATAGTTAATGATTGCAGGCATTTACCGTGTCCCATAACACATCCCGAAGAGATAATTAGTAGTAATAGTAGGCTCCTGGAGAGGTATAGTGAAGCAACAAGATTTACTGGGCTTGCCCCAGGTCAGTCACACCTAGACTGTAGCACGACTGGAAAAAGAGCACGAGATTTCTGGCTTCATTTCATCATTTCTACAGAAAGACTTTAGGTTTTTTTTTATTTTTGGGGGGTGGGGGGAGTGAATACTAAGACAAATGAAAACACCTCGTAATTTTTTCCTTCTTATGAGAGTAAAAATTTTCAGCGTAAGTTGTGTGTTTGAATGAAAACCAAATGTACCATGTCTTCTACTTTGTGGAGTTCCTCATTACATAAATACTAACAGGAAAATAAAAAAGTTTTTTGTTTCTGTTGGGAAGGCTTTAACTTTTTCCAAGAGGATGTATGTTCCTTTGACAGTCATTGTCTCTGTGTTGTGTACCCACAGACAGGTTATGTACTGGAAAGAGAAAATATTTTAATACAGACAGCTTATTTCAAGGGTTTTTACATTAAATATTTTTCTGTTCTTCCCTCCTTGAATTGCTCATTTGGACTTACACAGACAACCATTCATGAATGGCACTTTAAAACAACTTCATTAGTTAGCAGTAGATCATGTTCAGGGTACTGTCAAGTGTCAAGAGATGGAGATATTCTGGAGACTTTTAGTACGTCATGATGGTCTTGGGGCTGAGTGAGTACTAGTTGTCCTCCTTAAAGAAGGCGATATGACACTTTCATTTTTCTTTTATTCACTTAGTATTGGAAATAATGACCTTATTTCATGATATAAATTCCGGCCTTGCCAATTTGGGTCTCGATTGCTTTTTAAAAATTCAAAGTTAATCAAAACAATTGTCTTTATTTAAGTGGGCTTTTAGTTTGCCTTTTACCATTTGAATTTCATATTTGCTATATATAGTAGCCTTCTCATCACAGTGATGTGGAAAATACTTGAACTCCAGCATTGTACAGATGTAGTAATATGCTAGTAAATGTACCTGTTACTGCATTGGTGACATTTTATAGTCAATATTGACAAAATAATTAAATAATCCATTGTAGTTCCTTTTTGATATATTGAAAATAGTTTCAAAATATACCAGGACTTCTCAGTAAGTGAAAGGGTGTAAGAACCAAACTCCAGTAAAGCAGGCTGATTGCTTTAATAGATTTGTGGTGAAAGTGTTTTCTTTTAAAAGCTTTTTTGGTATTCATACTTAAGACAACATTGTTTATATTGCTATTTTGTATTATGCAGCTGCTGAAACATTTTTCTTATACAACATTATCCCCCACAGAAAACAATTTTTTTTTACAATTCATATAAAAAAGGAAAGGTTCTTTTGTCTACATTGCCTGTCATAGAAAAATACAAGAGACTTCAAAGGGATCTGCTTTAAACATTTTTAACACCTTTGAAGTGATGATCTTCCCAAAATGTAATAATGAAATGCAAATGAACTTCTTGATAGAGTTTAATCAATTCTAGAATTTTTTTTTTAATGTTAACATAATAGCTTGAAAGTGATGGTGTAGCAAACAGTATTAGTTCAACATTAGAATGTGTTCAGTTCTAAATAATTTGTAGTTATACCTGTCACTAACCAGTGAATCAAGAATTAAGAATCCTAGTAAAACAGTTATTTTTACTAACTTATAAACAATAATAATAAAGGAAGGGGAAAAGGAATAAACATTTACAAAGTGCTGGGCACTGTGCCAAGCACACAACATTTTTTACAAAAAAATGTGATAATATTATGATAATAGTTGAAAGTTATAGTACTTCAAGAACAGTATCTCATTTGAGTCTCATAATAGCTATTCGAGGCAGACCATTTTATGTAAAAGAAAATTGAGACTTAGAAGCAAGTTTAGTGACTTGAAGGGGATTGTGTCCAAATTTCCTTGCTTTCAGTGCTGTTTACATGACATTATGGGGATTACTATAATTAATTGTTCCCCATTGGTGTTAATGCTATTAATGTAAAAACACTATTTTATTTAAACATCATCTCTGTTTCCCTTCCCCACTCCTAGAAATTGGAAATGATATAGACTTTATTTGGGAATTACTTCATTGCAGGTATTTTTTTAAAAAAAATTGTTAGAAGATGTTTTCTTAGTGTTTTTTACAGAGAAAGAATGTCTTCACTTTGGAAACAGGGTTGGGAAATGTGGATGAATGGCAGATGAAAATAGAGATGCATATATAGTGCCTACTTTATTATACATATTTGTTTCAATTAGAAACACCATATTTACACATATGAAGCTGCACAAGTCTTGTGGTTTTAGGTTGCTGAAGAATTTAGACTTTTAGTGATGGGTTCTTTTTTGAACTAGATTAGACTTTTGCCTCTGGACATTTCACTTGCCACTTTCTTAACCATGGGACCAAAGCACTTTAAGAGTGGATTCAGTCACTATAAATAAAAAGATAAAGAGGAAGGAAGGATTAAATTAATTGAATAGATCTGTAAAGTAACTGATGTGAAAATAAGTTTATATCAGTTGCATGCTTTATTTTGAAAAGTTGTTTTGTATCTTAAGTTGAGAGAAAGTACATTCAGTATTTTGTTTGAAGGTCGCAGTTCATTTTTATAAAAGGTTCTAAGTTTCTGAGATTGTGCTTTACCTTTGAATGTGTTTTCTGGTCTGGATCTCAGCATATTGCTTTGTTGCCTTATTGGAAGACAGCCTCTCAGGTCTCTGATGTTCTCACGTGTAAAATCAGTGTTGCACTATATGGTCTCTTAAGTCCCATTCTATCTCCAATATTCAGTGAATTTGTGTATCTTCATTAGAAATTTTATGGCCTCAGGGGGAAAAAAATCCCTAACTTTGACCTGTCCTGTGCACAATTTAAAAGTAAAGGGGGTGCAGGGGAGAAAAGATTTACAAATATTATTTTATTTGTTACGATAATCCTGAGAAGTAGGTGCTATTATTATCCTCACTTTACAGTTGAGTAAACTGAAACAAACAGAGGCTTAGTGACTTGCCCAGGGTTACACAGCTAGTAAGTGTCTTGAGGCTGGATTTTAATTTAGGGCTTCCTGACTCCAGACCTGGCTCCTTATCCGTTGTGCTACCTGGCTGCCTTAAAAGTGTCCTATTCAACTCAGAATCAACTTTGAAATAATTTTGAGAGCTTTAGATGTCACATGTTATTTATTTTGTATTTTAGAATTGTAGGATTTAGAACTTGAAAGGATTTAGGATGCAGTCTAGTCAAATACCTTTATTTTACAGATGGGGAAACTGAAGTGCACAGAAGTTTGTTTAAGATTAAAGATTCAGGATTGCAACCCTGGTTGTCTACTGTATCCCAGTGCTCTTTTCTGTTGTTATACTGAAGGTCTGTTGCTATTCACTGTGCAGTTTGGATTTGAGGTTGAATTTGAACTCAGATCTTCCTGACTCCAGGTACAGTACTCTATTGTACTACTTACCTGCATTAGTAGGGGAAAAAAAAGTTAAAATTCTTAAAAAGTTAATCACAAAGGGATTATTTTTTTTCCAAAGGGGCTTGTGATTTGTGTGTAGTTTGCAGGGCACAATCAGTGGATTTTTCATTCATGTGGGTACTCCCTCTAATGCAGATTGAAAACTATCCGTGCTTTCCCATTCTCTGTGACTGATCTATATCCTTTCTTTTTTTTTTTTCTCTTTTTGAAGTTCAGTTGGGGTTAAGTGACTTGCCCAAAGTCACATGGCTAGTAAGTGTGTCAAGTGTCTGAGGCTGGATTTAAACTCAGGTCCTCCTGACTGCAGGGCCAGTGCTCTATTCACTGTGCCACCCCTGATCTATATCCTTTCATACATTTTTCATAGGGTGTCCATCTGATCTTCTGGAGACATTCTGCACTTTCTTTTGGCAGTATGGGAATTACCAATGGAACATACAGGCTATCTGTCCATCAGATTATCCCTAGCTCTTAAAATGAGGGGCAGTAGGCAGGTTTAAAGTTTGAATTGTTATTATGTTGAAAGTTGAAATTTGTGGACTAGAACTTAGACATCCTTAGAGGTCGAGGTTAAAAGAGACCAGTAACAGTCTCCCATCTTCCTCTTCCCTGGAGCCAAAAATTTTTGGTACTTACAGTTACACAGAATTTGACTTTGTTTTGCTGCTTTTTTCCTTTACATTATGGTAGTCATTGTGTATATTGTTTTACTGACTAGTTATTCAATTGATGATATTTACTAACATAAGATTCTTTTACTAAAGCAGTCTCTGGTACAGTTGAAGTGTCAATTTAAACACGTTCAGTAACTACTGTTTTTGTATGTGTTTTTTAAAATGCTTAACTGTCAGTTTGTTGCTCAGTCTCATTCCATCATGTCTGACTCTTTGTGATCTCATTTGGGGTTTTCTTGGCAAAGATATAGGAATAGTTTGCCATTTCCTTCTCAACCTAATTTTACAGATGAAGAAGCGGAGGCAAATAGGGTCAAATGATTTGTCCAGGGTCACACAGCTTAGCAAGTGTCTAAGGCCAGATTTGGACTCAGGAAGATAAATCTTCCTGACTCTAGGCCAGGTACTCTATCTACTGTGCCAAATTTCAGAATGCATTGATTATATATGAAAATGACTCATACATAGTTAAATATTGTGTTTAGGGAGAGATTTTTCTCCATATCATACCACCTTGTAATTATTATTGTATGCGTTTTGACTGTACTTCTGCGTTTCTGTTGTAATTTGATGAATTATTTTTGTTCACAATTCTTAAAGGTTTTACTTTTTATTTATTCTTAGACTTTAAAACATTGCAGAGTTTTGTGTAAAACTGGAATGATTACTATTACTAGATAATAGATCACTGTAAAAACTGTTCCTTTTTTTTGGCAAGACATTATATTTTAGGTAGTGAGTGACATTTATTGTGCAAAATATCTTAAAATATTAGCTCAGTATCTGTACCATATTTTAAAAATAAAATGTATGCAAATTCATTCTATTAGTAATATTTGTGAATTGTGATTCATTGATAACTGTTTTGGAACACTTGTCATTTTTTAAAAGTCTCGGTATACAAAAGACTCATGTGACTGTGAACGAAACTTCATGATACAGGAGGAATCAAATGTCAGGTAATCTAAAGGTCAGTGAAAAAACTGGGTATAAGTTGGTTGTAGCATGTTACCAGTAATAAATTGCATATAAGAAGTAGCATACTAGACATCACTGAAGAAATGTATAAGCAGAAAAGGAGATGGTCCAGAATTACAGATAACAAGTGGATAGCCTGAATAGTTAGTACTGATGTGCTAAAAGGACTAGAGAAAGAAAGTTCACTTGCAAGTTGAGTGGAACTTTCTGGTGAACTTACTAAGCAGGCATTTATTTAGGAGCCTTCTGTGTTCCAGGCATACAGAAAAACTTACCTTAACTCTCAGAGAGCTTAGATGCTATCTACTAGGGCAAATAAACGTATGCACACATATATATCCATAAATATGTATGTGTATATGCATATGACATACACACATATATAAGAAATAGGTGTAAAGCCGTTTTGGAGAGAGGATGGATTAGTAGCTTGGGAAGGATTGAGTGTCAAGGATCAAGGAAATCTTCATGTGGAAGGTAGCACCTGAATTAAATCTTGAAGAAATAGGGACTCTTAAGAGGCAGAGCTGAGGAAGGAAGTGAATTCCAGGCATGGGGGTAGCCATTGCTAAGGTGTGAAGACAGGATTAGGAGATGGAATTTTGGGACCAAGGAACCATTATAAAGCTCCAGTACCTTCTGTGCTTGTCAAAATCTTGTTCCTTCGAGCTTTATTGCAGTTTTCTACCTCCTCTGTGAAGCCTTCCATGATTGTCCTTGCTGGAAATGAGCTCTTCCTCTTCAGATTTTCCTATATAACACTTCACCTAAATCTTTCCTTTGCATTCAGTACTCTACCTTCTCTCATGCTTATTTGTATACCTTATAAGTCATATTCTCATATAGTAGATACTAAATTCATTAAAGGCAGATCCCAATAATTTTAATTTTAATGTACAGTAAAGTACATGAAGGAGTACAAGAGGTCATGGGCAAGAGTTGAATTGCACAGGTTGAACTTCCAAAATGATAAGCTCATAGATCTATTTGAGTACTCTATACCATAGTATAGTACACCATTCTCTAGTCATTAAGCACATGATTTGTTTCCATCTTTTTGCTGTAACATAGTGCTGCTTGGAGTATTTTGTTACACATCGGACCTTTCTGTAATGGACAGACTTGAGGTTGAAACCTAGTAGTTGCATTGCTCAATCAGATAAGTCAGTAGATGTAGTGGATTCAAGTCCCACCTCTGAGACATAATTGGGTATGTGACTCTGGACACGTCACTTAACCTTTTAGAGTCCCTAAAAAAATTCTTGTTAAGACTTTAGATTGAAGATCAGTTGCTGATGTACTTTGGTGCAGATGATTTCCTCACTAGGTATTCTTTATTCACTAATGAAATAAAAGAGTACAAACAGTTTATTCTATTGCATAATTACAAAGTGTTTTCTATTTTATTTATTTATTTATTTATTTATTTTTAAAGCAATTGGGGTTAAGTAACTTGCTCAAGGTTACACGGCTAGTCATTTGATTTATGCGTGGGTGCTCATTTTCTGAGGCCGGATCTGATCTCGGGTCATCCAAACTCCGAGGCCGGCGCTCTTACTCACTGCGCCACCTAGCCGCCCCTTTAGGGCAATTGGGGTTAAGTAACTTGCCCAAGGTTACACGGCTAGGTTTTTGTCTGTGCGGATTAGGTGTCGGAGGCCGGCTCCGAACTCAGGTCCTTCTGATTGCAGGGCCCGCGCTCTATTCACTGCGCCACCTAGCCGCCCCTTACAAAGTGTTTTCTAGAATGGTTAGACAAATTCACAGACCCACTGACAATGAATTAGTGTCTTTTCGTAAGAATTTCTAGCATTTAGTTTTTCTATCTTTTATCATCTTTCCAAACTTGATGAGTATGATGTTACAATTTCAGAGTTTTTAAAATATGCAGCTCCATTTTTTTAGCAAGGATTTATTGAATGCCACCAATGCTAGCACTCCTCTTAGGTGCTGGGAATACAAGGACAAAAGACCAAAACAGTCCCTACTCTCAAAGACCTCATGCTCCATTGTAAACATAACCAGATGTGCAATAGAGGAGATTGTAAAAAAATAAAATGCTCTTTTAATAAAAAGCTCTCCTATCACCAAAGTAACCTTAAATGAACAGAAAAACTTTGAATTGGGCTAAAAATCTTTCACCAAACATTCTGACAAAAATCCAACTTACAGGATATGTAGAGTTGACTCAGATCTATCACACTAAGAGCCATGCTCAGAGAAAGTGGATAGCTTTCAGAATATGAAATCCAAACTATCAACTATGAAAAGCATACCTTTTGACCATTTTTCTGTTGGGGTCTTAAGTCTAATATATTTGTGTCGATTCTTCATAAATTTATAAATCTTGGCTGTCAGACTTTTATTGGAATAATTGATGCAGTTTTTCCCTACCTCTATGACAAATACTAAGAATTTAGAGAAATTTGGGAAGACATATGAAATAATATAGAGAGAGCAAAAAAAAAAAGATTTTTTAAGTGCTTACTCAGTATCAAATACCACCAGGCAATGGAGAAACAAAGATAGAAAGTAAAGACTAAGCAGTGGGAATACAAAGACAAAAAGTAAAGATGACCCCTAGAGATCCCACACAAAGGGTAATGGGTGACTTTAGTCTAGAAAGTTACCAAGATTTTGAGTGAGATAGGAGGGTAAATCAATACTCCCCATCCAAGAAAATTGCCAGAGTTGATTTGATCATGGTTCATGGTTCCAGGAAAGGTGGGAGGAGGGAAAAGAAAGGGTATTTGTGTGTGGGCAAGGAGATAGCTGGAGAGGCTGGAGTGAAATTAAGCATGACTTAGGACTTTTCTTGACTGATACTGTTACCTATCAGGCCATATGTGTATATGTGTGTGGGAGGGACCTCAGAAGCTATCTAGATCAATGTAGTACAAAAAGAATCCTCTTTACAACATACTTGACATGTGGTCAATCTAGCCTTTTCTAGAAAATTTATAGTGAGGGAGAACCTATTTTTAAATTTTTTGTCTATATCATGCTTATATTCGCCTCCCTTGAGCTTCCACCCCCTTCCATGCTCCTGGTTCTATCCTCTGAAGCCAAGCAGAGTAAGGCTAATCTCCATTTCATATAATAGTCTTTATTCTGTTTGAAGACAAATTACCATGTCCCCCTTCCTAGCCAAGCCATCTCTTCTCTAAGTTAAACATCCATAATTCCTTCAACTAATCCCCATCTGAGGTTTACCCTATGACCTAATATACCTTTCACCATCTTGATTGCCCTGTTATGGACATTTTCCAGTTTATCTTTCTTGAAAAGTGGTCTCTAGAACTGAGTATAATCAGTATTAAGTGGTTTACCTTAATTCTGTTTTTATGGGAAGGTTCTATGGGGAAGTGTTCGTTGGTAAGACTGTTTATATATCAAAATAGTATATCAACACAAAAGATATGGTGAGTCTGTGAAGGATTGGGTAGAGTAGTTAAAGAAGGTCTGAAATGCTGATGTAGGGAATTTGAATGACTTTTCTTGATTTATTATTTTTAATGTTTTTCACAGAATGCTGAGGGAGACAAGGGAAGTTTCCTGTTTTAACAGGCATCTATTAATACTTTGTTTAGACAAGGGCCAACATTTCTGTGTTTTCTTTGCTGTTTTCTTTCTCACGTTAGTAAAGATACCAAGTAGAATTTTTTTTTAAGTTTAATCACATAATTGCATATTGTGACAGGTTACATCATCAATAGAAATAACATGGAAATTAGCAACAGCAGCATGTCACATATCTTTAAGGTTATTCATACAAAGCATTCATAATATGAATCTGTAAGGGTGTCTTTGGCAACTGTCCTAAAGATCACAGACTCAAAAGCTTTTTCAGACATTAGGTTGACTTTCTTTTTTTTTTTTTAAAGCAATTGGGGTTAAGTAACTTGCTCAAGGTTACATGGCTAGTCATTATTTGTGTGTGGGTGCTCATTTCCTGAGGTCAGATTTGATCTCGGGTCATCCCAACTCCGAGGCTGGCGCTCTTACTCACTGCGCCACCTAGCCACCACTAGGTTGACTTTCTAAAGGAATATAGCAGAATGCTAAGGAATATTCTCAAATTCCTTTTCCCAGAAACCGGGTTTTTGGAAATCTTTACAAGTAATCCCAATTAAACTCCTTCATTTATGTCTTTCTATGGTACAGAGGTTACTCTATGTTTTTTAAAACTATACAGAACTCAAGCTGTGACAAGTGCTAGTAAGCTGAAAAGACTGAGTATTACAGGAACATGGAACTGAAGAGGACCTCAAAAGGTATTGAGTCCAGTCCCTTCATTTTACAGATGAGAATACTGAGATCCAGAGAGGTTACTGACAAGCTCAAGGTCATACAATTTGAGTGTATTGGATAGTGTTTGAATCTAGCCTTCCTGACTTCCAAGTCCAGCACTCTATCCATTATACTATACTTGGTGATGGTGATGTATGTTACACATAGTCTAATGACAAGCTTAGCCATATTTGGAGATGCTTATTACTAAATGGTTATGAGGTTCTTTTGGCTGCAGAAACCCATGAAAGAAACATGAATAATATCTTCTTAGAGCAAGGATGCCCATTATCACCACTACTATTCAGTAGTATATTAGAAATGTTAAGTATAGCAATAAGAAAAACGAATTGAAGGAATTAGAATAGACAATGAAGAAACCAAACTATCACTTTTTGCAGATGATTTGATGGTATACCTAAAGGATTCTAGAGAATCAACTTAACTTCAACAAAGTTGTAAGATATAAAATAAACCCACATAAATTGTCAGCATTTTGATATATTGCCAAAAAGTCCAGCATGTAGAGAGAGAAAGAGAAATTCCATTTAAAGTAACTACAGACTATAAAATACTTTGGAGTCTCCCTGCCAAGAAAAATCCAGGAACTATATGAACACAATTACAAAACACTTTTCATACAAAGTCAGACCTTTAGGTTGGAGAAATATTAATTGTCCTTGGGTAGGCTGAGCCAGTAAAATGAAAATTCTTCCTAAGTTAATTTATTCAGTGCCCTACCAGTCAAATACAATGAGGAAATTATAAAAGTAGAAAAAACAATTTAAAAAATCATCTGGAAGAACAAACGGTCAAGAATATCAAGGGAAACAGTAGAAAAAAATGTGAAGGAAGGTGGCCTAGCAGTACCACATCTCAAACTGTATTGCAAAGTGTGGTAATCATCAAAACATTTTGGTACTGGCTAAGAAATAGAGTGGAATAGATTAGATACACAATACATAGTTTTAAATGACCATAATAATCTGTTTGACAAACCCAAAGATCCAAGGTGATGGAATAAGAACTCACTATTTGACTAAAATTGCTGAAAAGCAATTTGTCAGAAACTGGGTGAAGACCACCATCTCATACCATATATTGAGCTGAGGTCAAAATGGGTTCATGATTTAGACATAAAAGGTGATATAAGCCAACTAGAGGAGTATGGAATATTTTATCTATTGGATGTGTGGATAAGAGAAGAGTTTATGATCAAACAAGCAATGAGAGCATTATAGGATGAAAAATGACTAATTTTGATTACTTTAAATTAAAAGTTTTGCAGAAACAAAACCAATGCAGCCAAGATTAGAAGGAAATAAGAAAACTGGAGGAAAAATTTATAGCAAGTTTCTTTGATAAAGGCCTCATTTCACAAATATGATAGAACTGAGTGAAATTTTTAAGAATATGAGTCATTCCTTAACTGATAAATGGTCAAAGGATATGAAGAGGCAGTTTTCAGAAGAAGAAATTTGAACTATCTGTAGTCACATGGAAAAATGCTCTAAATCACTATTAATTAGAGAAATGCAAATTAAAACAACTCTGAAGTGTGACCTGACACCTATTAGATTGACTAATATGACAGAAAAGTGAAATGGCAGATGTTGAAGGGAACGTTAATGCACTTTTGGTGGAATTGTGGACTGATCCACCCTTTCTGGAGAGCAGTTTGGAACTGTGCCCAAAGGGCTATAAAACAGTACATGCCCTTTGATCTAGCAATACCACTAACTACCACCTTTGTCTATCAAAGAGATCAAAGGGAAAGGATCTATTTGTACAAATATATTTAATAGCAGCTCTTTTTGTGGTGGCAAAGAATTGGAAATTGAGGGTGTACTTCAATTGGCAAATGGCTGAACAAGTTATGGTATGTGATTTTTGATGGAGTGCTATTATGCTATAAGAAATGACAAGCAGGATGGGTTCAGAAAAATTTGAGAAAATTTACATGACCTGATGCAAAGTGAAGTGAGCAGAAGCAGGAGAACATTGTACATAGTAACTGCAGTATTGTATGATAATCAACTTACCTATTCTTAGCAATACAGTGATCTAAGACAGTTCCAAAGGTCTTATGATGAAAAATGCTATCCATCTCCAGAGAAAGAACTGATGGAGTCTGAATGCATATTGAAGCATACATTTTTTAACTTTCTTTTTCTTTCTTTTTTTTGGGGAGGGAGGGGTGTCTGTTTTCTTTTGCAACATGGCTAATATGGAAATATTTTTGCATGACTGAACACATATAAGCTATATCAAATTGTCTTCTCAATGAGAGGGGAAGAGGAGAGAGAATTTGAAACTTTTTTCTGTAATTAATATTTTATTTCTTTCCCAAAAGATGTAAAAATAATTTTTAACATTTGTTTTAGTTTTTAAAAAAGTTTTATTTGAGTTCCAAATATCCCTACCCCCAAGACAGTAAGCAATTTTGATACAGGTTATAAATATGCAGTCATGCAAAACATATTTCCATATTAGCTGTGTTGCTAAAGAAAACACAGGGCCCCCTCCCCCCAAAAAAGGCATGAAAATTAAGTGAAAAATAGTATGCTCCAATCTACATTCAGATTATATCAGTTCTTTCTCTGGAGGTGAATAACATTTTTCATCCTTAACCTTTTGGAATTGTCTTGGATCATTGTATTGCTGAAAATAGTCAAGTCATTTACAGTTGATCATTGTACAGTATTGTTCTTACTGTGTACAATATTCTCCTGGTTCTACTTACTTTACTTCGCATCAGGAACTCAAAATTTTCTTCATCTGAAATGGAGATGATATTGATCTCCCAAGGTTGTAGAGAAGATCACATGAGGTAATAATTATAAAGCGCTTTGAATAGTGCCTGGCACTCTGTAAACAATAGTAGTAGTGATTGTTCTTGTTAAAATAATATTAACTAAAAAATAATTATAACTTTGTGTATTTCTAGATTAAGGAAAGCATTTGGAGAGTTTTTTCTCTCTGAAAGAAAAAAAAGTTTAGAATTCTTTATCCCTATCTCTTCTACCTCATCTACCCCTATTTATCCTGTTATACCACTTGAAATTATTTTTTGTGGTGTTCCCTATTTAGTTTCCAATGTCTGGGAAATGGGTAGCTATGTATGTATGTGGCATTTCTACTAGCATATCTTAAATTTGGCAGTTTAGTGGTTTGCTAAAAATAATTTCCTGCTTGTCTTCTGGACAAAAGAAAAGCTTTTTTTTTTCATTCTCTCCATTTGAAACTTAATAAGGCACGTACCAACTTCTCAAGCATATTGACATAAAAATCTACTATTAACAAATAAGTTAATAAATATTTGATTTTTTTGAGTCTTTTTTTTTTTTAAAGCAATTGGGGTTAAGTAACTTGCTCAAGGTTACATGGCTAGTCATTGTTTATGCGTGGGTGCTCATTTTCTGAGGCCGGATCTGATCTAGGGTCATCCCAACTCCGAGGCCGGCACTCTTACTCACTGCACCACCTAGCTGCCCCTTTAGGGCAATTGGGGTTAAGTAACTTGCCCAAGGTCACACGGCTAGGTTTTTGTTTGTGTGGATTAAGTGTCTGAGGCCGGCTCCGAACTCAGGTCCTTCTGACTCCAGGGCCGGCGCTCTATTCACTGCGCCACCTAGTAGCCCCTTTTTGAGTCCTTTGAGAGTGACTAAATCATTGAATCATGACCATAGGTGGATTGAACATGCTTCCAAAACCACTTATCCTTAACATTGGTAGTTTTCATAGGAGATGCTTTGATCTTATTAAAAATTATGGTCAGGGAGAAGGAAAAGTAGAAGCCTGAGTGCTGAAACCTGTTCCTGTCTGTCAGCTGATTTTGCTTTATTGTTGAGTATATTGCTAAAATGTTTGTTTCAGACTTCAAGATAATTTTTAGTATAACTACAAAATGAAGTAAGTTAAATTTAAGACAAAAAAAAAAGACCAACTGAAACTTAATGACCCATACCCAGGAAAAGTGCTATTTGTTTTCTCACTACCTCCCCTTAATCTTAATGGATTAGAAACTCAATTTCATTTGTTTTTTTCCCTCCAGCACTAGAAAGTTTGGGCTTTGGCTCCTACATCAGTGAAGTGAAAGAAGTCTTACAAGAATGCAAAACAGTAGCCCTAAAAAGAAGAAAGGCCAACTCTCGTTTGGAAAACCTTGGCATTCCTGAAGAAGAACTACTAAGACAGCAACAGGAATTGTTTGCCAAAGTAAGTGTTATACTATTTGTGGTTTTCCATGGAATCCTATTTAGATTTTCTGATTCATTATAAAATCTTACTAGATCTAGAAGTCTGTGATGTTTTGGGTATGCAAAAGCCGGTGCACCCATAAGAACCTCTTTCTATCATGTGAGGGAATCTAGCATTTTGAGTCTGGTCAGATTTTGACTTCTATAAAGAAATAGCAAATGTTTTCAGTGTATGTTTTCTAAGATAGCAATCTTAGAATTAATATCTTTTAATGTGAAATTTACCTTGAAGTTTTCATATAAAATGACAATTCACAGATAATAGTGTATGATTTAAGGTGCAATAAAATGATTAAAGTCTTTGATAGAAAATATTAATGTAATATATGATTAATGACATATAGGAGAAACTCATATAACTTCCTCTTTGTGATTAAACCGTGTTCATGACACCTTTGAAAAGACTGGCTATTTTGAATTTTAAAGAGAGTTGCTGCAGCTCCATTTATTCTGCTTGCCCCCTCCCACTAAGATTCCTTTGAATGAGAAGGTCTAATGTAACCTCATATCTGCCTGATTTGCTTTTGCTGATTTGAGTATAATGTTAAGTCTGAGGCCACACTTCTGTATGCATTGTATTCTGTTTTCTGGCCAGCTGTCTTACAAATATATACTATTGGTTACCAGAGGAATTGATAAAAGAATTCAGTAGTTACCTGCCATGTGCTAAGGATATGGGAAGAGGTACTACCAAGTTTAGAGAAGACACAGGCTCTGCTTCGGTAGTTATAGGAGATAGAGAATAGTATGTATATACACAGTGTACTGAGTTCAGAAGAGAAAATCAACATTAATGGGAGTGGGGGATCATGGAAAACTTAATGAAGAAAATTATATTTACTTTCAGCTTTAAAAAATAGGATAGGAATTCAGCAATATGGCAAGAAGGCATTCCAGGCATAGGAAACAGAGATGGGAAAATATAGCACATGGATATGGGACAGCAAGTTCTCTGGTTCAACTGAAACAGTACGTGAAAGGGAGCCCAGGGTAATTAGGGTAGAATCAAATTATGGAGGGCCTTGAATTCCAGGCTAAGGTTTGACCTTTATTCTATACAGAAACATTAAAGGGTTTTAAAAGGAAGTGTGATATGATCAGATATATGCAGAAAAAAAGAATGGTTTAGCAGTTGTATGAAGTATGGATTGAAGTGGGGATTGTGGATGTGAGAATACACGTCAGAAGGCTATTGCATTGATGGCAGTACAATGGAGATTTTGGGATAGATTTAAGTAATTGTGGAGGTAGCATAGGACTTTTTAGGAGAGAATATAGAAGAAAGGGAAGAAGCCCGAAGCCCAAGGGCAGGATCTTAGAGGGACACTTTAAGGGGTAAAGAAGAGGAGTCAAGCCAGAAAAAAATAAAGGAGTTGTTAGGGAAGCAGTTAAAAGCAAGAATAGTATTTGAGAAAGGCAAGAAAGGAGAATGTTTCCAGAAAGAGGTGGAGTGGTCAGTGAAGGTGAATATACTTCAGGGACATCAAGGAGGATGAAGGGTGACAAAAGGTCACTATATTTGATGATTAGGAGGATCCGAGGTCAAATCTGACCTCAGACATGTACAAACTGTACCCTGGGCAAGTCTTTTAGTTTGTGTTTGCCTCAGTTTCTTCAAACTGCAAAATGGGGATAATAACAGCACCTGCTTCCCAGGGTTGTTATAAGGAGATAATAATTGAGATAAATAAATGAGACAATAATTGTAAAGCACAGTGCATGGCACATAGTACTATATAAATGTTAGCTGCTATTATTATTAAGGGATAAGTATACCTCTTCCTCAGAAGGAGGCAGCAGTGATAGCTCCTACTGAGAATTTGGAGAAAAATTGAGGGAGCTCATCAAATGACCTCAGATTTGTCAATGAAATAAATAACAGGTTAGATTATCTGCTTTGAGTGTAGAGGTGAAAGAAGTATGATTAAGAGCTTGAGAAGAAGAGAGGAGAAGGCTTACAACAGTCATTTTAATAAGTAAGAATAGAATATAAGGATTGCTGACTAGGAATAAGGAATTAGCTGAGATTTTATACCAAAAATTTATAACAGTTGAATTCAACTAAGTTACATGATTTTCTGTAGTGATAGTTAGCATCTTTTAAAGCAGGAGAATGTGTAGTGGGAATTGCCATGGACTGAGGATTTGTGAATAACAGAAAGTCAGGGATCATGTGATTTTAGAGTGGTAATTGGATAAGTTTTAAAATGACACACCATGGGGTCAAGGCCAAGTATAAGAGATAGGTAAAACCAGAGTTGTGTAGAGTCTAGGAAGGAGTCCTTTGACTCCTTCATGAGGCAAATAGGGGTTGTGAGGGAATGGAAGGTTTAATTTGAATGAGGCAAAAGGATAGAAGTTTGTGTTCAGAGAGTAGAATTTTGAACTTCAGAATCTGGGAATTGGGACAGTTCTGTAAAAGGGAAAGGGGGTCCAAGGTATAGTGATTATGTTTGTGTGGCAGAAATATAGTGGAAGGAGGAGGTCATTGAAGTTAAGAAGGTTGAAGGTGTAGTCACATTAGGCTCTCTGATATAAAAAAAAGTTTAAAGTAGACAATGGATCATTTATGGGTATGAGTCTCCCATCAGCTTCTGCTCAACCCAAACACAAAAAGCTATTTTTCTCTACTGCTTTCTAGCTTCCCTCCCTAACTTTATACCTTTTTTGAGATACCATCTGAAATTTAGTACCTATAGATTGTTTAAAACTCTTGTTCTTAACATCATTTTTCTCTTATTCTGGCACTTTACTGTGGAAGCAAAAAAGGGACTGTCTGAAACTGAGATCTATTTTAAATATTTGTCTGTTTTATTAGTTAATATGGCCAGAAAAGTTCATCACCTGATGACTCACATACCAGATGCATAGTCATCAGGTTCATACTTAAAGCTTTTCCAGCCTAATATAAAACCTACGAGAGATTGTACCTTGCCTTTGAGATCCCAGGGCCACTGCTGTGTCACAGTAAGGTGTGTATAAGTAGGATTTGGGCATGGGAGTGACACTTGGTTCATGGTAGTTTTGAGGCCTGGTATCCTAACTAAAGAAATTCTTTTTTTTTTTTTTGGTTTTGTTTTATGGTGTCTAGAAATGCTTTAATAAAGTATTTGCTCAGGAAAATGTCTGTGTAAATAAGTTTCTTTCCAAACATGTGCAAGTACATGATTGTACTTGAAATTTTTATTCATTTTAATAAGAAATTTCATGTACCTAGAATGGTGTTATTGGTAAGCCATAGTAGTTAATCTTTAACTAAATTAATATATCATTTTGCTAAGCACTATAGTTTTTCTTATACCGAAAATATGAACATTTTTTATCATTGCCCGTCCTTAATACAGTTTGGACAGTTTGAGAATCCCCAGTGATTCTGTTTTACCAAAGGAATTATGCTAGAATAACTGAAGTATCCAGATTATTTTATAGAAATTGAAATATTAAACTTGTTGTAGTAAAATACCTTTTTTGTAATTGAATAATTAAACCTAGAAACAAATAGGTTTTCACTCAGAAGAGTAAAATTAAGCTTCTGATTTGTGAGTGGCCTTTTTTCTCTGTTTCGATGTTTCCCGTGTATTTACACTTGCCTTCTGTATAACCCTGCTGTAAATTTCATCCCAATCTTCTCTAGGATATTGATTACCATCCTATGCCTTCAACCATGCACAGACCCATCCTAAAATCACCATTACTCCTCTTGACCCTTTGAGCTACTGTCCTATTTGTTTTTTTCTTTCTGCTGCAGAATTTTAAGAATGTATGATTTGTATCTGCGGCCTTTTCCCTCTATAATATCTTATAATGTGTTTTTGCCCTTATCTCTTTACTGAGCAGTTTATTCTTTCTGTTTGCTAGATACCACCAAATTCAGTTTCCTTTTCTCAGTCCTTTCTGAAATCATTGACCATTTTCTTGTTGAAACTGGCCTTTTTTGGCTCTCATGACATTTCTTATTCTTTTCCTACCTCTGTTCTATATCCTTTTTCTCCCATTACCTAACTTTAGCAATGTATGAAGGCTCAATTCTTAAATCCTTGGTCTTTTCTCCATCGTCTCCTTCACTCTCATGTTTTCATCCATTACCTTTATGCCTGAATCTCAAATTTTTATCTCTAATTCTAACTTCTTCCCTTAAATCCAGTTGTATTATACACTGTAGTGCATTTATTAAGTGCCTGCTGTGTTCAGAGCATAGTGTTAGGGGATTCTTTGCTGTCAAGTAGTTTATAGTCTTTAGAGTATATTTGACTGGTTTTTGGCCAATTTCTCTTTTGATGTTCTATGCCATCACTAGCTAGCATTTCTAAAACTTTTGTTAGCAATTATTCTTTTCACCCCCAAAAAACTATTTTCCTTTCTGATCATCCCTGTTTCTTTCAGTGGCAATGTTTTTCTACTCACCCAGGCTTAAAATCTCTCTCCCAACTCTGATTTCTTCTAGTCTCTTGCTTCTCACACCCAGTCCATCACCAAGTCCTGTCAGTTCTTCCTTTAAATTGTCTTTGGCACTTCTTGAGAGGCAGGATGGCATAGTGGATAGAACTCTGAATTTGAAGTCAGGAAGACTTGGGTTTGAATCCTACCTAGAGACCCTCACTAGTTTTATGATCAAGTCAGTTAACCACTCAAATGTTCATTTTCCTCATTTACAGTGTTAAGAAGTTGCCCATAATGGCCTCTAAGATCCCGTTCACAACTTCACATCTATAATCCTAAGACCCTTTCCCATTTGCCACTACCCTAGCCTAAACCTTCGTCATCCAACACTAAGATTGTAATAACTTATTTTAAGTAGTCTTATGTAAAGTCTCTTCTCTACTCCTTCAGTCTTTTTTGCAGATTGCCAACAGACTGCTCTTCCTCAAAAGAGCTTTTATCATGTCATTTTCATGCCCCATAGCCTTTGATGCCTTCCTATTAAATTCAGGAAAAAGTCCACATTCGTTAGTCTGGTAATGAAGATGTTCTTCAATCTGGCCTCAGCCTGTCTCTTAAGGCCTATCTCCTCTACTTTGTTCTAATAAGACTAGTCAACTTGTATATTTTCATCCATATTTTTGCGCCCCCCCCCCCCCATACTTTGTTTCTGGAATGCTTTCCCCCTTTTTCCACTTGGTGAAATCCTGCTTATTATTCAAGGTCTAACTCAAGTCCCACTTGTTTCATGGATTCTTCCCCAGACTTTCCTAGCCCACGATAAATGATTCCCTGCTTCACGATTTCTGTGGCACTTACTGTCTATGCCACTCTTTTGGTACTTGTGATTAATGATACACCAACACAACAGACACTTAACTAACTTTGTGACCCTAGGCAAGTCACTTCACTATCAATTTCTTCATCTTTAAAATGGGGATCACGATAGCACCTATTTCTCAGGATTGTTGTGGGGATCAAGTGACATTATGTACATAAAGTACTTTGTGAAGCTTTAAAATAATAGATGCATTTGAACTACCGTTATGCTTTCAAGTGTGTATATATTTTTATGTCACATAAAAGGAAATAACTTTTACCTATTGGGACTTGATAACCCCAAGATGTGGTACATGCTGCAAATAGGTTCAAAAGATGTTTAGATTAATATATGGATGAGAGAGTCCTAAAAGATTAAGAGAAATGTAGCATATTGAGTAGATAATTAATTTCTTGGATTAATTTAATCAGGGAAATGATGTTTTTTCATCATTGTAAGAGACAAAATTTTGTATAGTGTGGCATTTTCTTGATATTCTTAAATTGGGAAACAACTTTTCTGTTTATGACCTGACCCTTCTGACCCTCCCGGTACCATTCCTGAGACCACTTCTTGTGTAGAAGTGGTTCAGGTGTCATCATTTCTTAGACACCTTTACAGGGTGAATAGGGGAAGAGGCGATTACTAGAAAGTAAAGGAAGGGAAGTGATTGAGTTTTGAACAGGCTAATGGAAAATGTTAGATTGTTTCTTTGATTGGGAATAATTTTTTGCATAGTTTGTTAGTGCTTACTTGTGACAATCAAATATTAGATTCAGAACTGCTTTTACTTGATGAATCTTATTTATGTGGTTCAATCCAAATAGATATTTTGAATTGCTGGATTTTTCCCCCCCAAGTCCTTTATTTGATCATATTGTATCTTTTTCTCTCTCATTCTATTATTACCATTCTTCTCAATTTTCTTTTGGTTCCCTAAAAATCTGTTTGACTAACATTTCACACTCTCCACCTCATTTGTTTTATCATCTTTTTATTCATTAAGCAGCACGATGAGAAACAAAAGCCTGAGGATACCCAGGAAAAGGGGCAGACAAAGGCTAATGCTTGGGAGCAGTATTTGAGTATTTATTTATTTGGACTTACATGCAGTAGTACTCTTTTAAGATCCAAAAATGCCATGTCAAGAACATTAAATTATGACACATAATTTTTATATTACAAAATTCAATTACAATTCAGAACCATGAATAGCAAGGAATTGTAGTAGAGAAAGACTAGACATCAAGGTGTTGCACGTAAGTAAAAGCGCTTATAGTCAAAGAATATTAGGACCTTATACGTATAGAAACCGTTTTTCATCCTTAGCCAAAAGATTGGCCAAGGTTTGTCTGATATCCATGGGAAACTTCCCGGGTATGCAGAGGCCCAAGTTTGCAAAAATAAGACTTTTTAATATTTCCCTGAGGCTACATTTTCTTCTGAGTATTCTTACAGGAGGATTAGGTCTTTCTGTTGTATATTGTACAATAGTTGGAAAATGTCTGCCTTTTGTATTTATAATTGACCATATTTGCCTTTGACCAAAGTGTTTTTTGGGGTGGTCTGGCTCTTTAGGCTAGACAGCAGCAAGCAGAACTGGCTCAGCAAGAATGGCTCCAGATGCAGCAAGCGGCCCAACAAGCACAGCTGGCTGCTGCTGCTTCAGCCAGCGCCTCCCATCAGGCAGGATCTTCTCAGGACGAAGATGATGAAGATGACATCTGAAATTCACCAGCTGAGTTTTTATTCTCACGATTTTTTTTTTCCTGCACAATGCAAAAGTGAAAAGAATGCTTATCTGTAATTTTGTATGCATCTTGGTGAACTGGCCATTGGTATTCTCGGGATGTCTGCTGTTAAGTTTCAGCTGTTGTGTGCTATACATGTAAAAACTCTCTCTTTGAACTCTTGAAGATTTAAGGTTCAGTATCATATCAATTTTGAATTTTTAATGGTGTTTATGAAATTTTAGATAGCAGTGAGTCCTTTATTTGATCAATAAACAGTGTTACAGTAAACTACAAGTTTATAAAAATACATTGAGATTTATACAGAAGCTCTAAATCTACATGTGCATTTCCTTTGCCCTTTTAACTAAACTATAAAAATCATATATGAGGAATTTTTAATTATTTTTTCGGGGTGGGGCGGGTGGGAACAATGCAGTAGACATTGGATCAGGTTAGTTAAAAAAGAACAAAGAGTTCTACAGTCAGAATTTTTTGTCCTTTTAAAAATGAGGAAATATATATATATATATATATAAATAAAAAGGTAATAGATATATACTCAGTTAAATACACTTGTTAAAAAAACTCAAACACATACAATGCTAGGAAGATGTATGTTTAATAGGAGTTGTACAAATTCAGTTGTTTGTTTTTGTTTTTGTATAGGGGTAAAAACCAAGGTTTTATTATGGCATCTATTCATCTTGAACTAAACTATTACATTTCAAAGACTGCCCTATTTTGAGGACTGTCTTGATTCTTATTATTTCACTCCAATTCAATAATTGTTGTTGATAGTGTTACTTGCTTTGTCCAACCATGTTCATATTATTAAAATGAGTAGGTGGAATTTGATGAAACATTTGCTTGGGTTCCATGGATTTAACTGGAGTTGGTGAATATTCAAATTTTTGTGGGGAGGAATGGAAGTTAATGAAGCATGCTTGCAGGAAAAGAATAATTTTTAAAAATCTCCCTTAGTAGTTACAGTTTACTTATTGTCAGCAGAAATCTAACATTTTCCTGACTAGGTTACAGGCAGATTTTTATGCTATCTTTTGAAATGGTATCATTGACTTCTTAATCCTAATTGAGTTTAATAGCAAAAAAATTAATCAGGTTTAGTTTCAGTTAGGACACCATTCCATATGACCGATGAGCACCACGAGGAAAACTAATGGTTACTTTTAATGTTAGTTTAAAGAAATGCTTTTCTTTTGTTCCAGTAAAGCACACTAATGGTTGTTTAATTCTGATGTATTGAAGAAATAATATACTTGTTCACATTTTGGAAACAGAAAGGAAAAGCCACAATTTTTATGTCAAATATCCATATCCTTGAATTTTGGGATTTCAAGCATATTTGAAAAAATTATATAGCTGTTTGGCAACTGTTGGGATTCTAAAAAAAAATATATGACCATTTTAATTAGAAAATGAAACATGTAAGATTTGCAAGAATTTGGATTTCTTAATGATCAGATTTTGCTCTTTCAGAAAATGAAAATTTATCGAGTATTAAATCCATCCTCCTTTTTCAACACACCATCCTTCCTCCCCCAACGAACAGGTTAGTTTTGTTGGAGTGTTTTAAGTTGAAATTATTTCATGGATATTGCATGAAGTATGTTGGGCAAGATCTCTGATTTTTTAAAGGTATCAATAAGTACCAAAGGTAGTAAAGCTCGTTGAGAGTAATCATATGTTAATATGCAGTGTTGGCTTCTCTAATTTGTACTGTAACATCCTTACACTTTCTATTTTAAGTGAATCTTTTTCTTAACTTAGATATTTTTCACACTTTTTTTTTTCTGATGCAGAGTTCAGGTTAATATTTTACTGCATCTGGTATGTATGATGTTTGGATCCTTGTGACTTTTCCTTTGGACATTCTTATGCTTTCATATGCTGTATTCTTCAAGCAATAAAATTCTGATGTGTTTTATAAATTGTTCTTATACTTAATACATTGTATGCATTTATAATACAAAGATAAAATTTTCTCCTTACCATTTGGTTAGTTCCAAAATGCGTAGGCCAGAAGGATACAAATGTTGCTGAATGATGTTGGTTAGCACACTTAGGTGCACATTTGGCAAACAGTGTTTGTCTTGCTTCTTTGTTTGCTTGAATCACATCAAATGTGTTTTGTAAACATCTTTATAATTAATGTATCTTGGTCGACTGTTGTTTACAATTATTATTAGCTTTGTGACCCTGGGCAAGTCTTAACTCCTCAGCCTCGCTTCCCTTATTTGTAAAATGGAGATGATAATATTTGTTCTACCTACTTCATGGGTAGTTGTGAGGAGCAACTTTATGTACAAAGGCGTATATGAAGTACTTTGCAAACCTTAAAGCACCATATAAATGTTAATTATTTTTATGTATCGTGCCCAACTATGTAAGACAAATTTTGTAGTGTTTTGCTTTAGGGACACCATTTTCTTATACCTGGCATTCAAACATATTGAAATTGCTAGAATCTTTTGGGAAAGGGGGAAAGATTTCTATATTTCTATAAAAGCAAATTTATTTCTGAGTTTGTATTTCCCATCTTGTGTATGTGTAGGACCATTTTGGGGATCTATCAGTGTTTGAAGGTATGAAGGGGCATTACAACAGAACAGTGATTTATCCCAGTGCTTTCCTAACAGCCTCAAATAATTAGTAAAAACTTCCCCGGGAATATACCTTACCCATTTTGCAATAAATATGTGGTCCATTTCAGTTTACCATCAAACAAAAATGACAGTAAAATACTTATATTCCCAGTATTGATGTAGTAATATCATGTACTCAGTATAGTTTTAGTAGTAATATTAATTCCCATCAGAAATATTGAGGGATAAGAACTGTAAATGTAAGACAATATCAAGAGTATACTACTGAGCAGAAACAAATTGGGTAAGGAAGGAATCTATGATAGAGTGTTTTTTTTTTTTTGTCTAATTAAAAAATAAACAAAACAGTCACTTAATGGTTTGACATATTACTTCTCAAAGATATCATAACATGTATTTTTTAATTATATAATGTTTGTACCTATGTCACTTTTCCTAGAAAACTTTTATGAATAGTTCATACTTGGTCATGGATAACTTATAAATGTAACATGAAGTTTTCAAAAGCTCCTAGATAAATTACAATGTTTATGAATATAAAGTAAAAAAGAAAATATAAGTATTAAGTAATCCGACCTTCATTAAATGAGAGGTTCATTTAAACTTGAGATACTTCTAGATGTAAAGACTTAGATTTGTGCCTACAGAAATAATATTCTTATTAACAACAGAAAAGGAGATAGCAAGTGGTAGAACCTGACCTGCCCTCCTGTAGCTGTAAAACTGTACATGAAAAATGTTTTGATAAAGTTGTTGAGTAGATTAATGCGGTTGTACCTGGACAAAAAGGACGGCTTTGAAGATAGATGGAATGATTGTTTCACTCAGATTTCGTTTCTGTCCCTTAATCCTTAGGTGTTCCTGAAATAACTAAATCAATATTACTTGACAGACTTCTACTTCTGCACAGACATGAAGCTTGATGGACATATGTTGGTTCAAGATATTGGAGTAGAATGAGAGGAATAGTTTTACATACATACATACAAACATACATACATACAGTTAGTATTAGAAAGCTTAAGAAAGCTCCTAATTTCCCATAAGGAGCAGTGTTAAACAATTTGGAATTTGTTCCTCAACAAGAAGTTGGAAACAAGTAAATCATAAAGGTGGCCTACACGTTTCAAGTGGCCTTTTGTCAGTCCTCATCCTCCTTGACTTTTCTGAAACATTTGACCCTCTTTCTTATCCTTGAAACTTTTTCTTTCTGTGATAGATATATACTACTGCTAGTTGTCCTACTACTCTTACCTTTCTTCTGTCTCTAGCTTCTTAGTTCATTAAATGTTACCATTCCCAAATTGTTAGTCTTCTGTTCATCAGTCTGTTTTTTAACTTTGCTCCTTGGAGAGCTTATCCACCCTTCCTGGCTTCAACTGTTACTTCTGTTGCATAATGTAAGAAAGAAAGGGATTTGGAGGTTATCCTGTCCTAAAGGATACTGGGATATTGTAGAGGAAATTCTCAAACAAGTGTTCATCCAAACTCTTCTTGATAATGATAAGGAACATAATATGTTCTATTTTTGGACATTTCTAATTACCAAGTATTTCTTTATATCGAGTCAAAATCTGCCTCTTTTCAACTTCATGATAGCCCTTCAAAATTTTAGACTGCTGTTTCTTCTCGCTGTGTCTTCTCTCCAAGCTAAATATTCCAAGTTCCTTAAACCAGTCTTTGAATGGCATGGTTCTCAGATATCTGACCAATTCTATTTATCTCCTTTGAATGCACTCCAGTTTGTCGGTGTCCTTCCTAAAATACAGTGCCCAGAATTGAACACCAAAAGTGTTCTTGAAGTACTCTGACTAGGGCAAGGTATCACCTTTCATTCTGAACACAATGCCTATCAATGCAGCGTAAAGTCATGTTGCCTTTTTGGCTGCTGTATACAGAATTACAGAATTTTGGAGTTGAAAGGAAGTGCAGCGGCCATCTAGTCTAACCTATATCTCAGTAAGTATTTCCTTTACATTAATACTGAAAGTGATCAGCCTTTATTTGGAGGCCTCCAGTGAGGGGAAACCCACAAAATACATAGTGTAGAAAACTGTACTTTTGTATGACTCAAACTGGTGAAGCATTTCTCAACTAAATTTGTCCCTGTGCTATTTCTAATTGTTTCTAGCTTTGTCCTCTGGAACCAGACCATTTCTAATTCCTTTTTGACTCAATAACCCTTCACGTTGCCTAATTTAGCCTTTTATCAGATACCCCTGGCCTAGACTATTGCAGTAGCCTCCTAATTGGTTTCCCTCAGCCCCCCTCTCTCTCTCTCTCTCTCTCTCTCCAATCAACCCATTCTCCCTAAGTTTTCAGATTGATAATTCCTAAAGTCAAAGGTTTGATATTTCACTGAAAAAACTTCAGCACTCCTTGTTGCCTTTAATTTTATAGATTCCTCTTACTATTAGAACCCTTAACAATTTGATCCCCATCCATCCTCCTAAACTAGGGATCTGGGGCGTTAATTTTTTTTGTAATATTTTGATAATTGTATTTCAATATAATTGGTTTTCTTTGTAACCCTATATGTTTAACTTTATGCATTTAAAGATATCCTTCCAAGAAGGGGTCCATTGTAGGCTTTACCTGACAGCAGTAGGGAACCATAATGCAGAAAAAGGTGAAGAACCCTCTTTCTATGCTAAAGTTATCCATTCTCTGTTCTAGCTGATGAATCCAGCTTTGATTCCCTGAACTTAACATTTCCTCTCCTGCCATTGTAAAGGATACTCCACTCATTTATCTGCGTACTTGTTTCCCCCAGTAAAATGTAAGCCTTTTAAGGGCTTTGTATCGCCCACATCTAGCCTCATCCCTGAAACAGTAAATGCTTGTTGAATTGAATATCTGAAGACAACTATCATATCTCCCCTGAGTTTGTTCTTTTACTGGCTGAACACCTTAAGGCTTTCTCAACCAATTTTCATAAGGCATGAGCTCAAGACCTCCCCCCCATCCTGATTACAGCCATTTCAGTTTATTAAAAATTCTTCCTAAAATATTGTGCCCAGAACTTCATGTAATACTTTTAAGTGTGGTTTGACTATGGAAGAGTATAACAGGTTTAAAATGTCCTTATTTCTGGAAGCCTTGCAACTTAAAATGCAACCCAGGCTTGCATTAGGTTTTTTTGACTGCCATATCACATTATTTACTCATTGAATTTTCATTTCAGTCCATTGCTCAATCTTTTCAGACAAACTTGTCTAACTATATTCCTCATCTATCTTATATTTATGAAGCCAATTATATGAACCCAAGTGTAGGACTTTAAATATTATCTGTTACATTTTATCATATTTAACCTAGCTCATTGCTCTAGCTGTCAGTCTTTATTGATCCTGACTTTCATCTAAACCTATCCCTCAGCATTGTGATCTGCAAATTTGTTAGTAATATCTTTGTGTCTTTCAAAATAATTCCAAGTAACCTTTGCAATTTTCCAAGTAAAAGTGTTAAAACGGGGGCGGCTAGGTGGCGCAGTGAGTAAGAGTGCCGGCCTAGAGTCGGGATGACCCGGGATTGGTCCCGGCCTCAGAAAATGAGCACCCACACATAAATAATGACTGGCTGTGTAACCTTGAGCAAGTTACTTAACCCCAATTGCTTTAAAAAAAAGAAAAAAGTGTTAAACAGTACAGGTCCATGAATAGATTTCTGGTGGATTAGCGCTCTCTTTTCAAGTTGACATCAAGTTGTTAATGAATATTTTGGGTCTAGCTCTTTACCCAGTTCCCTATCACTTTTATGCTTTCTCCTAAACCAGTGGTATAAAATTAAAACACAAAGGGATCCCAGCCAACCACTTATTGATTCAGAAAACCTCAAATTAACATTGTCTTTGTTGTATTTAATTTTTATTTATTTTGTTAAACATTTCTCAGTTATTTATATATATGTGCATATATATGTATATATATATATTTACAATAACATATTTTTATACACAAAACACTTCCTTTCACTCTGTGATACTCTCCCTGGTGGTAAGAAAAGCTCCTTGAAGATTTATGGGACTTCATTAGCTAGGCAGCAATTCTAGATCCAAGTCCTCTGACCATTCAGGGTGTGGCTCATCTTTGTGGCAGAGATTATCTTTTTCTTTTTCTTTTTTTCCTTGATTTTCAGATTTCCTTTACTTCCCTCCCCCCACCCCCCACGACAGCATATAGTCCAGTATAGGATCTGCAAATACATTCATATTAGACATTAGTCCAATTACAAAGGCGTATTGTACTAGGTGGGGTGAAAGATGGTAAAGAAGAAATAAAACCAAACAATGAAAAGAAAAAAATCAATTAGTTCACTTCCATCAGGATTCAAGCTCAGTTCTTTCTAGTTATATCTCTGGAGGTCACATTTCTCTCTTTCACGAGTCTTTCGGGATTGACTTATATCACTGCATTGCTGAGAAGAGTCCAGTCTGTCATAGTTGGTCATCGCAATATGAAGTGTCTGTGATTGTATACAAATTTCTTCTGATTCTACTTTTCTCTCTCAGCATCAGTTTGTATAAGCCTCTCCAGGTAAATATGAAATCCGTCACCTCCTTGTTTCTTCTAGCACAATAATATCATATACCACAACTTGTTTAGCCATTGATGGGCACCCCTTCAGTTTCCAATTCTTTTTTTGGTTTGTTTTTTTTATTTTTTATTTTTTATTTTTTTTCCAGTTTCCAGTTCTTTGCAACCACGAAAAGAGCTGCTATAAATATTTTCATACATTTGGGTCTTCCTCCCATTTCTATGATCTCTTTGGGATATAACCCTAGAAGTGGTATTGCTGGGTCAAAGGGTATGAAATTATTCATAGTCCTTTGGGCATGATTCCAGATTGCTCCCCAGAATGGTTGGATAAGTTCACAACTCCACCAGCAATGCATTAGTGTTCCAATTTGCCCACATCCTCTCCAGCATTTGTCACTTTCTTGTTTCGTCATCTTAACCAGACTGGAGAGATGTGCTATCTCAGGGTTGTTTTGATTTGCATTTCTCTAATCAATAGTGATTTAGAGCATTTTTTCATATGCTTATAGATATCTTTAATTTCTTTCTCTGAAAACTGCCTGTTCATATCCTTTGACCATTTATCAATTGGGGAATGATTTGTATTCATATAGATTTGACTCAATTCTCTGTAAATTTTAGAAATGAGTTCTTTATCAGAGACATAAGTTGTAAAAATTCTTTCCCAATTTCCCACTTCCTTCTTGATCTTGGTTACATTGGCTTTGTTTGTACAGAAGCCTTTCAATTTAATGTAATCAAAATTATCCATTTTGCATTTTATAATGCTCTCTAATTCTTGTTTGGTCTTGAAGTCATCCCCTCTCCACAAATCTGTCAGGTAAACTATTCCTTGCTTTTCCAGATTGCTTAAAGTATCATCCTTTATACCTAGATCATGCACCCATTTAGACTTGATTTTGTCTCAGTTATATTTTAATCTGGTTTGGTCTGCAAGGGAGTTATACTGGAGTTTAATTTTAACTCCACTCATCCTAAACCATATCTCTGCCTTTTCTACAAGAATAGTCAAAAATTTTGTGAAATGCTTTACTAAAATATAGGTAAACTGTAGAATTCCCCTAAGGAAAAAAAGAGTTAAGGTAGTCTGGCATGAGCTATCCTTGATATGGAGTCACTAAGTGAGCTGATATTAACTGACCATCTCTTTAATAGTATATTCTAGAATTTTGCTGGGAATTAATTTTAGTTTCACTGGCCAAGAGTTTACAAGATTCCTTTTTCTTCCCTTTTTGGAAAATCAGGACCACATTTATCTAAACTTCTCCAGTCTCATGATACATTTCCCAGTATCTCAATGATCTTTCAAAGACGGCTAATAATTGCTCACTAATCATGTCTGCCAGTTCTTTTGATTCCTAATAATGTATTTTTCTGTCATTAGTGGCACTTCATTGTTTTCTTTCTTTGGTGATCAACTCCTTTGCCATTTTTGTCCCGTGCTTCCTCACATAAAAATAATTCTCTTTGTTGGAGAAAACAGTAGCCATATAAGAACTAGGCATCTGTGCTTTCCCTCTCTTTAGTTAGTTAATGGTCCTATGTGCTCTGAGTATTGGTCTCACCCTGTATTTGATTTTCCTCAGTCTTCCCTAATGGCATAACTTGTTACAGCAACAAAAACACAATGCTAGGTTTAGCTTCCCTCACGGTCTTCAGCTCATTCAGAGTGGTAGGATTCCCAATGCTATTTTTATAGTGTGTATAACCTTTTTATATTCGTCTTCTGTTGCTTTCTTCATCCTTGTTTTCATTTTGTGTCCTCTTCTTCTTAAAACTATGGTGAGTTCCCGTGCATTCAATCTGGAGTTTCTGGCAACCCTTCTTGTCTAAATTGTAATTACTCTGTCTTCAGAATTTCATTCTTCAGAGTTTCCTATCTTATTAGAAGAACCTGTAGTTCCTCCTACTTGTTGCTCTAAGTTGTTCATTTGTGTTATAGACATTTGAGGCTGCAGGTTTTAACTACTTACTACCTTCTTTCTTGAATTTTGTCTCCCAAGTATCTGCCTCAGGAATCTTCAACCTAGAAATGACCAACCCACTAATCTTCTCTTCTCTGTCCCCTATTGGATGGTGGCTTGTAGGACTATAACTGACATCTCCTGTCTCTGTACCTTTGCACATGCCCTCTTACATGCCTGGAAAGTACCTTCACCTCACCTCTATCTCTTAGAATCCCTACTTTCCTTCAGAGTTTAGCTCAAATGCTGCCTTCTGCCCCTTTCTTGATTCCTCCCAGCTGCTAATGCCTTCCTCCCCTTTGTTTTATATGTATTTTGTTTACACATGTAACACATATGTTTACATATATATACATACATATGTAGTCTTCTCCCAAAGAATGTAAACTTGAGAGCAAGAGCTTTCATTTTTATTTTTCTGTCTCCAGAATCTAGCACAGCCCCTGGTAGATAATAGGTACTTAATATATTTATTGATTGATGGATTAAGAATATCCATCTCTGTCCTCTTTAGGAAGAGCCTCAAATTTGTTTCTTAGTCACACTTCTTTATCTCACCTAGGAAGAAAACTAGTCTCCTCTTTGAGCTTAGAGAGCAGGCAGTCACTTGTCTATAGCAGAAATACAAACGTTGCATACGCAAAGCAGTGATCATTGCAGATTTTTTTCTTAGCATACTTAACTGGAAGTGAGATCTTGAAGTCTCTTCCACCTGCTTATATAGCTTTAATTTTACTTAAGATGACTTTGTACTCCTCAGTCTCCTATATAAAGCTTATATAGCTTTAATTTTACCCCCCAAGTCTCCCCCTTCCCCCAAAAGATCTTTTTTATGTGAACATCTGTCTAGTTATCTTTCCTCATATTAGGTTGGAGGGTTTGATTTTTTAAAAAAGCCAAATGTGAGGCCTTTTCCCTGTGTTTATCTTTATTATATTTCATCTTCATTATCAAACTATTCCATGACATGGAGGTAACTTTGCTTCTTGAAGTCTATGATTTGGGACAGAAGATCTGGTCAGTTCTACCAAGTTGGAGTGACTTTCACTGTGGTTCTTTGACAGATTGCTGTCTAAGGATAATCTTAGCTAAGGGCAGAGAGTCTCATCACAAATAGGCCCAGTAGATAATGGATGTTTGACATGGTACCCATAAAATAAAAATTTTTAAATGTCTGTAGGACGCTTTTACTTAGACAATGATAGTAGTTCTACTACACACATTTTAGATTGTAAACGTATTTTAGTATTCTAAATAATGAGATCTTTGTCTAATGACCAGCGAATTGACATGTTACAGGATGAACTAAACCACATAAATGTTGACATTTTCATGAAAATGAAATTGGAAGATAAGAAAGTGGCTAAGTGGCTTACTCAGATTACTTAGGCAAGTAAAAGAATTTGTGACTTTGGTTGCATTGTTCTTTCCAAGGCAGCATCATTTCATAAGACAGTCAGTCATCTTGCCTTTCAGTGCTTACTATGAACATAAGAGAAAGACGGCAATGAAGATAATTGCAGCTTACGCACCATAGAGGATGAAGAAGCAGAGACTTCACCAAACATTGGTTGGAGGACAGATTTAGAAAAGTTTCTTGTTCAGATTTGAGTTGGATCAGATGGCTTCAGAGATCCCTTTCAATTCTGATGTCCTGTGAGTTTGAAGTAGAGAGATACTAAAAGGAATATAATGTGACCCTCTATACCAGGTCCATTTATACTTTCCTGCTGACTGAGTTTAATGTGAAATTAGGCTTGACGGAAGTTAATAAAAAATGTGTTGAGAAAATGAGTCAGCTTTGGGAAATGAAAGAAGCCAGTGACCTTCTCCTACACAGAAACCTCACACACACATATACATAATAAAAGTAACATTTATATAGCACTTCAAGATTTCCAAAGTGTTTTACTCACAGCCCTTTGAGGTAAGAAGTACAAAGCATCATTATCCCCATCATATGAATGAAGAAACTGGAGCTCTGAGAAAGCGAGGGATTTGCCAACAACCACACAGCTAAGGTGTCTAAGGTCAGGTTTTGCCAACAACCACATAGCTAAGTGTCTAAGGTCAGGTTTGAACATAGATCTCTTTACTCCTAGGCTCTTATTCTATATCCTCTTTATTGTGCTCTTTATAAGGCAAAAGTTATAATCCTGGATGTGGCACTTAACATCACGTTAAGTAAAGTTGATTATATCCTAGCATAGGAATTTACTGGTAACTGATGTAAAGTATACAGGATCCTATTGTGTTTATTGACCACAAATAAACATTTCACTTGGTAGAGAAAAAAACAAGACTTCAAGGTTCTCCTTCAAACAGAGTTAAGATCAGTTGAGATTCCTTGATAAATGCAACTACAGGGAAGAGTCTGATCAACAACCTTCTGATTATTAGTAGTCAGGATCATATATTTGCAAAAAGCATTCACCACTATCATGGAAGATGTCTTGCACAAAGTCCACAGGAAAGAGATTATGAGGGCCTCCATTTACAAATGCTCCTGAATATTTCAGTGTTTCAAATGCAACAGAATATTTCAGTGTTTTAGGGAGATCCATAACCATTGGATCCTGGAGCATTATTCAAAGAATCCAAGAATCCATTTTAGGTGGCCCAACAGGCAATTCAAAGACACATAGTCTATAGCATATTTCCAGTGGTGATGATTTTTACATAAGAAGTGGCACAAGGGATACTCTCCATAAAACATATGATTATGGTAAGATCAAGAGATTAAATGGATTGTCCAAGGAAGGGGTTGGTAGACTGGCCCGCAGCCTGGTTTTATTTTGTTTTGTTTGTTTTTTTATGTCTAGTGAACCAAGAATGGCCTTTATGTTCTTAGCTTACTGGACAAAAAAGCAGGTGGTAGCCAGGATTTGTCTCTTAGGCGTAGTTTGCCAACCCCTAATCTGAAGTTTAAAAAAAAAAGTCTTAGAAGAGGTCCTTCAGTGTGTGGGGGTTTTGTGGTAAATGTGGACAAGAGGGAACATTCACATCAGCAAGATCGTGGATCCTTTGAAGTATTGAAATGTATTTATTTAATATTGTTGGATTGGGGGTCTGCTGGTACATGCCATTTGTCCTTGTTGGGGATGTAGAGGTTGGTGGATTGCTTAAGTTTAGGATATCTGAGCTTTGATAAGTCTAAAATTGATCAAGTGTTTGCACAGAGCCTGGTACCAATATGGTGAGCCCTTTAAGGACCAACAGGCTGCTTATGGAGGGGTAAACTAGCCCATTCTAGGAAAACGGAGCAGGTTAATGTCCTTTGCTCTTCAGTATTGGAATATGGCCCATGACTGACTATGGCACTTACAGCCTTTGAAAGACAGGAACACCCAATCTCCCCACCCACAATAAAATGATTTGACCTCTTAATTCTAGCCTGTCATCATCATCTTGCAATCTGTCATGCTCCATGTTAGCTATCCCTCTTACCACATTTTTGTGTCATGTGCTTATTTATACATGAGTCCCAAATCTCTTATCTTCTGCTCTGATCACTCTCCCACCCTCTAGACTGACATTGACAGTTGCCTCTTGGACATTTCATTTAATTTTCTCTGTTATAATATCAATTCAAACTTGCTTTTCTTTTCTCTCCCCTGCTTCCCATCTGCAAATCTTACTCCACCACCCATCTTTCTTTTAACGGTACAGTTAACCTCCCAGGATGAAAAGCTCAGTCCTCTTTAACTTATTTTCTGTCACTTTTTCTCCAGTTAATCATATTCTTCATTGATCCTTCATTTAGAATACATTTCCAATCTTTTCCCATCCCTACTGTGTTGTGGTCTTGACATTGCAAACTGGACTACTGCCTTCCATACATTTACTAACTCCCCTGTCCAAGTCATTACATATATTCCTACTAGTCTAATACATATATAAAATGTAAGTGGTGCAAACTTTGATCCTAAAAGTCTTTGTAGCCAAAGTCCAAGCCACTTGGGTTTTCTAGTTTAGTTTGAACCTGCCTTTCGAGCCTTCCATCAAGGTATTCATTTTCCAAAACCCTCTGCCTCAATCTGTTAATTATCTCTTCCAAATCCCCTACCTTTCCAAAAGCATCTCATATTTCCCACTTCCATCAATGCTGTCCTGCCCACCTATGATGCCTTCTGTGCATCTACCTCTCATCCACCCTCAACTTTCCAATTCTTAATCATACTTCGAAATTCAGTTGAAATCCTGTTGCTTTCCTTGATCACTTCAGCCCAAAGGATCTCAGGATTATTATGTCTTGGCAAAGGACTGAGGAAGTTTGGGGGTACAAATGATATATACATTAGTGCTAATGACAAAGGGATGGACTTTGATAGAAGAAAGGTAGGTTTGGGAAGTAAGCAGCTGGTCAAGAAGATGCTATCATAAAGTGGAATTTGTATTTCTATACCAGGGTTAGACATGGGAATGATGGATTGTTGATAAACAAAGACTGGTTAAGACTTGGGAATCTGATCCAGAGGACAGTAAATTAAAAATAGAGAATTATTCTTTTCCCTCTCCTTATCTCCAGTAAGTCAGTATTGATACTACTGATAGCAGGCACAACATGGTGAAAAAAGAATAACAAGTGACAGATTCAAGAATAGGGGCCTTAAATAAAGTCTATGCAAAAGTTAGATGTAGTATGGATAAAGAAGGGAAACCAGAGATGTTACTGGAAGTCAGTAAGTCTAACCTCCTAATGGTCACTGAGTAATGATGAATGTGACTCATCACAGGAATGTGGTAATAGAAGGGAATGCCTTACTAAAAAGAAACAGGTTGGGGGAGGAAGGGTGATAGAATATTTTTTATCAAGAAGCTGTACCCCTGTGAGAAAATCCAAATCACAGTGGGAAATATTTAGATTAATAGGCGGAAGAAAAGATGTGATATTGTAGAGTATACAAAGACCACTTGGCTGGAAGGAAAAAATTTATAAGTTCTAGAAACAAAAAGCAAACAGAGATATGAGTAATGACTTAGGTATAGATATCTGTTAGAATGCTTTTCACTAAAAGTGAAACAGTTGATTGATTCTAATATTGCTTTGATCATATTTTCAAAAGATGGAGGGGGGCAACAATCCTGATTTTGACCAGTAAGAGGGTGCTGCTTGCCAAAGGAAAAGTGCCAGGGTCCTTGGGGATAAGTGACTATGCCATCTCAGCTTTTGTGATAGATAAGGATGATGTCTGATAATCACCCTGTATCACCCTAGATTTTGAAAGAATGGATTTCAAGATTCAGAAAAGAATATCCTGTGTCTTAAAATTCTACTTGGGGAAATTGGTCCACAAAATGTAGAATGTTGTACTGAATTTCAAATCATCCTGGCTGTGCCCCTTAACTACTTATGTGAGGTTGTATAAGTCAGCTTTCCTTGGTCTCTTTCCTTATCTGCAAAATAAAGGTGTTGGATTAATTGGCCTCTGAGATACCTTTCAGTTTTAGAACTATGCCTCTGAATACAAAATAGAAACCACAAGCAGAGAACTGAAGATGTATACAGAAGAGTGCCATGGCCTTGTCAGAATAACAAGCTGAGCCTTGCAGTGAATGCCAAGGGCACCCCTCCCTGCCCTCTAGTCCCTCTGCCAAAGCAGGAATTTGTTAAGTTTGGGACAAGAAGATAGAAGATAGGATGGAACCGTAGCTCAAGGAGGTGATGACAGCAGATGTCAAAGAGATGACACACCTACTCAAATATTGTTTTCTAAGAAAATTATTGGCAGTCTGAGAAGAAATAGAATAAAAATGTTTAACTGGTAATTGTAATTCAACATAAGGGAGGAGATGTTAAGAAAGTAGCTGATCTTATTAAGCTAATGCAAACCCTAAATTCATACCAGTCATGAACACATAGTATTAAAATAATTTGACCATGTAAGTGCTGAGCTACTACCTGTGATCTTTGAAAAACTAGAGAGCCAAAGAAGCAGGGTGGAGCAGTAGAAAGAGGAATGGGTTTTGAAGTTGGGTAATCTGAATTCACGTCCTAGCTCTGTTAACTTGCTGCCTTTGTGACCTTCAGCAAGTCCACCTTTCTGGGCCTCAGTTTTCTTATCTGTAAAATGAGAGATTTAGATCACATGACTTGGCCAAGGTCACAGTTTCAAATCAACAGTCCCAATGTCCCAGTTTTTTGAAAGGGGAAAGAAGGTAGATCCTTCAAGCTGTGGTCTCAATTCCTAGAAAAATTCAAGAAGTAATTGATAAAGGTATACATGTTTTGTAAATACAGAGAAAGGGAAGCAGGGATCACTATCCAACCAATATTTTTAATCATCAAAAATTCATGCCAGACTAATCACATTTCCTTTTTTTCTTTTGGTTGCATTGACTCAGGGAGATGCAGTAGTAGATCATGTGCCTATATTTCAGCATGGGCTTTGACACCAGTGTCCATGTGAACACAGTGCTAGCTAGCTTTTTGTTATATGATACCAGTTAGTGAATTCAGAGCAGGTTTAATGGACAGACCCAAAGAGTGGCTTGATGTCAGCCTGGAGGAAGCTTCCTATAGGAGTCTCACTGGACTCTTTCCTTAGTTTTGTTCTGTTTAATATCTTTATCAGTGACTTAGATCAAAGTAGAAACAGTTAGGAGGCACAAAGTTAGGAAAGATAGGTAACCTGTTGAATGACAATGTTGAATCCCAAAATCTCTGGACAGGCCCGAACACTGATATTACAGTGGTTCTATGATCTCAACAGTGTCGGTAGAGCTCTACCCACCCTTGCTTGCTCCTTCTGCCCAGTTCTTGTCCTTGTCCTTCCATAAATTTACCATATAGGGGCCATCCAATGTGTTGCGTGCCTTACATAAGTTCTGCTTCCATTATGGAATACCAGTAGAGTTTATGGTCTGTCCATCTGTTATCCTTTGTTCCACGTGACCAGTCCATACTTTTCAGTTGTGTCCTTAATGTCATTTTTTATTTCGCTCTTTCATATTGCTTTCTTGTAATATGTTGCAGCACCTTACACTCATATCCTTCCATTGTCCTTTTGATGATCCTTTAATTCAGATCTTCATAGGCTTTAATATTACTTTTTTCAAACCATACAATATCACCAAAAGAATATTGAGTCTTTGTTTCAGGGAAAAGGTCATTAAAAGAATTTGCCATTTTCCCAAAAGCAACCTAGCCCATTCTTCTTTTTCAGTTCTGGCATTGTGTCCATTTGCTTTGTGCAGTATTTGTATATTGAAGGACAAATTCTACAGGTGCATATTAATCTTCATTATAGGAAGTTTTTTATCCATTTGGTTTTTCCAATGTGGACATTTAGGACAAATGCTTTTGAACAATTGTGGATATTGTTTAGAAGATTATGCAGTGTTCCAGGACTTGATGCCACCAATCAGTATGTAATCTGCAAGCAACAGTATCTGGAAGACCTCTTCATCTACAGGGAATCCCTCTTCAGATTGGGTTTTGTGCTGGATCTCCATGATAATGATGAACACCTTTGGTGAGCATACACCTCCCTTTTTTATGCCTTGCTTGATATGATCAGAGGGTTGTCAGATAGTTATCTCTGTTATATTTTTCATGGAATCATACTTTAACATGCAGAGTAGACTTCTTGCTGGACACAGAGATAAAGCAATTTTTAACTGACCTATTGTTATGGGAATGAGAATCTGAAGATTTTCCCTGCCCCTTGGCCCTTTGATAGGTTTACATGACTCTGAGAACCTTCCTTGATTTGACAATATACTCTGCCCCCTAATAGGCTGAATATAGTCACCTGGAGCCTATAGAGGGAAGCTTGTTTTTCAGCAATGCCCACACCTTGGTGCTATGTGATTGGGTAGTGGGTCACGAGGGTTGTGATGGTCTCTGACCCAGGAGAAGGCTATATATACCCTGATGTGAGATTTTGCTTTGGGGCTCACTTTGGGAAGAGTTGTGTGATTTGGCCAGATGAGACTCTGGGCAGCCATTGAGGACCCCAGCTTTGAAAACCCAAATGCTGGTGCTTCCCTCTCTGGTAACTAACTAGGTAGGGATATAATGGTCAGACAGTGGGAAGCCCTGTCTGCTGATCTGTTTTTCTGTCTGCTTGTAACTTCTGTTTGTATTCTCTGATGTTTGATTGATTAAAGTAAGATTGTTAACCCATTTTGAGTTGCTTTCCTTTAAAAAAGCAGATCCAAGAACCTGTGTTGGCAGCCACCTTGGGTAAGCTAGGGTGCTTGCTGCTACACCTATTTAAACAAGGTCTTTTTCTGCAAAAAAGATGTGGAATTGATGGAAAAAAGGACATGGATATCACCAATAATTATTCTGTTCAGAAGTTTAACCAATGTAAATTAGTTGATATGAGAATATTTTTTAAAAGCCTGAAAACTGCCTTTAATCAGCAAACACTTGATTTATTTGTGAGGTGGAGAAGTGGTAATCAGGAGCAATGCTTCTTTGTAAAATCTTACAGAAAAAGATGATGGAACATTATGAGCAGTATTGCCTCATTTAACAAAAAATAAAAGATTTAAAGAAAGGTTGATGAGAGATCTAACTAGTCATCCCAAGGGTATTTAAGGTTGTTACACCAACAAACTAATGAAAGGTGGGGCCAAGCCTATTAAGATGAAATTTAATAGGAATAAATATAAAGTGTGCCTTTGAATTTTAAAAATAGGTGCCTAGGCAGCAGTTCTTCCGAAAACAACCTGAGTTTTGTTTTTTGTTTTTTTTAGTGGGCTGTATTCTCAATCTGAATTAGCCGCATGAAATGGCATCCCAGAAAGCTAATGTGATCGTAGCTTCAATTAACAGAAACACAATATCCAGAACAAGAAAGTTTTTAGATCTGTTCTGCTCTGGCTTAATAGTAAAATTAATTTGCTTTTGCTTCCCCACTAAATTTATAGTCATGTTTTATATATGTGAAATATATGGTATGTTCCAGTATATACCATAAAGTTTTCATATAAATAGCATGTAAAAATGCAACTCTTCTGTCATAAATTTGACCTAGCCCTAGTGTATTGTCATCATCATCATTATTGGTCTGGATTTGTGATTTCTTTAGTACAAGAAACTTACTTCGAGGAAAATCCCTCTACCAATGCAGATGGCAGCTGTGCTACAAAGATTAGTTTTAGTGGACTGGAGCACTGAGGGGATGAATGACTTGCCCAGGGTCATACAACCATTGTGTGTCAAAGGTGGGCCTTGAATCTGGGTCTTTCCGATCCTGAGGCCAGCTCAATCAACTAGGCTACATTGCATCTCTCTCTTTTTTTTTTCCTCTCTTGCTCTTCTCCTTCCTCAGAGATGAAGGTAGGTCTAGGAGAAACCTCCATTTTTTTGTTTTGTGTATGTAGGTATGGGCATGAGTGCACACATGTGTGCGCTCGTGCACACACACACCTGTAATTTCATTGGTTGGTGTAGGGCACTACTATGGAGGAAATGCCCTCTACCAATGTAGATTGACAGTTTTTTTTGGGGGGGGGTGACTTAGAGTTTTGGAGAGTTTCCTTGTACAGTGAGAGGTTACCACAGTCAGAGACACTCTCAGGGTCATATAGCCACTCTATTTCAGAGAGACCTAAAGCGAAGTGTTTGCTACTTCAGAGCCATCTCTCTCCACTATGCTTTGCTATCTCCTGGATGGTTTGTTAAAGTGCTAACTTGAACAAACTTTTAATGAACAGTTTTATGTCTGTCTTCTTAGAACTTAAATGGGTTTTATTAATATACATATATATGTGTACATATACACACATAAAAATATATGTATACACACATACACACATCTATGTATCACATCTGGAATCCCTTTTAAATAGCCATCTAAGCAAATTTACACTAATATTTTTTTCTGGTTAAATTTCTCTAGCACGGGGTGACTAGGTGGTACAGTTAGTAAGAGCTCCGACCCTGGAGTCGGGATGACCTGAGATCGGATCTGGCCTCAGCAAATGAGAGCCCACACATAAATAATGACTGGCCGTGTTACCCTGAGCAAGTTACTTAACTCCAGTTGCTTAAAAAAATTTTTTCTCTAGCAACTGGAGGCAGTCATAATTATTCCATTGATCTTAGATTTGCATTTAAAAATAGCCTGTGTTCAATAAATGTTGTATGGAGGCTGGACTGATTTACTTTGGAGAGGTCTTTGTTGGGTGCATTTGGAATGGTTGGGTTCGTTTGATGGATGATGTGCTGGGGATAGTAAAAAACATTCATTACGGAATAGAGGTGAGTTGAGTGCATTCTCTCTTTCTCTTCTGTATTTCTGGTGAAGAAGAGAGAATGAGAGCGAAATCTTTGGGACTGAGCATTGACTATTGCACGGTTACCCAAATGGAGATTATTGCTGGGAAAGAGACTATTTTTAATGTAAGGTATAGACTTCGAGAGAAGAGCTGATCAGGATTCCACATGTTTTAATTCCTTCACACTAACCACTTTTCTCCCTTTCTCTTCCCTGACAACATTTGTTTACAAGCCTCTTAATCCTTATATATATACACACACACATACACACACACACAAATATTATATATATTCTTGATAAATAAGGAAAAATATACCCAAATTCAGTGTGGATAATATGAATAGGTCATAATTGTCAGTTCATTTCTTAAGTGATCAATTGTAGCAACCACATTCTTAGTCAGAAGAATAATTTGTATGTTTACATATGTTTCAGCACCCTAGTTTCAGTTGACAGTTACTAACCTTGTGTCTATTGAAAATAACCAACCAACTGCCAGTAACAAGTTTATTTTGAGTGGCATTATGTAGTTTAAAATATTGTGGTTTTGGGGCGGCTAGGTGGTGCAGTGAGTAGAGTGTCGGCCCTGGAGTCAGAAGGACCTGAGTTCGGATCCGGCCTCAGACACTTAACACAGACACAAACAAAAACCTAGCCGTGTGACCTTGGACAAGTTACTTAACCCCAATTGCCCTCCAAAAAAAAAGGAAAAAAATATTGTGGTTTTGTTTTTTTGAAATCTTAAAAAGATTTATTCAGTATAGTCTTTGGGTTAGCACAAATATTTAAAGAGTAGAAGAGTGATGTTAAAATGAGTAGAAAAACCACAACAAGGCATTACTTTATTTTGTTCACAGAAATAACAACTAAACTTTAGATTTGTTACACATGATGATAAAAATGAGGCAGTTTGCTTTTTCTACTTGAAAAGAAGAAGAAAATTTAAGTTTTGTTTCAAGACATAGGGAGGCAATTATTTTTTAAAATTTACTCAGTATGTTATAGGGCATATTTCTGGATGTGGGAAATGCAGAAATTGTTTTGTTTGACTATGCATATTTATTACAAGGGTTTTGTTTTTCTTTTTCAATGGTGAGTGGGAGAGAGAATAGATATTGTTAATTAAAAAAAGATTAATTTTTAAATGGGTACATTGACCTCCATCAAAGGAAAGCTGACCAAGAGTTGTTTTATTGAATAAAGACAAGAATGTTACCACTTGAGAACAAAAAGCATTCAGAACTTGGAAATAAACCAGTCTTTTTTTAATGAATAGAAATCTCTTGAAATGGCATATCAGAAGTAAATTTTAGAAGAGTTCAGTTTTGGGGTCAGAAGACCTGGGTTTATGTTTCAGTTCTGAAATATAGCAATGAACAATTGAGTTGGTTTCTTCCTTTATAGAATTACGCTATGTAATAATGTGAGAAAACTAACTCAAGCACTTTGAAATGACATAAAGTGAAGTAAATATAGAGAAGATTGGCCAGCAGGTAATTAGAAGCAGCACATAGCCCCTGAAAAAGACAAAAATACAAAGTGTCCCCCCTTTCTGTGTGATCCCTTTTTTACTTCCACAGTGACGATGGTAGTGTGAGGGAGAAGTGAGCAAAGGGTACTAAAGGATCTTTTTATGCCAAACAAGTGACGCATTTAATATGTGGCATTTAGCCAGTGATGAATGGGATGATACTTCTAGAAAGTGAACCCCTCTATATTGGCATTCCTCACTGTAAATGAAATTAGAAAAAATAAGGAAGTTGCAGCTAAATGGAAAGATGACTTGTAGACTTTCTTGAGAAGAGAGGTGAATAAAGAAGGTTGATTTGGTTTAATCATTCACCTAAAGTAAAAGAGGAACATAGTTTTATGGTACACTTGTTCATTTTTCCATTGCTCATGATAAGCTTAAATAATCTGTTATGAAGATTATCATAGTTTACCTACATACATTTCAAAAAATGAAGAAACAGACTTGAAATGAAAAACTTGAGAAATACTGCAAATTAAATTCGCACATATTTATTTATATGGGCATCATTATTGCATAATGGAGAGAGGACTACCTTAAAGCCAAAATTTAGGTCTCACCTCTAGCCAGTACTGGCCGTGTGATCCTGGCTCAAGACAACTCTCTTAAGACTACAAATGGAAGGACGGTTCTCAGTCTGCATGAGTAGAGGGAGATTTCTTCTAAAATTGCTACTTAAAAAAAATGCTCAGATACTCAGTGACTTTATTGTAAAACTGTGCATAGGACAACATAGGAAACTTTTGCTGAAAAATTATTTCTTTTTTTTTTTTTTTTTTGGTCTTTTTGGAGGGGGAAGGGCAGGGCAATTGGGGTTAAGTGGCTTGCCCAAGATCACACAGCTAGTAAATGTTAAGTGTTTGAGGACAGATTTGAGCTCATGTCCTCCTGACTCCAGGGTTGGTGCTGTATTCACTGTGCCACCTAACTGCCCTGAAAAGTATGATTTCTGAATAAAAATGAAAGAAACCAAAAAAGGTTAAACTACTTAAAAGCTTTCAGCTTTAGAGTTGGCAAGCACTGAAATACATTTAAAAAATATAATCTAGTATATTTTGATGGATAGCAAATAACTGAGTATAGAAGTAGCAGAATTTTAGATTCAGTCATGTGTGGTAGAATTAATTGGCTGATTAGAAGGGAGAAAATAAACACTAATTTTTTTTTTTTCATTTTGGAGGGCAGGGCAATTGGGGTTAAGTGACTTGTCCAATGTCATGTGGCTAGTATGTGTTAAGTGTCCGAGGTCGAATTTAACTCAGGTCCTCCTGACCTAGCCACCCCCAACACTAAATCTGAAGAAAAACTTAAGGTAAGAATGGGCTTAATGCAATGGCAACAGCTGCGAACTGGCCTGTTTAAACAAACTGTGAACTCTGAAAAGTGGGAATATTGTCTTAGACTAAATTTCTTGAGAATCTGTGCTAACCATAACAAGGAGACTGAAAGTTTCCAAACTGAGCTACCAAGTGCTCCATCTCTCCTTGCCAGATTGAGAAACAGGGCTTATGAGCTCATTTGTTAAACATTATGGAGGAAGATGGTAGAAAACTACAAGTATTATCATCTGAAAAAGGAGTTTAAGAAATTGAGCTTATAGAGGGGTTGGTTTGAAATCCATTTGTTTTGGACATTTGTAGATAAAAGTGGAAGACAAACAGATTTAACATGGAATACATGGGGGTTTTTTTGTTTTTTTTCGCTTTTTGAGGGCAATTGGGGTTAAGTGACTTGCCCAAGGTCACACAGCTAGCTTTTTGTGTTGTATTTGAGGCTGGATTTGAACTCAGGTCCTCCTGACTGCAGGGCCAGTGCTCTATTCACTGTACCACCTAGCCACCCCTAGAATAGATGTATCTTTAAGCAATCTGTATTTATAGGTAGTGAAAGTGGAACTATAACATTTGAACTCTCTTGCCTCAGTAACCAGTCTCTTATGTGAGAAATGGGAACAGCACTTAACAATGAAATTGGAAAAATCAGCTGGATTGGCAGATGAATGAATAAGAGAATACATGATTGAGATTGATTTTCGAGGTGTTTCATAGGTGAGATGATTATTTACAACTGGAAAAAAAATACTTTGCTTTTACCCTCCCCCCCGAAAAATGAGAATAAGTACAAGCTTTTAAGTCTGCCTCACAACTCTAAAATTTTTACTGGAATGGTCCATGTGCTTGATGAAAACAGAAAAAGGAATAATCATACTTTCACATTGTTTTCTAGAGAAGAAAATACTTATGATCTTATGACTGAAAAAAATATAAAATCTCAGTAAATTGTTCTTTTCACATGCATCTTTGAAAGCTTTCTTCAAATAAAGCATATCCCCACATAGTTAATATATGAGACATTAGAATGGATGCAGCTGTGGTGATAACTTTTACAATTTGCTGGTTATCAACATGAATGGCAGCACAAAACAGGAAGATACTAATAAAAGAATTTTTGATGGCAGGGTGTTCCAGATGCTCCCATTTGTATATCTTTGACAATAGGGTACTGGTTAATCTAACCCAGTGAAATTTTACAATAATGTGAAAAAGATTGAATTAAATGTAATCGTATACACAAAAATAAAAGGGTAAAACACATTTTGCCCAGACCATTACAATTAGATTGATAGGAAGCATCTTTAGGCCATCGGTTTACATACTCAAATGCAGTAATCTCTGGCAGTTTTCTTGGTCTCTTTGCCCTTGTTCTTCTTCATTTCTAATTTTAGTAATGTGGACTTTTTTTTCTTTTTTTAAATTATAATTGCCTGTTATTTTTCAATTTTGTTGGGGTTTTTTTTGTTGTTGTTGTTGTTTTTACAAAAGCTCTTGGGTTTAGTTGTCATTTCAATTGTTTTCTTGTTTTCAGTTGTTTTAATCTTGATTGATTCCCCTAGAATCTGAAGGCAAAAAAAAGAGACCAAAGGTGTGGAAGAGTTCTCAAACATAATTATAATGAAGAAAAGCATCTGAGAAAACAATACTGTTGTCAGCGTATAGGCCTCCTTATAAAGGAGTTTTGTTAGAATCCTCTATAGACACATCAAGGACATCCTCAGAGAGTGTAATAGTAGGAAACAGGCTGGGTTTCACCAGTTTACTATCAACCCCATGTTCACCAGTGTATAACTGAATGAAAGATCTAGGTAGGTGGTCTCAAACGCAAATAGAAATAGATCGCTGTAGGTGCATATTGACTTAGAAAACCAGAAAGTAACACTATTTGTGTTGAATTCTTTATTATTCTTTATTTTGTTAAACATTTCTCAATTTGGTTTGGGTCCCACTTGGGAGTTTTGTTGGCCAATTGTACTAGCTATCCCACTATGGTTATCATTTCTAGACTATGAAAAAGTATTTTATTTAGAAGAGCAAACTGCCACATAAAGGTTCTCATTCAATAAAGTTTCTTCCAGTTTATATAGCAAACTCATAAAAAATTTTGTTGAAAAATGAAACAACGAAGATAACCTTATTTAGTATCCCTCTGATCATAAACAAGTTGAGGTATAAAGCAGGGAGGCATATACTCCCCAGAAATGTGTGTCACCATTATGGGAAAAATCCAACACAGTTGCCGGGGGATTTTGTGTGGATGATAAAGTACTCCATATACTCCTTATGGATAGCAACATGATCTCATAACCACCCAAAAGAATTTGACCTGACTGTCTGTGTGGGAAAGACCAAGTAGATGAAGAATATCTTCTTTCTAGATTATGGCACAGAATTGAATAAACCTGTAGTACTCATCCACAAGTACCAAAGACAGAGCACACAGATGGATGCACTGGGCCTAGAATTAAACAAGAAGAGGAGAAATGGATTGTCTTGCTTTCAGAAAATTGGGAACCTTTGTTAAGCTCCACCCAGAAATAGAGGCTTATGTTTTTAATAGCAACATTCTACTAGTGTCGTTGGGCTATGAGAAATGGAACCCAAAAGTTTCTGAAGAATTGAGAAATAAATGATCATACAGAGTATGTGTGTATATGTGCATATGGATAAATATATGTGTGTGTATACACATATCCATATGCACACATAAGCAATACATATAGTCATATATGTGTATGCATATAAAAGAGCTGGTGCAGTATAAAGGATAGATAGTTGGCCACAAAGTCAGAAAGAGTGGCCTGTGACAAATAACTTAATATCTTAGGCCCCACCAAAGCTCTCTGAAACTTTCAGTTGCAGAGAAAGTGCTGACCTATATTAGTAGAGGAAATTTCTTATTGGGGGCTCATTAAATTAATAAAATCATAGACTTGGTTGGGAATGTGTGTGTCTGTGTGTATTTAAAATTGATAAAGCGTCATTTAAAATATATCCTTTTAGCACAATATCCATGTTTATCTTTATTTTTTTTTCAAGTTTGAATTTGAATTGAATTGAATATTATTGAGATTAGAGAGCTGACCTTGGAGCCAGGAAGAACCGAGTTTAAATCTTGCCTCTGACACATACTGGCAGTGTGACTCTGGGCAAGTCATTTACTGCTCTTGGCCCTCTACAACTCTCTACAGGTAACAGAAAATGTTTACCTGCTTTGGTCGAGGGAGTTTCTTCATTCAGGAGTTCCCTATACCAGTGAAATCATAGGTCCGTTCTCTATCCCTGTTCTATTTAATGGAAAGGAATGCAGACTTTTTATTACTATTGCTAAAACCCAAACTTAATTAAACCTTGCTAAATACAATTCTTTTCTCTCGTACTAGTTACTATTGTAGGTTTCTTTAAAATGAACTTCCCCTTTATCAAAGATAGGATTGTCATAGCTCAATAAAATTGTAACTCTCTAAGATTTAAAAAGAACCAAAATAACTAAAATTAGAAAATGAAAAATTGATAACACAGACCAGCCACAGAAGGCAAAACCACACATCTTTTTATGCCTTGTAAAGAAGGTGCTGTGCCTAGATGATTTAATAAACAAATTTTACATAGACTGTTAATATAATAGGGGAAAACAATCAATATAATAAATTGTGTAAGCAAGAGACAAAATAGAGAGAATTTAATCACTGTGTGAAGAAAATACTTAATAAAATACATCATTAAAATGTATCTAAATATTTCCGTAAGGTAAAATTATGTATTTCAACCTACAAGCTAATATTGCATAGGATGGGGAAACACTATTCTAACAACAATAATAGTAGCCAGTGTTTATAAAATGCTTTAAGATTTCACATTTGATCTTCATAGTCATTTGACTTCTCATAGCAAGTCTATGAGGTAGGTACTATTATTATCCCCATTTTATAGATGAGGAAACTGAAGCAGACAGAAATTAAGAGACTTGCTTAGGCCCAAGACTAGTAAGTGTCTGAAGTAGGATTCAAACTTAAATCTTCTTTATTCCGATTCCTAAAACCAGATGTAAACAAGACTGTCCATTTTCACCTTGAAATAATCTTAGAAATGGTAGAACAAAATAAAAAATATATCATTGGCAATGAAGTTAAAATATTTCTGTTTCTGTTTATATGAAATGATTATATATCTAGGAAACCTGAAAGTTAGAAACAAATCCATTGAAGTAAACTACTTTATTAAAGTGCAAGATAGAATATAACTTAAAAAAATTATATCATTAGGAATATCCTAGGAAAAAATAATAGAAATATAAATTCCCTTTTACAGTAAAGACAAAATGTAATCTAGGACATACAGGAGACTTTAAAATAAGCAAGAAATGAACATTTAGGGCAGAAATCAAGAATACTATTAATAACATAGCACTTTAAGGTTGGCAGAGTGCTTTAAATGTTCACATTTGGTCTTCACAGTGAAGTAGGTACTTTAAGTATTATCCCCATTTTACAGAAGAGGAAGGAGAATCTCAGGTTGTGACTTGCCATGGTCCCATAACTAGTAAAAAAAAAGCACCAGCAATATTTAAATACATACTTCACATCTCTCAAGGAAGAACTGAACAGTTAGAAGGATGTCATTTTGTGGTACAGTTGAATAAATATTATGCTTCTCAAATCAGTGCTTCTCAAACTACTTTACATATTTAATGAAATGCCAGTTAAAACTCTCACCTATTTCAGAGAATTAAGTCTGAACATTTTTTTATGGAAAAGAAGATGTGAAAGAACAATAAATAAAAGCTGATGACAGAGAACTTCTGGCCCTTGAAAAAATAGAGATCAAGTATACCTATTGTCCTTAATCTCTTTTGCCATTTGTAGCTCAACTCTTTAAAAAGACTATTTGTAATACTTGCCTCCACTTTCTTTTCTCCCTCTTTTTAACCTTTATAATATGGTTTCCAACTTTGTCCTCCCATCAAAATTTCTTTCTCCAAAGTTAATAATCTCTTCTCTGCCCAATTCAATGGCCTTTTCTCAGTCCTGATCCTCCTTGACTTCTCTGGCCTTTGACTCTGTTGATTACTCCTCCATGATCCTCTGCTCTCTAAGTTTCTTCTGATTTTCCTCCCACTTAACTGCTCCTTCTTTGAATCCTCTTCCAGATCACACACTCTAGCCATTATCTGACCCTCTTGAGTTCTATCCTAGGCCCTTTTCTCCTTGCTTTTACTTCATTTGATCTCATTAACTCCTAGGGATGTAATTACCTATTATCTTTATGCTGATAACTGTCAAATCTACTCATCCTCTACCCGTTACTGACCTCCAATCTTACATCTTTCACCAGCTGCCTTGCAGATGTCTCAAACTGGATGTCCAGTAGACATCTTAAGTTAAACCTGTCCAAAACAGAATACATTATCTTTCCCCCTAAACTCTTCCCTTCTCCTACCTTCTCTATTTCTGTAGAAAGCAAAACAGTCCTGTCATCCCCCAGGCTCACAACCTAGGTTTCATCCTCAACTCTTTACTAATTCTCACCCCCTAACTTGTTGCCAAGGCCTGTCAATTTTACCTGTGCAACATCTCTTGAGTGTGCCCTCTTCCCTCCTCTGACTGCTACTACTATAGTGCAGGCCCTCATCACCTCATGCCGGGAGTATTGCAATAGCCTTCTTGTGGGTCTGCTACCTGCCCCAGGTCTCTTTCCAATTCAGCCACCAAACTGTCTGGCCATGGATCCCTGTCATCTCCAGGGTCCAATACAGAGTACTGCTTGGCATTCAAAAGTCCTTCAAAAGCTAGCCCCCTACCTTATTCCTCACACTTACAGACCTTACTCCATGTACTCTTTGATCCAGTGACACTAGCCTCCTGGCTATTCCATGAACATCACACTGTCTCTTGGTCATAGGCAGTTTCTTTGGCTATCCTCCATGCCTGTAATGCTTTCCTTTCTCAACTCTGCCTACTAACATTCCTGACCTTCTTTAAGTCGTGGTGGATAGAGTGCTGGGCCTGAAATCAGGAAGACTAATTTTCCTGAGTTCAAATTTGACCTCAGACATGTACTAGTTGGATGACTCAAGCAAGGCACTTAAGCTTGTTTGCCTCAGTTTCCTCATATGTAAAATTAGCTGGAGAAGGAAATGGCAAATTACTTAAGTGATTTTGCCAAGAAAACCCCAAATGGTATCAGGAAGAGGCAGACGTGACTAAAACAACTGAACAACAAAAAACCCCATCTTTAATGCAAAGCTTTCCCCAACCCTAGTTAATTCCAGTGCCTTCCCTCTGTTAATTTACTATTTTTCCTGTATGTGGCTTTCTTTGTATATATTTGTATCTTGTTTTCCCCATTAGAGTGTAAGCTCCAGGAGGGGGAAGTACTATCTTTTGCTTCTTTTTGAATCCCAGCAGACACTTAATAAATGTTTATTGATCAGATGATCTAAGGGACAGACTAGAGAACTCAAAAAGAACCTAATATATATAAAACATTAGTATTTGACAAAGTTATATCTAAAATTCACTGGCAAATGGAATCACTACTCAGTAAAAACTGGTAAGGAAATCACATTGCTATACAAATAAAAGTAAGTAAATATAAATATAAATAAGTAAAAAATAAATTTGACTCTTTACCATAGACCGTATACAAAAATAAACTAGATTAATGTGCTAAAAACTTAAAAAGGAACAATATTTTTCTTAACTTTGGAGAAAGATTTTTTTTTATCAAATCAATGGTAGAAATTAGTAGAGACAGTTAATGGATTTAATTATGCTGGTGAATATGTTCTGCACAACAAACTATTATCACTGAAACTGAGAAAAGGATTGAGGGGCAGCATTTGTAGTAAGTGGAGCAGGTAAAGGCCTGCCACCCAAAACTCATATCCAGTGAGTTGGATAAGTGTTTATGGATTCTCTTTCCACAATATCTCAGTTGTCTGTCCCTTGCTCTCTATTCATAGTCTACCAGTCTATTTCCAACTTTATCCTCTTTTGCCTGGACTGTTGCAATAGCCTCCTTTACTTGGTCTCTTAATTAAGTACTCTCCTCCCCCTCAAATCTCTTCCCAATCCATCCTCCATTCAACCACCAGGATCCAATACAAATATTCTCCAAACAGCTGTCAAGGGGATATTTCTAAATTACAGGTCTAAAAAGTACTTGCCTGCTTAATAAATACAAGTGCTTTGTTTTTTGCTTCTAGGCTCCAATACAGATTCCTTTTTATAAAGCATTTAGCTCTTAATCTAGCTCAAGCCGCCTTTTTCAGGATTATTTCATATTTTTCCCTTTCACATACTCTACAACCCAGCCAGTCTGGCCTCCTTGTTGTTTCTCACATGGAACAACATAATGTCTCCTATCTGCATGCCTTTTACATAGCTTTTCCCTATGTCTGGAATTCACTCCCCTTTTATATTTTGCTTTTTTTGGAATTCCTAGCTTCATTAAAATTGTTTATATATATAACTGGGGAAAAATAAAATACTATATAAGAAATCATAATATAAAAAAAAATCCTAGCTTTTTTCAATTCAGCTCAAGCACCATTTCCTACATGAAGTTATTCCTAATTCTTCCCTACCCCCAGCTTCCAGTGCCTCCCCACTTAAATTACTTTGTAGTTTTCAAATACATGTTTTGGATATACTTAAATACATACATGTGTATCCCACTACTCCTTAAGAACAGAGGCAGAATTCATTTTTGTTTGTGTCCCTGGTTTCTAGTGAGGCCCCTGGCACAAAGAAGGCAGTTTGACCCAGCATCTTTAAAGACCTGCTGCATACCCATAAATTCCCAGTGGAGGACACGAGTGGGTAGTTTTCCAAGGTGTAAGTAAAATATGTTAACTGTGTGAAAAAGGGCAACTGGGTAGCACAGTGGATAAGAGTGCCCATCCTGAAGTCAGGAAGACTCATTTTCATGAGTTCAAATCTGCCCTCAGACATTTCATGCATAGTCACTTAACCCTGTTTACCTCAGTTCTTCATTTGTAAAATGGAGAAGGAAATGGCAAGCCATTCCAGTATCTCTAACAAAAGAACACGAAATGGTTCAACTCTTGTTGAACACTAGTAAAATGACCAAAACAACAAATGTGAAAAAAGCCCTCAATTTCCCTTATAATCAGAAATACAAATCCATTATTACTTTGAAATACAATTTTGTACTCAGTACAAATTTCACCATTTATAGTGAAAAATTATAAAATTCAATGTTGGGAGATTTCAGCAGGGACTCTATTACATTGCCATTTGGACCATAGGTGTGATGCAAACATTCTGGGGCACAACATGATGATACTATGCAATGAGTGAGTCATGAAACTGATCTTATTCTTTGAACCAGTACTTCTTTGGCTAACACGTTAAGGACCGACCTGTGTATAGCAGTAGTAATACTTGCTTTATTTGTAATAGCAAAATAATAAAAACAAGCTATACATTCATTGAAAGAGATTGGTTGAATAAATTATAGTATATCAATCTAACTAGCATAATACAATGGTGCTATAAAAATAAGAACAGATAAATGGAAATATAAGGAAAGATTTATAAAATTATGGAAAGTAACCAGCAGAATCAAAATACACATCAAACATGATCTTATATGTTAGCATATACATGACAGTTTGCATACTCTTATGTGTGTGTATATGTATGTGCATATATACACTGTACATATGTACACTGCAGATGTGTGTGCATGTGAATTTAAGCAACAAAGCCAAAAATGGTGGAAATGAGAGATTCAGAAGAAGACCTGGAGCAAATACATTCTTTCATTGACTTCTTGTTTGTTACTCTGGTTCTACTTTGTTAAATGTAAATTGTAATAGATTAAGGCTTTTATGAAAGCTTTTCTTACTTATTTGCATCTTTATTTGATCATTTGTTTCTGTGGATAGTTACAGTTAAAATTTAAAAAATTTAAACAAAGAAAATAGTAAAATAAAATTTCTTATATAAACTTAAATGCATTTCAGTTAAACTTGGAACATGCATATTGTGACTGTACTAATACAGAACTATGATTTTCAGACATTTTATCAAATAAAATTAACTCTTTTGCCTTTAGGCTGGTTGATATCTGAAAGCTGTTTTTTATGATAACATGAAAGTTGTTTATATGATGTTTTTATGATCCACAAAGATGGTAATGATTAATCTTTTTAACCACTGAAGACTAGAGATTAATGATTAATCTTTTAAGCTACTGATAGTTTAACTCTCGCTTTGCAAGTGTCTTTTTAAGCTGAAAAATCATATCATTATTTAATTTTCTCATAGAGTTGCAAAATAATTCTGAAATAAATCACTGCTTTAAAATGTCAGTTGTTTACCTTTCAAAAAATTAGAGCAATATTTAATTGTGAATTGTGAAGAAGATGTACAAAGGTAATACCAAATAAGAAAGTACTTTTGTAAGGAAAAGTTGGCTAACTCTTCCTGACTTGATCAGTTAGATAGTATTAATATGTGCCAGGCACTGGGGGTACAAAGATAAAAATGAAGTAGTCCCTGCTCTCAAAGAGGAAAAGAAGACGAGAAAAGAACATGCTTATATGCATACAAAGCTGTTTTTTGTCGTTTAGTGGTTTTTCAGTTGTATCTAACTCTTTGTGTGACCCTATTTGGGATTTTCTTAGCAAAGATACTAGAGTGGTTTGCCATTTCACTCTCCAGCTCATTTTACAGATGAGGAAACTGAGGCAAACAGTTAAGTGGTGACTTGTGCAAGTTCACATAACTAGTGAGTGTTTGAGGCCAGATTTGAATTAAAGAAGAGGAATCTTCCTGACTCCAGGCCTGTCACTCTCTCCAGTGGGCCACCTAACTGCCCTGTATACAAAGTACATATGAAACAATGGAGAGGGAAGCAAATGGGGAATCAGGAAAAGCCGTATGTAGGAGATAGCATTTGATCTGAGCTTTGAAAGAAACTGGAGATTCTAATTTGTCCAGGTGAAGATAGAATGTATTCTAGGCATGGGGACAGGCTACATAAGAGCATGACATTGGCAGCTAGGATATCCTACATGAGGAACAACAGAAAATTCTTTTTGGCTGGACTGTAGAATGTATAAAGAGCAGTAATATGTAATGATCCTGGATAGGTAAGCCAAAGCCATATTATGGAGGGCATTAAATGGCTCCAACAAGGAGTTTGTATTTTTATTTGGTCTTAGACATATGAGGGAGCCACTGTACTTAGCAAGCAAGGGAATCAAGTGGTCATACTTGTGTATTTAGAGTATGGCTTTGATAGTTCTGTGGAGGATGGTTTGGAAAGAGGAGACATGGGATAGGTATACCAACTAGATAAGGCTGTTGCAGAAATCCAGGTGGGGGGGTTGGCAATGAGAGCCTCAATTAATATGGTAGTCATGGAAGTAGAGAGGATGGCCAGAGAGGAGAGTTGTGGAGGTCATAATCCTTGCCCACTTAATGTTGCATTTGGGAAGAAGGGGCAGTGATGAGGAAGAATGACAAGTCCTAACTCTAAGGTCACAAACCTTGATGACTGAAGGATGGCCATGTTCTCAACAGAAATAGGGAAGTTAGAAAAAGGGATGGGTTTGGGAGGATTGTGACATACTGGATTTGAGATGTCTGTCAATTTGGAAATGGCCATTAGGCAGTCGCTGATATGGATCTGGAGCTCAGCAGACAGACTGGGGCTAAATTTATAGCTCTCAGAGTCATCTGCATAAAGATGGCAATTGAAGCCATGGGAGCTGAAGAAGTTACCTGAGAAAGTAAAGAGAGAACAGAAGCGGTCACAATTAGGAGCCAGAATATGGATGATAATCCAGCCCAGAAAACTGGAAAATGGTGAGACCAGGTAGAAGGAGAACTAAGAAAGAGTATTGTCATAGAAATCCAGTGAGGACTGAGTCTCCAGGAAGAGGGTGTTTTAAAGCAAGTTCAACCAAGGAACAAATAGAATTATAAAATCTATTGATGAACCCTTTTTCATTTTCACTTCATTTTTAGGAAGTTCTAAAATATGAAGTTACTCATCTTTTAAAACTTTGCTTTCTTTGTGTGTGCTTAGAAATCTACAGTGAGAAAATAAGCACTTAAAAATGATGTTTTTGTTTCATGTGTTTGAATAAGCCATAGTGTCTTTCCAAGAATGACTTCTACACAAGAATTCTGTTCAAAATAACAAAAAACACAAAACAGCTGGGCATATTAACCTATCAAGACACAATATAACTCTACAGAAATACAACTATAATGCTATTTTTACAGCAATTAAGGAGGACTTTACTGTAGAAATTCATTGTTCATAGTTGAACTGCACTAACATAATAAAAATGTTCTTACCAAAATTAATTTATAGTGCTGTACCTATCAAACTACAAAGGAGTTGCATTCTAGAACTGGGCAAAATAATTATTCATTTGGAGAAACAAAAGTTCAAGACTCCTAAGAAAAAATAAAAAAAAAATCAGGAATGGATGTCAGCTTAGCATTAACCAGATCTCAAATGAAAAATTAAAGTATTTAACATTGAAACCATCTCAAGAGAACAGAAACTGGTACTTTTGCAACCGTGATTGGGGTAAGTCTAAGCAAAAAAGTGATCCTAAAAAATAAATAATTTCAGTCACTAAAGTTTTAAAGCTTTTATTCTCTACAAGATCAATGCAGCTAGGATAAAAGGTAAACTACCAGTTTGGGAAAACTTTTCATCAAAAACCTGATAATAATTTTATATCCAAAATAGATAATGGTTTAGTACAAATATATAAAGTGAAAAGATATGAAGAGTGGCTCCAAATTACTTAATAGGAAAATGCAAATTAAACCAGCTCTGAAGTTTCACCTCCATCTAACAAACCGACTAAGATGATGAAAGATGGAAAAAGTGTTGCATGAGCTTTGGGAAGACAGGCACACTAATACACTGTTGGAGCTGTAATGGGTGCAACTATTCTTATTAAACAATTTGGAATTTTGCAAGAGAATTCACTAGCTTGCCCTTATGTCCAATTAGGGCTAAACAAATATGGCACATTAGATGTCCTGGATTATTATTGCACTGTGAATAGTGACAAGTTTGAAGAATTCAGAGAAACCTGTATGAACTAATGCCAAGTGAAGATGGTAGAACTAAAAGAACATGGGTATCAACTATAATAATGTGAACAAAAACTAAAATGTAGCTAAACTCAGCATTCTTGCAGTTACTGATCTTGGTCCTACAGAAAAGATAAAAGAAGCCCAATTCCTTCCTCTTGATAGAGGACAACATGTACGAATGTTGCATTGCTTTCAAATATGGTCAGTTTTCAGTTAGATTTTGTTTTTCTTGATTACAAGAGGGAATTCATAGAAAGGAGGAAAGTTCATTGGGAAATGATTGTGAAATAAAAAAACGCATAGTAATAAACCTTTTTTTTAAATGGCATAAGAGTATTACTTAGGAAATGAATGATCAGAAATGGAGATAGATGGCTACGTAGTGATAGTGAGGAATAATGGAAGGACACCATGAAATTTTCCTAGAGGTTTGAATAGATTTTTATAAAGACAAAAATCACTTAGGATAAAACAGTGTGCCTGAGTAAAGATTATTTGGAGGGCAAGCATCCCTCTGAGGAGATCACAGGTCTAATGAAATCCAAGTACATTTTAATTCTAGTTTTGTGAGAAAAAAAAAGCCAGTTTTTGTAATAAAGAATTGAAAAGAATGCCACAAAAACACAATTGATAAATAGGTTCAAGTAGAATTAATAAAATTTCAAAAATGATAAAAGCTAAAGGTTATAGAAGAGGATATTCATCTGGGACAGAAAAAAAAACCATAACATGAATTTGAAGGCAATGGCAAGGGTGGTTTCTTGCTCAAGTGTAATAGTCTTAAGAAATGTAATTCCTGATATGATGTTTTTAATTTCAGGAAAGTATGTCTACCTAATTATTTCAAGTAATAATGTCTCCAAAATTTTTGCATTTAATGAGGTTTCTAAAGGTTTGCTTCATTTTTTAAGTGTAATTCATTCACACTTATTAAACCAAGTTAAGTTCTGTGGGCACATATCTTTAAATATTTAATGATTCTCAATATTATTTCCCATCAACTTTTTAAGCTACAACTGTAATAGTCTGTAGGTAACAACAACAAAAAAAATGGATAAGGATCAGGTTAATGACCATCAGATAGTTTCAGGTTTCAGTCTCTGTGGGGAGATCCTTAAAAAAAAAAAACAAAAAACCCAAAACAACTAAGACACTTAATTATACTAATAAATTTTCTCATTTTGTATTGCTGTTTCAGTTTTTTTATTTGAATCTCTCAAGATTCAAGAATATATTTCTATTTATTATTTTATTTTTCTTTAGTTATATGTAAAAACAATTTTTAGCATTTGTTTCTACAACTAAGGATATTAAAAAAAATTTATTGATGTCTTCTGTTTGTTATATCATCACAATTATCCCAATGTCCTCCCTCCTAGAGAGCCATTCTGTATAACAATTAGTATGTTCTAGAGCTCAAAAAAGAGGTCAACACAACTGATCAGTACATTAAGAAACAGTCTGAAAATGTGCGATGTGTAAAGCTATAATACCTATGAAAGAGTGGGTTGGGGTAGGATATCCTCTTGTATCTTTTCATTCGAATCAAGGGTATATTCTCACTACACTTTCATGTTTCTAACGGAGTAAACAAATGTGGTCAACTTAGCATTTGATGTTAGTGTTTTTTGACATATTACATTAAATATGTGGTCAGATAACAAATCTGACAAGGCTGGTTGCATGTAGTAAGTAAAACTATCTAGTTTCCAGGCATTGAAGAGACACAAGCATTGTGGAATTACTAAATTAAAATTTTTCCTTGTTTACGTGTGTTGTGCATCATGATTTGGAAAGCTATTAATGCCTTCATCTTCAAAACTGAATAGAGAACCAAAAATTTAGAGATAACATTGTAACATGTCAGATTTGCATATAGTTATTTTCTAGAATGTCTCTTACTGGCATTGAATCTCAAATGATTTTAATTATATTTTTAAAAAAATAATGTAATTGTGTTTAAGAATAGAAGGCTACTTTGTTATGTGCTTTAGAGTACAGTCTTCTCTGCCTTAAAAGGTAATTTCCTGGAAAAAATGTTGGTACAAAAAAAATGTTGATAGGATGAAGTCTTTTAAGTCTACCATGTAATCGCCACTCATTTCAATGAAACAGTTTATTTTTGTGAGCCCCTAAATTGATACCCATTGATACTTAATGTTTATGTAACTGAACCTTTAATATGCAACTAGAAGAAAAAAACAAACAGAACAATAGAGACAAAAAAACTCAATGAGAACAGTGATATCACACTCATCAAACAAGTTGGCATCCTGTAGAAAGGTGAGAAAATAGGTGAGAGACTGAGAAGAAAACCAGATGAACACTTTGTTCGTTTTAAGGGGAGGTCATGCCCAAGGTGATCACTACTACCAGCTAGCAAACCAGGACCCTGAGAAAAGACCAACTCAACAGGCACTAGCTAGTTATATAATATAATATAATATAACTTTGAGGATGACCATAGGGTGGTTTCTGTTTCCACATTGCAAAATGCAAATTTGTCTTCATAAATTCAGCTGAGCTGAAGTAGAGTTAGGTATTAAATGAAACTCTTCCTAAAGTTGAATTCTTACAACTTGAATGGTCATGTCTGATGAATTAAGTTCTTTTTTCAGAATACTTGTGGTTAGCTAGTTTGTAGCCATGATCATCTTGGATAGTGTGTCCCTTACAATGAAGAAAAAGCATTCAGGTGTTTTCCTCTCAGTTTCCCTTGCTTCTTTCCTCACCTTTCCACAGGATGTCAGCTTGCTAGAGATCTGGGTAAACTATCCCCAGCATTCTGCTTATCTATCAGAATGGTAATTAGTTTATTAGTCAAGCTTGTGCATAATTAAACAATTCTGACTCTGTGATCCCTGCTTTCTTTTCTAGATGCTCACTAACCATCCCTTTAATAACATGGTAACAACAAGAGCAATAGCTAGCATTCATATTGTACTTTTAGGCTTGCAAAACGCTTTACTCATTTGAACCTCACAACAACCCTGTAAGATAGAGGCTATTATCCCCATTTTACAAATGAAGAACCTCAGTGATTTACCCAGGGTCATATAGCTAGTAAGTGTCAGAGGCAATATTCTTTAGTAGTGAAATTCAACAAAGGTAGAGGGAGGCATGTTTTCTCCTAGCAATTAAGTAGTTTATTAGTGGGGCTTGAACCTATTAATAAAATACGTCAATGACTGCTTCAGTTTAAGCCAAAGACAAATAATTGGAGATACAACTCCTTTTTATAAGCATAGAGAAAAGAACAGGATAGGTGAGGAAATAATACAGTTGGTTATAGGGTTGGCAGTATCATGGGGGTGAGGATAATATGATTAGCTACATTAAGAAAAGAAGGTTTCACATACACTTGGGGCCAAAACCACCTGTCTCTGTACTAAAGGACTGCTTTATGGATTTATGGGACTCAGCTTTGTACTGAGGCTATTGATAGTGACCAAGATAGTAGGTTTACTGGTGCCTGGGAATGAGATAAGAATTCCTTTAATTGGGCAAGGATAAGCAAAGGATGGGACCAGGTCAGCTTTTATGCTCTGAAGGATAATGTACAAATCTCATGGAGCTTCTCATGAGATGAAATTATGAAGGACAAGTTTCCCTGGCACAAATTGATTTCCAGGTGGTGCCAAGATAACAGTTACCTTAGAATCAGAGTGTTTTATGATGAGAGTATTGAACCTCAAAACTTAACTTAAAGTTTTTCTTTAATTAAAAGTAATTGATAGAACTGAACTTCTGCATCTAACTTGAGAGGAGAACGTTTGAAGTGAAGAGCATCTTTACTCAGAGACAAAGAAAAAGGCTTAGGTTGATGTCTAAAATACAGAATGAAGTTACAGAACAGGATCAATTACAGCGTGAAATAAAAATACAAAATACAGGATCAGTATTTAATTTTCAAAGTTCCAGCACAAGTCCCATGTTCTAACCACTGCATCAATTAGTTACTATCAGATTCATAAAGGTTATGTTAAAAATATAGAGCATAGTGCAATAAAAAATGATAGTCCTTTCTCTACCATCTCACATGTGTTAATCTCAGTTTACTAAATAAATATTTCTCAGGTGCCTACTTTGTGCCATGCCCCGTGCTGGATATAAGATAAAAATGAAACCATTCCTGCCCTTATAATCTTAAAATCTCCTGGCATCCTTCATTCAGTTTACCGAGTGCTTGTTTTGATGGTTTAGTCCTGGTGCTGGACTTTCTGCTGTTCAGTAGAACGATCTAGCTCAATTTGGACCTGCTTTTTCCAGCAGGCTGACTACTGGCTTGGCATATCCTATAACATAATACACAATAGCTGTAAGTAGTCCCTTTGCTTCTACAGTGATGGTGTTGGATGAGCAGAAAAGGGGGCAGAGAGTGCTAAAAATCACCCTAAGGGAGCTAAGGATTCGAGAGAGGAAGACAGACAACGTATGGCTGAGTTGGTTCACCATCAAGACATAAATTATAGTGGAGGGGTGGCTAGGTGGCACAGTGAGTAGAGCACTGGCCCTGGAGTCAGGGAGATCTGAGTTCAAATTCTCCCTCACTAGCCATGTGACCTTGGGTGGGTTGCTTAGCCCCACCTGCCCTCCAAAAAGCAAAATAAGCAAACAAAAAACCAAACTGCAGTGGAAAAGAAAAATGTTTTACAGGCTATCTTTGGAGGGACAAATAAAGGAGTTGTGCCCAGATACACTGGGCAAGGGGACTGCTTGGAAGGTGGTTGTAGCTTATTTGCCAACATCTATTACAGAAGATAAAGACGCAGAGAAATCATACACAGAACTTGACAATTTCTTCATGAGCCATGATCAAATTAACTCTGCTGTTTTGCCCCCCAGACCGAAGTGCATCTCTGGTCACTTCCCTACTCCTCTCTAGATATATTATCTCCCCATTAGAATATAAGCCTCTTGAGAACTGGAACTGTCTTTGCTCTTTTATTTGTGTCTCTAGTCCAGCTATTATTCAATGCTTTTTCATCCATATCAAATCTATGTTCACCTTAATGCATTCAAACAAATTGCAAAAATTACTTGAAAAAGGTGGTCAGGAGTTAAGAAAAGTTAATAAATTAATTACTAACTAAATAATAAATTACTAAGAAATCTTACATCTATATCATATATACTTTCTTTTAGAAGAGACTTGGAAGGCAATGGACATGGTGACTTATGAATTATAACACAAAGTCATCCATCAATCAATAATAAATTATTAAATGCCTACTGTGTGCCCTTTGCTAGGCCCTGGGTATCCTACTGAAAGAAGCAGGAAAACATTCACAATAATAACAGTAATACAAATGGGAAGAACAATTCCACAATGAAAACTCAATGCTTCATAATTATAATGACTAAGTCCATTCCCACCAAAGACCTATGAGAAGACATCCCTCCGCTGCTGCTTTGCAGAGGTGGGAGGCCATGGGTGTGAAATACTACATGTGATTTCAGACTTTTTCAGTATGTTGCTTAATTTTACTAAACTGTTTCTTTTTCTCTTTTTTATTCATTATAAAAAAGATGGTTCCCTGGAAGGGGGAGGAAGAGGATATATTGGAAAATACAGGTGATAGAAAAACAAGAGATGTCAAAATATTTTTTAAAAGAGAAAAAAAATTCAGGTTTTTATTAATACAGAGAGCTGGAAACGAAATATCTGAAATAATAAAGAATAATCCCGTCCCATGACTGATAAAGGTGAGTTCAAATGTTACCAGAGTAATGAATACATCTTCTCATCTGTAAAATGAGAGAATCAGATTAGGTTATCACCAAAGTCCCTTCCAGCTGTAAATCTGGTTCTAGATTTGTTATATTCTTAATCCTGAATGAAATGAGCACTTCCAAGAGAGAGTAGGACAAAAAATAAATGGGGAAAAAGGTCACTCCTTTTGTTGCAAAGCCAATGAGATTCTTAGGAATTTGTCCTTTTCCTGATGGAATTTGCCTCCCTCAGAATCCAAACCTGCTATAGAACCACAATGGATGGTAATTCCTCGGCTGTCGAAAGTTCAGACTTCCACAGAACTCAACGGTGCAGAATAATACTAACCATAATAAATAAAAAATAAAGTTATAAAATGTCTTTGGCAAAAAAAAAAAATGAATGCACGAATGAACAAAAAAAAATCGGAATGGAAGATCTGGAAATAACTAAGAACATTTCACCTGATATACCACTGTTGGTCAATTCCATAAAATTAAAAAGATTATTATAATTGGCTGTAAAAAGCCAAGATATTTTGAACAAAAATTTTAAAAGGATGGAGAAGGGGAAACAGAAGAAATGAAAACCACAAGTAAAGAACAGAGGAAACTGACGGTAGAGATTGGGTGCTGTGATGAGGGAAGTAAGTAACGGAGACCATGAAGGTGGGAAAGAAAGCTTGCTACAAGGAAACGGCCTTAATGGGGAATCGAGTCGGGGTTTGGACATATAGCAATCTAAAGCTCAATATTTAAGAGTTAATCAGGGGGTGGCTAGGTGGCGCAGTGAGTAGAGCGTCGGCCCTGGAGTCAGAAGGACCTGAGTTTGGATCCGGCCTCAGACACTTAACACACACACAAACAAAAAACCTAGCCTTGTGACCTTGGGCAAGTTACCTAACCCCAATTGCCCTCCAAAAAGCAAAAAAAAAAAAAAAAAAAAAAGAGTTAATCAGACAGTAACACCTTCTGCAGACTGTTGTGGAAGGTCAGGGAGAGGTGGGAAGTTTGGGAATAGTCACATACACCAAGAGTCCCAAAATGTCGCTATGCTATGCTAAATGCTCATTAGCTATGGGTGAGCTGTACAGTTGAGTGCCCAGGCTGGGGAGGGGGAGACATTTAGTTGAACAATAAAGCTAAATTTTATCCATGGAATTGATAGGGACATTAGTGTCATTTAGTCCCGACTTAGACTCTGTAAATCATTACCCTCTACAAACTCAAATAGAAAAGAGGGGGCCACTAAACCATACATAAGGATCCCTGACTATTGACTTAGAAAACTTCATATTGACACTACCTATGTTCTATTATGTTTTATTTTATTATTTCCTGATTGCATTTTAATCAGGTTCCAGTTGCCCCTAAGGTCTGTAGGCCTGTTTGACACCTCTGATCTAAATATCCAGCCTTTGCACACTCACCTTCAGTAATAGAATTCAGTAAAGGAATTCACTGTATTACATTTTTTACTCACTTAGGAGCCAAATAGCTAATCATAATCATGATAGCCCTTCAAATAATTGGAGTATCCAAGATCTTCCTAAAGCACACATCTGACCATATCATTTCCCTTCTCCTGAATCCTTTGAAGTGTCTCTGGCTCTAGACTATCATGAAGACTCCTCAGATTGGCATTTAACACCCTCACAGTTTGGCTTCAGCCTATTTTTGCAGATTTATTTCACATCATTTCATTTAATGTGCTCTCTATGCTGGCCAAAATTGATTTCCCACCCCTGTGCCTTTGCACAGTTTATATGGAATGTCCTACTCCCTGTTGCCAATTAGAAGTCATAGCTTTCTTCAAAACATAACACTAGTGCCATCTCCCACAGGAGGCCTTTCCTGATCCCCTAGTCAGTGCAGTCTCCTTTAATTTCTATTTATAAATGGCTGGTCTTCACCACTAGTAGAAGGTAAACTCCTTGAGGACAGAGACTGATTTTTATTTTGTTATATCCTGAGCCAGCACTTTGCACAACACTGGCTTATGACAGGCACTTAAATGCTTGTCAGTTGGATACTCAATAAGCATTAAGCACCCACTAAAAAACAGTCTCTGCTTTCAGAGAGCTCACTGTCTAATAAGGGAGACAACAAGCAAACAAATATGTACAAATAAGGTATGAAAAATGGAAATAAAAGAGCAAAGGCATTAAATTGAGAAGGGTTGGGGGTAGCTAGGTAGTGCAGTGAATAGAGCACCAGCTCTGGAGTCAGGAGGACCTGAGTTCAAATCCAGCCTTAGACACAACACACTAGCGCTGTGACTTTGGGCAAGTCACTTAACCCCAATTGCCCTCCAAAAAGCAAAAAATAAAATGAGGAGGGTTGAGAAAGGGGTCCTGTAGAAGCTGGGACTTTAAGTGGAATTTGAAAGACAGCAGGGAAGCCAGGAGGTGGAGATGAAGAGAGAGAACATTCCACGCATGGGGGACAGCCAAATTAAATGCCCAGAGTCAAGACATGGCATTTAGGGAATAGTAAGAAAGCCATTGTCACTGGATCAAAGAATATGGCAGGAGGTGGGGATGGGTCGGGGGTTGGGGGGAGGATGTAAAGTGTAAGAAGACTGGGAAGGTCTGTGGAGATGGGGGCATATTATGGAGCTTTGGATGCCAAACAGGATTTTGTATTTGATCCTGGAGGAAGCAGGAAGCCACTGGAGTTGGGGTGGGGGTATGGGAGTTGACATGGTTGGACCTGTACTTTAGGAAAATAACTTTGAAGTGAGGAGATGAAGCAGACAGACACCAACAGGCTGTTGTAACAGTGCAGGTGTGAGATGATGAGGGCCTAGACCAGGTTAATCCCATGGTGGAGGAGAGGAGGGGAAGTATTTGAGAGATGCTACAAAGCTTCAGCCAACAGGCCTTGGTAACACATTGGATATGGGGAGTGAGAAAGAGTGAGGAATCATGGAAGACCCTTAGTTAAAGCCTTGAAAATAGAGTTGCCCTCTGTAGTAATTATAGTAATAAGGAAATTTGGAGGGCGGGGGAGATAATGAGTTCAGGTTTAGACATGTTTTCATAATGTCAGCTGGATGTCCAGTTTGAGATGTCTGAAAGGCATTTAAAGATGCAAGATTGAAGGTCAGTGGAGAGGTTGGGGCAGGGTTGGCAGATTGGAGAACCTTTAGCATAGAGTTAAGTCCACGGGAGCCAATATCACCAAGTGACGTATTGAGGGAGAAGAGAAGAGGACCCAGAACAGAGTCCTGTGGAACCCCTGCAGGGTTATAACCTGGGTGATGGTTCTGCAGAGGAGGACCAGGAAATAGTGAGGTCCCTAAAACCAGAAACGAGAGAGTATCAAGAAGAGGGTGATTGACAGGGTCAGAGGCTTCAGAGAGACCAAGGAGAATGAAGAGAGAAGAGGTCACCGGATTGGCACTTAAAGTGGCTTATTAAGTTAAATTGAATTTAGCTGTCATATCCCCCAAGACTGGTTTTCAAAAAAATCTTTCCCAAGTACGTGATGGAGGAGACACGGTTAGGTAATAATTCTTTTGAGAAAAAAAGGATCTGAGTGTTTTAGTCACTGCAAGATAGTATAAATTAACGTCAATAATCATAGACGTAGATGGAACCTCAAAAGTGATCTCGTTTTTTACAAATGAAGAAACAGAGAGGTTGTCTTATCTGAGGTCATTCAGACAGAAGAGCTGAGATCTGATCGGAGATATTCTGACTCCTAAGCCATTGCTTTTTCCATTGTCCTCTGCTTATGCTTTCAAAAGCTGTTCATTTATAGCAATAACATCATTTTGCAAAGTGCTTTATCTCTGTTTGAGCTGCCAACAATTCTGTGAGTTAGGTCCTACAGATATTATCCACTTTGGTTTTTTGTTTTTTTTTTTTTTTCAGATAAGGTTACTGAGACCCAAAGAGGTAGTGACTTGTGAAAGATTGGCCTTTGCTACAGAGAGAAACTTTGTTAATTTAAAGAAGTCTGCAACTTCCCAAAGGCAATATTGCCCAGTATTGGAACTGAACTTGTCCATTTGAAGTGTCTGTCCAAAATGTGTTCACTAATGTGCAGGCTCTATAGGTTGGCCTTTCAATTATGTTTATGTCATAGTCAGGCCAGTGGGTATTCTTTAGGCACTTGGTTTTTCCTATATGGATAGTCCAAACTCTTGAGTGATTATGGATCTTATTTAGGAGGCTAAATTGTTTCATTATGTGCAGAAAAGTAAATAAGAAACATTGATTCATGAAATTTTTGGTTGTTTTCCTCTGCAGTGATTTGCACAAGCAAAAACTATAAAGACGGGGGCAGCTAGGTGGCCCAGTGAGAAAGAGCGCCGGCCTCAGAGTTGGGATGACCCGGGATCGGTCCAGCCTCAGTAAATGAGCACCCACACATAAATAATGACTGGCTGTGTAACCTTGAGCAAGTTACTTAACTCCAATTACTTTAAAAAACAAAACAAAACTATAAAGATCATTGCAGCTTATGCTCCATTATATGTTGTATTGTTGAAGAAGTAAATAGATTCTGTGAAGAACTTTATAATAAGTTTGACGAGTCTCCAAACCAAGTCAATATATATATATATATACATACATATATATATATATTATATTTAAAAATTTTAAACCTGGAAGTTGGGCACAAGTGAGTACAGTGAAAAAAATCTTAGAAAATATAAACCAATCAGGACCAAAAAAAATGGCCTAAGGTTCAGTAGCCTCACATCTGCATATCATGGGTAAATCCTTAAATAAGTGAATTAACAGTCACTGGACATGGTAAACACTGAACAATATTTTAAAAATTAAAATTGATCACATCCTTAACAGGTGAGAAATGTCTTAGTACTGATTTGAAGTGGCTGTGAATTCTGAACTGAGCACAAGTCAAAATAATCAGTTTTTTTTAAGGACAAAAATGAAAAGATACTCCATGCAATTACATCTTCAACCTGATCATTAAATAAGTTGTTGATGCTGAAAAACAGTCCCTGGAAAAAGGTTAAACTCTGGAAGAGTCTGAGAAAATTGACAAAGGGGAATAGCCAAGTGTGGGATTTGGGGGAGAGGGATACAGCTGCCCGGGATGCCCCAGGTTTATTTAGGAGGCATTAGGACATCCATTCCCTTTTTTCTTTTATTAGAGGTGTGGTAGTGTAACTGAACCCTGGGTGTGTGGCATGAAGTTTGAGAACAATGTTATGCTTGCTAGAGTGTTGAGTAGGAGTAATGAGTCAGTATAAGGGAGTTTGGGAGTCTCACAGTCTGTGAGTGTGGTGACTCAGAGAGGAGGTTCAATGTGAGTTAATGCTGAGGTCTGCAGCTCCAGTGGGTGTGCAAGGATTTGCTGTGAATGAAAATGACGGGGCACTTTGGGGATGTGGAGAGGGAGGAGGATGAGCTCACTGCAATCTGGGTCCTACCACCTACCCTGCACATTGCTACCAGCTTTGGGAGGCCCCAGTGAGGAAGCCCAATCAGATTCTCTATCTGAATCACCAGCTTTACAGCTTCCTGTAGTCTCCTGGAGAAATATGGAGCAAAGGGTATAAATGACAGCAGTGAGAGGTCCCTTCCAAAGATCTGGCTTGGATCATCACCATTCTTTACAATTTAACCAAAGCACTTTGAGGTAGAAGGGGTCCCTGCATCACCCAGCCTTCAAAGGTCTGATTTCCTTCCCAAGCTGAAAAACATGGCAACCAAAAGGAACTCTGGTTTAGAATACAAGCTAATTTGTAAAATGGAGGATGGTAGATTATAGATTATATTATCTATATATAGATATAGACATATCACAAACCCACAAAATTCACTGAAGGGAAAAGTGAGTCTTAAGAAAGTTAGGCTGACTGTGATGCTGCAATGTCAGATTATCATGACAGAATTTATATATGAAACTGGAAAGAGGATAACAATAATAGCTCATTTTATCTAGACTGTATTATTACTTTCGAGTTTGGAAAGTCTTTATATATATTTGACCCTCACAAACACTTTGTGAAACTGGTGCTATTTTTATCTCCATCTTTCAAATGAGGAAACTGAGGGCAAGAGACTTGCCTGGGATTACAATGCTATTAAGCCACTGGGGAGGGATTTAAATTCAGGGTTTCATTCCAAGACAGAGTTTTAATAGATTCAAAATGGAGGGGATTTGTCAGCATTTCAAAACTGACTCTGCATCATTCATGAAGATAGTGGAACATCTTTCTTTTCTTTTTTTAACATCCATTTTTCTATTCAAACCCTTCAGTCCTTTATAGGCTCTGTGAAGAAGAAATGATATTTAATAGTCAGAGAAAACAGGACCAGACCAAGGAAACACAGAAGATATCAAAGTACTGGAAACTATTTCAAGGTGTCAAGGTATTACACAAAATGCATAGAAAGGTTGCAACCTATGCTTTGGTAGGTCAGGAGCAACCTAGGTATGAAACATCCTTAAATGCCGATTGCCTCGATTTATATATTAGTTGATTTTATTGAAATATCTTTTTCTTTTTAATTCTTTTTTTTTAACAAAGGATGGTTTGTTGGGTAGGAGAGTGGGAAGGGCTATATTTGGAAATAAAGCTGAATTTAAAACAAAGCAATATAAATTTTTAAAGTGGAAGAGGGTATATATATATATATATGCATATATATGTATGTATGTGTGTGTGTATCTTTATTTTGTGAATTTTCATAACCAAAGAATCCATCACCTGCTGGTCAGTTTCTGGTGATAAGTCTCTCTAGACTTAGCTAAGCTAGTTCCTGCAGTAGGAGAATTTCTTGCTGGGAATCTCTTCTAACCCTTCCCTTCTCAATAGAACCCAGTAGGACTTGCACTCTACGTGGCAGATTTGTTAACTTGCACCCAGGTCACCCCATGATAGGAGGCATCAGCATAGGAACTTTTGTAGAGTTGTGACCAAAATGTCTCACTTCCCTCTCTTCACCAAAAATCTGCTCAGTTGTTTCTTAAGGGGATTTTCCAGCTCCTCAGTCTTCGCTTCCATGTCAAGTCCATGTGTGGCCTTCTACTTATTCATTGCCCTTCAAATAACCAATCAGCCCACTGATAAATATTTATTAAGTACTAGTGCTAGGCATCACAGATGAAAATGGAAAAAACCACAATAATCCCTACTCACAGTGCTTACATTCTAATAGGGGGAGGGAGACAGTGAGTACATATATAAATATAAAGGGAGTAAGCAGAAATACAAAGTAGTTTGTGAGTGAGGGCACTAGCAGTTGAGATCAGGAAAGGCTTCATGCAAAAGATCACTCTTGAACTGTATCTTAGAAGAGATACTCTATAAAGCAGAGGTAAGAAGGGAAGGCATTCCAAGCATGTGGGTAGCTAATGCAAAGGCACAGAGATGGGAAATGAACTATCATACATGAGGAACAGATAAAAGGCCTATATTGATTGGTGTATGTTCTCATTGCGTGACAATTAGCATTGGGGAATGGTTTCTGGCAATATATCTTTGTGTCAGTTCTATATATGTCTTAGATAACAAATTTATTATATGTCATATATGTATATATCTTAGATATCATTGATATTTGGTATAGGTATTTTCCTACTCTACATTTTATCTTATATATTTATTGATTTTATATATGTTAAAATCTCATAATTTTCTGAAGTCAAAATTATTAATAATAATAGCTAAGATCTATGTAGTACTTTAAGGTTTACAAAGAGTTTTACATGTATGATCTGCTTTGAACCTCACAACAACCCTGTGAAGTAGGTGCAATTGTTATCCCCATTTTATGGATGAAAAAACCGAGTCTGGGAACTTAAGTGTGACTTGCCCAAGGCCACACAACCAGTATTGTCTATTTTGTCTATTAGAGCCATTTCTTTTCTTTCTTTTAGAGGGGGGAAGGATGGGCAATTAGGGCTGAGTGACTTGCCCAAGATCACTTAGCTAGTTAAGTGTTAAGTGTCTGAGGTAAGATTTGAACTCAGGTCCTCCTGACTCCAGGACTGGTGCTCTATTCACTGCACCACCTAACCACCCCTTAGAGCCATTTCTGATAGGCACAAGAGTATAGTGGATAGAGAGCTTGAACCTTCAAATCCTGGCTCCAGGACCCTGGGTAAATCACCTACTCTCAGTGCCCCAGGCCCATTCCTGAAGACTCTTAAGTTTCAGAGTAGGAACTGATCTGCTTCAGGCAGAGGGAGCTTTTCAGGATCCTATATCCATGTTCCTATATCCATGAAATCATAGGTCTGGTCCACACATGCCAGGAAGTGTAGTGTTAACAAATAAAAAAGATAATATTCTTTGTCCTGCAAAATGAAAGGCAGGTAAGGATCTTCATTGGTAGAGAGAGTGCCTTACCCAGAGCTCCCTATACCAATGAAATTGTAAATGTGACCCCCCAAAATCTCTATCCCTCATTTAACTAAGTATTCACTCCTTAGCCAGAATTATTAAAGGAATCTGGTCTTGTTCTCTTGCAATTTTGTAGTGTGCCCTTTTATATTTTGGTCATATATCCATTGAGCTTATCAGATCAAGTAAGATGTTTATCCAAGGTGAATTTCTGCAACACTGCTTAACATTTTTCTCCTCTGTTTTTTCTCTTTCCCCCAGTTATTTCTCTTCTTGGATTTGTCCAGTGAAAGACATACTGCCTTCTGTCTGTTTCTTGCTTACCTAGTGAATTCCAGCCTGAGGAATCTTGCTATGCCTGACTCTGGAGGCTGGACTGTGTCTCAAGTCCAAACTTCACCCCCTCAGTGTAAATCCCTATTGTGAAATATGAGAGTACATGTTTCTTTGGTTGTTTACCAGCCAAAGAAAAGACATACCTTATGCCGTACCCATCCAGAGAGGCATTTTTGAGTCATTTACCACTTATCCTCCCTGTTAGGAGATTCATTTCTCTCTTAGGTTGGGTCATCTCCTGAAGAGAGCCCCTTACCCATCCCCTCATTCTCCACCAGTACCTATTTCTTTATCAACCAAATTAAATCTTTTACAGAGAGGGGGAAAAACGAAAGGGATGGTAATAGGAAATGTCCTAGTGAAGCAGGATGGTGCTGTAGAAGAGTTGCTGGATTTTAGTCTAAAAACCTGAGAGCAAAGCCCAGCACTCCCTCTTCTACCTCTAAAACAAATCACTTAACCTCCCTGGGGTCTCCCTTTCCCTGATTTTAAAATGACAGCACAGGGCCAGATCATCTCTGAGATCCCTTACAGCTGTCAATCTAAAATTCTCTGTTGTGTACATATCCAACAATCAACTGATCAGTGAATCAATAAACATTCATTAAACACCTGCCAGGTGCCAGACACTGTACCAGACACTGAGGATATAAAAACAGAAGAAGCTTATGTTCTATTTGGTATAGATAACATGTATAAATGCACGGTGTCCCCAAAGTCTAGACACATAGGAAATCTCATTAACTAGGCATGTTTTCAAGAATTGAAATGTATGAAATTTTCAACAACATTTTATTTAATTAGCATAAATTTTGGCCATGACAATTTCATATGGAATAAAGGCTTTCATTAACTATTGAGGACTATTTTCCATATTAATGAAATTAATTAAATTAATTAGTGAGATTTTCTATGTGTCTCCTATGTCTTCCTATGAAATCTCATTTCAACAACTTGACTGAAGAAAATAACACCTTAAGAAATAGACACCTTTATTTAGGCAGATGACACCCACAGCAAGATCTCCACCCTAGTTGCTCCAACTGCTTTCTGGATAGCCTCACCTGATGATCCCACCAGCAATTCCTGGTTTTAAAGTTAATGGTAATTTGAAGATCTTCCCTGCCCCTTAATAAGCCTAAAGGAATTTGAAGACCTTCTCTGCCCCCAATAGGTCGAATGTAATCACATGGAGTTTGTGGAAGGGTGGAGCAGAACCCACAGGAAGCTAGGAATCAGACCAACTAAGGAGAGAGAAGAAGCACATAGGGAGACAGCTAGGCTTGTGAGTCTTGATTTATGGGAAGGCTAAAGGATGGTGTGGCTTTATGCTGTGCTATGGTGTATTAACTTCTATGTTGCTATGATGGATTCAGTTTCCTCATGTTGGTATTTGGTTTTCTGGAGTTTGAATAAATGTTTTGTTTTTGTCTTCTGTATGGAAAATCTGTTATATTTTGTGATTGAGAACTATCCTGGCATATTTACAGTTGCCATTGGCACTGTGAATATTGCATTGGTACCATACTGGTCAACTTGGGTCAAATCAAACTTACTATCTCCCCTTCAAAAAAGTATAGTCCCTTAACTTATCTACTGCTTAATGACTTTGAGTCACCTGGTCCATAATGTCACAGTTATCTTGGATTTTCCCCTCTGGCTCACCCCTTTCCATCCAATGAACCACCAAGTCCTCTCGATTCTTTCTGTTACCACAATAACTCTCTTCTCCCACTGCATTGTTTAACTGTTCCCACCCCCTCCTTGGACTTGTGACTAGCCATTGTTCTTTGCTTTGCTTGCACTCTATGTTTCACCAGCTTTTAGCACTGCTTTGATCTATGAAGCATGTGTACTACTTTGAGTGACATTTTTTTTTTTTGCCTATTGAACAATAAATGTTTATACTTCAGTTGATTTTGCCTGGATCCCATTTGGAACATGGAGTTCAGCCTCCCACTTCTCTGGCTCTATCCCTAGACCTTACCCTTCTTCTTAGGCCAAGTGAGATGAAACATTCCAACTTCTTTCATCTTCCTGAGAGTTGTCATCATATACTATAGTTTCTCTGGGGCTGGCAACATTCTCCCATTGGACACCTGTGCACTCTGTGGTTCTGTTGCTGAAAGGTCGGTTCATTCTCCCTCTCTCTGGCAGAAACATTATAAACAGTAGGGGTCACCTGAATTCCCATATAGCCACTGCTTTTCTGATTAGGGACAGCTAGGTGGCACCATAGTGCATAGAGTGCCAGGGAGTTAGGAAGATGTGAGTTCAAATACAGCCAAAGGCACCTACTAGCAGTGTGACCATAGGCAAGTCACTCTTTGCCTTAGTTTCCCAATCTGTGGAATGAGCTAGAGAAGGAAATGGCAAACCACTTCAGTATCTGCCAAACAAACCCCAAGTAGGGTCGAAAAGAGTTGGACACAACTGAACAACAAGAGTATGTTGAAAGTCAGGTGACAATCTGCTTTCTGAATCAAAACGTTAAGTGAACTTTATCCTGATTTTAATAATTATATTTTATCTCAGATCAGAATGTTGTCCGTTATCCAGGAATGCTGTAATTGCCACCCTGAAATGGTTTAAGGTAGAGATTTTCCTAGTCATGGGGTAGTTCTGTTTGCCTTTGGTCTTCCCTCTATACATAAATACTTACATTGGGGCAGCTAGGTAGTGCAGTGAATAGAGCACCAGCCCTGAAGTCAGGAGGACCTGAGTTCAAATCTGGCCTTAGACACTTAGCACAAAAAAAAAACCTATCCATGTGACCTTGGGCAAGTCACTTAACCCCAATTGCCCTTCAAAAAGAAAGAGAGAGAGAGAGAGAGAGAGAGAGAGAGAGAGAGAGAGAGAGAGAGAGAGATACTTAGATCAGAATAAGTTACTAATAACAATTGCCTCTAGCAGACTTGTACCTAAAATACGAACTTTCCTTCTTCATTACTCTGTATTTCTTGTCAGTCCAATTTGCAGTTACTAATAGACTATCTGTAAGCATAAATTTCTGGAATTAGAAGAGATCTTAAGTCATTTAAATAAAAGACTGGCTGGGTTCCAATTAGAAAGCTGGAAGGGGAAAATTACCATGCCAGTGGAGGCAGGCAAAGAAGAAGGGAGGAAACATCTTGGACCCAATCCTTGGGAGGAGAATGATGAAAGCAGGAGTGAGGGTGACCGGGGAGTCCAAGGGGCTAGAGGGCAAAGAAAACCAGATTAGCCTGAGAGCAGAGCTGTCAGAAACGGGAGAGTTTGTCATGCTCAGCATATGCTCCAGCATCTCATTCTTTTCACAGAGTTAGAAGATGTGGAGCTATGCAGGAATCAGCTCATATGGGCAGCCAAGAGCTAATTGTTTAATTTTCATTGTGTTTCTATCTTGAAAATGGGCAAATGCTACAAATTTGGGTTTGATTTATTGTTTTGTTGATTGTCTAGATTTAAGAAAGTGATGGGAAAATGTTAATAATGCAGATTAAACTTGAACGTATGTCATGTATTCATTCCCTCCTCAAGGAGCTGGTTATTAAAGTTACTGGCACACCACTGGGTGCCAGCCATACCCCATTCTCCTTAAAAAGACAGAGCTGTCACTCCCCAATTGATAAATGGTCAAATAATATGAATAGGCAGTTCTCAGAAAATGAAATTAAAGATATCAATAAGCATATGAAAAATTGCTCTAAATCACTATTGATTAGAGAAATGCAAATCAAAACAATTCTAAGGTACCACATCTCACTGGCCAGATTGGCTAAGAAGAAAAAGCAGGAAAATAATAAATGCTAGAGAGGATGTGGAAAAACTGGAACACTAATGAACTGTTGGAGGAGTTGTGAACTGATCCAACCATCCTGGAGAGCAATCTGGAACTATACCCAAAGGGCTGTAAATACGTGCATATACTTTGACCCAGCAATATCACTTCTAGGGTTATATCCCAAAGAGATCATAGAAGTGGGAGGAGGACCCATATGTACAAAAATATTTATAGCAGCTCTTTTTGTGATGGCAAAGAATTGGAAATCAAGGGGATGCCCATCAATTAGGGAATGGCTGAACAAGTTGTGGTATATGAATGTAATGGAATACTACTGTGCTATAAGAAATGAGGAGCAGATGGACTTCACAATAACCTGGAGAGACTTACATAAACTGATGCTGAGCAAGAAGAGCAGAACCAGGAGAAATCTGTACACATCAGACACATTGTATGTGTGACAACTAACGTCAACACACTGGGATCCTCTCAGCAATGTAAGGTTATAAGACAACTCCAAAAGACTCATGATGAAAGAGATATCCACATCCAGAGAAAGAGATGCAGAGTCTGAATGCAGATTGAAACAAACTACTTGCTCTTTTTCTTTTTCTTGTTTGGTTTTGTTTCCTCTTTCCCACTGATCATTCCATCTGTTATAATCCTTCTTTACAACCTGACTAATGAATAATATGAAGATATTTGTAGATCCTATATCTGAGTGCATGCTGCCATGATGGTGGGGGAGAGGAAGAGGGAGAAAATTTGAAACTCAAGGGACTGTGGAACTGAATGTTGTAAACTAAAAGTAAATAAATTAATTTTTAAAAAAAGACAGGGCTGTCAAAGAAGAAAACTACTGTCAACAGGCTTGAAGACTCCACCTGCCTCCCCACCAAAATTTATCTGTCTCATAGACCCAATATTCCCCAAAATTGTGTTTTTTTTTAAATCCACTTTAAAACCATTAACACCACCTCGGGGGAGGGTAGAGGGAAGGGAGGGATAGAATTTGGAACTCAGAACTTAAGAAAAACAATTTAAAAAATTGTTTTGATATGTAATTGAGAAATAATCATATATATATATTTAAAACTCACTAACAGACAAATAATCAAACAAATTTCTTACAAAATCAGGGATAAAATCTTATTTTTTTCCTCAAGTATTAGATTTAATCCTTTTAAAAAACATGTTGTTGATTAAAGATCTAAACTCATGCTAATGAGTACCTAATCTGTAACAACACCAATATATCTAAACTTTGGTTTTGATATTTAAAAACTCCTGAAAATTAGATCATATATAGAAAAAAAAATATTGTAGAACCTGAGGAGAATTGGGAAATGCATATTTTCTTTTTTTCTTTTGGTTAAATTTTATGTTTATTTTTAGTGTACATCATTCATTTCCACAAGAATTTGACTTACAAATTTTCTTCCCATTTTTCCCCTACCCACCACTCCCAAAACAGCAATTTCACTGAATACCCCTTCCCCCAATCTGCTCTCTCCTATGTCCTCCCCCATTCCCCTTCCAACTTTCCAGTAGGGCACTGTGGATCTCTATGTCCCAGTGCCTGTATATCTTATTTCCCAGTTGCATGTAAAATAATAATAATAATGATAATATATTTTTTTAAAACATTTGGTTTTAAAACTTTGAGTTCCAGATTCTTTCCCTTCCTCCCTTGTCACCCACCCTTACTGGAAAGATAAGCAATTCAATATAGGTTGTACATGTGTAACTATGCAAAACATTTCCATAGTGGATATATTGTGAAAGACTTGACTAAATTTCCCTCCATCCTATCCCACCTCCCACTTGTTCTATTCTCTACTTTGATCCTGTCCCTTTTAAAAAATGGGTACTTCCAACTTTCCTCCCCCACAGCCTGCCCTCCCTTCCATCATCCCCCCCTCCCTTCCATCATCCCCCCTCTCATCCCCTTCCCCCCTACTCTCCTGTAGGGTGAGATTCCTTATTTAGTGTGTATGTCATCCCCTCCCTAAGCCAAATTCAATGAGAGTAAGGTTGACTCATTCCCTTTTGATTTCCTGTTCTTCCCCTCCATTGTAACAGTTTTCCCTTTCCTCTTCTATATGAGATAATTTACCCCATTCGGTGTCTCTACCATCTCCTCTCATCATATTCCTCTCTCACTTCTCAATTTCACCTTTAAAGTATCATCCCTTCCTATTCAATTGGTCCTGTGCTCTCTGTCTATGTATATCTGTACACATATGTACACACACTCACATATATATTCATATGCCCATATACCCTCCTATATAGACATATATATGTATGCATATATATACATATATGTGTGTGTGTATATATATATATACATATATATATATATATGTACATTTCTATTCCCTTCAACCATTCTCATACTGAGAAAAGTTTCATAAGTTACAATTAGAGTTTTTCCATGTAGGAATGTAAATAGTTCAACTTTGATGAGTTCCTTATGATTTCTTTTCCCTGTTTGCCTTCTCAAGCATCTCTTGCTTCTTGTATCTGAATATCAAATTTTCTATTCAACTCTGGTTTTTTCATCTTGAATGCTTGAAAGTCCTCTATTCCATTGATTGACAATATTTTCCCCTGAAACATGATACTCAGTTTTGCTGGGCAGGTGATTCTTGGTTTTAATCCCAGCTCCTTTGACCTCCAGAATATCATATTCCAAGCCCTTTGATCCTTCAGTGTAGAAGCTTCCAGATCCTGTGTTATCCTGATTGTGTTTTCACACTATTCAAATTGTTTTTTCCTGGCTGCTTGTAATATTTTCTCCTTGATCTGGGAATTTAAGGACATCTTTCAGTATGTCCTTTGCTGTTTGTTTTTCAAGATGTTGCTTTTACTAGCATGAGGTAGCTAGGAGAGTGTCCTACCCTCCCCCCACACACACACACATCTTCCCCCATACTCCACCTAAAGTAATCCTTGGAAAGGTAGCCCTGAGCTAATCTCCATGAGAGGGATCTTCAACCCCACCAACAACTACAAGGATGGATTTTTCTGTGAGGATAGAGTAGATATACCCTTACTTCCCACTGCTGCCATCCCCACCCAGATGAACTGCTGTGTGTACTGGTGCTACTCTATCCTGACTTTCATCATCCAGGCCATTCTAGAATAGCCTCTCACCATCTAGCTACCTACCCCTCACATTCTAAGACCAGTGTTTCTCCTCCCATTTCAGGATGATACTCAAATCAACAGCTGACCTGGGTCCTATGATACAGCTGCCTTTCCTGACCCTAGAGGGTGTATAAATCAATCAATCCTGAGTCCTACACAACCAAGGAGAACCAAGGACCTATTTGACCAGACCAGATCCCTCTTCAGGAGGAGAACATCAAGTCAGCATCTGAACTGGGGCCTAGAGACACAACTGACCTTGCTTAAGGGAAGGAGAGATACAAGACAATAGCTAACAGGGATAGTAGGAACAAGAATAAAGTTGGTTGATTTGTTTTTTTTTTTTAGCTTTTTGGAAGGCAATTGGGGTTAAGTGACTTGCCTAAAGTCACACAGCTAGTGAAGCATCTGAGGCTGGATTTGAACTCGGGTCCTCCTGACTCCAGGGCTGGTAATCTATTCACTGTGCCACCTAGCTGCTCCTAGAATAACGATTTTTAAGGATGAAACATGTAGGTATGTTTGTAGAGTGCAGGGGAAGAGCAGACGGGAGAAATTGAAGATAATATAGAGAATAAGGATTACAGAGGGGACATCAGCTGGAGAGGATGGGAGGGGAGGATCATGTTGGCATTAGTAAGAAGAACCACCTTTTAATCCAAGACCAGAGTGAAGGAGGAGAGAGTGAGGTGAGATGAGGAGGAGGAGAGAAAAGAGAGCTCTCCTTAAATGTCCGGTGTTTTTAGTAAATGATGGAGGGCAAGGGTCCTCAACAGAGAGAGCTGGGAGAGGGGTACTGTGGGAGATTGCAGGTGAGATAAAGTGTGGAGCAATCATTGTAGAGAAGGAATAGGGAATTAACTGGGGAGGAGTAGAAGGGTTGCCTTGTTGCAGTAAGGTCCCAAATGAGATCAGATAATATAAATGTGCTAAGACCTCAATTAGCACAGTTTCATGATTTCCTCCAGCTCCTTTCAGCAGCCTGTGAATAGCAGTGAAAGAAGCAGAGCATGGGAGTTAGAGTTTAGGGAGGTGTGACTGGTCACAGAAAAAAGGGATGAAGGATTGGAGAGCAGACTTGAATTGGTTCACTAAGAGGTCAAGATAGAGAATGGAAGACAGTACAGGCAATGCAGGAGAAACAGTCTGGGAAAGAACGGAGGGGTGGAAGAAATAGAGGTCATAGTAAAAAGGAAGAATGGAGTTAGTGGTTGTAAGACTTAGGAAAGATGTCTTTTTTTCCTTTTTGGAGGGCAGTTGGGGTTAAGTGACTTGCCCAAGGCCTCACAGATAGTTTTTGTGTTAAGTGTCTGAGGTCAGATTTGAACTCAGGTCCTCCTGACTCCAGGGTCGGTCCTTGAGGAAGGTGGGGAGGGGGGCAGTAAGATAACTAGATAACCAGTATTTGGTCTTTGGCCCAAGTAAGATGTGTATTCTGCTTAGGTTGTTTAAATGCAACTCACAGTAGCATGAATAGCTATCTCTGGAATGGGACCCACCCCTCTCCCAGAAAGATGGCCATTTTCATTTTGAGAAAAGCAGAAAAGAATTGTACCTAGGAATTTGCTCCTTCCCTCACTTCTCTTCAAGAGATTAAAATTATATCTCTCCATCTTCATACATTGCTGGTCTAGGGGTATGTCTGGCAGTTAGCCCTTACACTTGCTAATTTAAGTCCTTCCCACCAAGCACTAATTATGCAAAAGTCCTTCCCAGACAGTGAGCAGCAAGTAAACCTGTTTATTCAAGCAAAACTATACACAGAAACTGAAGAAATTCTACAGGTTGGGACCAACAATATGAGATCACAGATCAAGAGAGCCTCCTATCTCACCCAAGGGAAACATCTCCTAAACCTGGAAGGAGGAAAACAAAAAATGTAGAAAATGTTGAAAAGCTGGATTCCCCTACATGTCTGCAGTTGCCCAAGTCATTTTATCTCCATGTGTCTTTCCTGAAGGCCAAGCAGAACAACCTGGGTTTGCCTCCAAAGAAGCTCCATCACCAACAACAGCCCTCACACAGGTCCTCAGCATTCCATGGTGCTCAGCAATCTCTCCATCAGTACTGAGTCATATCTCTCTGGACCTAAACAGCAGCCCACAAAACCCCCCAGGCTTCAGTGAAAGCCCGGTCACAGTCAGATAAAGGAATTTCAGAATGTAGTAGGTTGATCAGTTTTCTTCTCCACCTTAATCTGTGCCCTTATACTTGGAGGCTCCAGTGTAGATATCAAACTCCTTTCAAATACACTGACTTCCCTGGTCATCAACCTCCTGGTCATCAGTCTCCCATGTCTTAGACTTTCAGTGTCTCAGTCACACAGAGACAGCCATATACCCTTGATCTCATCATCACTCACAAGCATTTCATCTCCATTATCCAAAGCTCTAAAATTCATCAATCTGACCCAAACCTCCTACTCTTCCATTTTTCACTGTGCCTACACCAGCCACTAGTCTTCACCCAGATAACAGCCCTTCCTGTTTCCCAGCCCACCACCTCTGCTCTAGCCTTACTTTCCTAAACTTGCTGTCACAACCTGTAATTAAGTAGTTCAGTTTTATATTATCCTTTAACCCTTCCAGCCTGTTCCTCTTTGTCCATTCACTCCTTTAAACCCTAACCATGGATCACTCTGACCTGATTCCCCACAAATTTGTTCCCTAATTTCAACTGGGTCCTCACTGCTGTGCTCCAGGCCTTTTCTTCTTGCCTGTAGAGTATTAGAACGTGTCTTCAAAACAGTCTCATCTCTCCAAAAGTTACCTACATCACTCTTCCTCAGTCCTTCTCAGGAGAAAACCTTGCTTTATGTTTCACAGAAAAAACTCAGGGCATTGATATGTAACATAAAACATGCCAATTTCATTAAAAATTTTTAATAAGATAATAAAATTTTTAATAAGGCTTTTTTAAAGCCTTTAGATGCCTTTTATTTTTAGTTCATAGCTATTACCAGATATGCATCCCCCTTGTAACAAAGAAAAGAAATGAAGCTCACACAAGCAACACAGCCACAATATTCAAGTATGCAGTCTCTAATGAAAGTAGGGAGGTGAATTCCATCATCTCTTCTGCAATGCCTAGGGACTTTCCATAATAATTTGTGTCTTCCCCCAGACGTCTGAGCTAAGCATAATTCTCTAAATCTAATTCATTATAACCCCAGCTTCCACTTGTTCCTTCCCTTAGTGGGCTCCTGAAGTAAAGATTAATATACCTCTCTTTCCACCCCCCGCCAGAAAAAAAAATCAGCATGATCTTCCCCTGAGGATGACCTCATCCAGCCCATAAGCCCAGGTTTCCTTCTTCCTGCCCAGACTCAACTGAGTCATTTCTAAACTTCCTTTTTAATATTTTCATCTTAGGCTAGATGCAGAAGTAGTCCTAGACAGAGTTGGTTATAGAACTTAGCCCTTATTTTGAATTCAGGGCCCTTAGCACACCTTGGCAGCCTCTTATGATACTCTAATATTAGTAATTAATCAACAAACACTAAGTGCCTGCTTTGTGCTAATGTTGTGCCAGATGTTGGGGATATAATTATAAAAATAAAGCAGTCCCTTCTCTCAGGGACTTTATATCTTATCAGGAAAGATGATATTTACATGCTTTTCCCCAACTCATACTAGGGGACTTCAACATACATAGTCATTATATGGCTAATGTGGAAATATGTTTTGTGTGACTTCATATGTATAATAGTTATTGAACTTCTTGACTTCTCAAAGGTTGGGTGGGAGAGAATTTGGAACTGAAAATAAAAATTTTAAAGTTTAAAGTTTACTCTCCTTCAAATACCTTAACCACTCAAGTTCCTATACTTACTTACTTCCCATGAGCTACTTTTTTTTGTTTTGTTTATTTGTTTTAGTTTTCAATATGCACTTTTATAAGATTTTGAGTTCTAAATTTTTTCTCCCTCTCCCCTCCCCAAGACAGCATGCAATCTGATGTAAGCTATATATGTACAGTCATATTAAACAGATGTAAGCTGTACATGTACAATCATATTAAACATATTTCCACATTAGTCATGTTGTAAAAGAAGAATCAGAACAAAAGAAAAAAACATGAGAAAGAAAAAAAGAGAAAATAGTATGCTTTTATCTGCATTCAGACTCCATAGTTCTTTCTCTGGATGTTGATAGCATAGTCCATCTTGAGTCTTTTGGAATTGTCTTAGATCATTGCATTGCTGACAAGAGCTAAGTCTATCAGAGTTGGTCTTTGTACAATGTTACTGTCACTGTGTACAATGTTCTCTTGGTTCTGCTTACTTCACTCAGCATCAGTTCATGTAAGACCTTCCAGGTTCTTCTGAAATCTGCCTGCTTATCATTTCTTATAGAACAATGGTATTCCATGAGTTACTCTTTCACCCCGCTTTAGCCACACACAAAGATGGTTATAGTCTTGATCTTGCCATCATTCACAAATTCACCGCCTCTATATTCAAGAATGCCAAAATTCCCTTATCTGACCCTAATCTATTGATTTTTACTCCTCTCTGCCTTCCAATACAAAGCCCTACTCTTCAACTGCACAAAGACCTCCAATCCCTTGACTCCTCAGTTCTCTCCCAGGCCATCTCCCCTTCGATAGACACTCTCTGCTTCTCCTCATCTTGACCCCTTGGTGAACCAATTCAACTCTACACTGTCCTCTTCCTAATCCTCTTATCATTTCACCAATTGTTCCCTGCCAAATTTGAGCCTTGGATCACTCCCCATTATCCACTGCCTTCTCTTCTATGCTTGTGCTGCTGAATGAAGGTGGAGAAAACCACTCAACCATTTTGACGGGGTCTGAGACAACTTTATGTTACTCTACTTCAACTAGACCCTCACTGCTGCTAGGCAATCATACTCTACCTCCCTTATCGACCCACTATCTCATACTCTATCCCAGATGCTCTTCCAAACCTTTACTTCCCTCCTCAAACTTCCAGTGGCTCTCCCACATCCACTCTCTCAACTGAGAACCTTGCTTCATGCTTCACAGAAAAAAAAAAAGAGGCCATTCACCATGAGTTCCTTCCTCTCCCATCTTCCTCATTTTATGTCGCCCATATGACTTCTGCCACTCTCTCCTCTCTCACCCCTGTCTCACATTATGAGGTGGCCTAATGCATGACCAAGGGTAACTCTTCTACTTGTGTAAGCAATCTCATTCCACCCCAACTGCTCCAAAAGATTGCTGCCTCTGTCATCTCCACTCTTTCACTTATTTTCACTCTTTCTGTCTCTGTCTGTCGTCTGTCTGTCTCTGTCTCTGTTTCTCTCTCTCTCTTTTCCTCTCCTGGTTCATTTCCTATTGCCTATAAACATGCCTCTGTCTCTCCCATTCGGAAAAGGCCCTCACTTGGTCCTCGAATCCTCACTATCATTCTATATCTCTTCTTCCCTTTGTAACTAAACTTTTCAAAAAGGCCAAGTGACAATAGATGCATCTACTTTCCTTTCACTTCTTAACCCCATACAGTCTGGCTTCTCACCTTATCACTCCATTGAAACTGCTCTCTTTAAAGCTACTAATGATTTCTTAGTTGCCAAATCCAATTGCTTTTTCTCAATCCTCAATTTTCAATCTCAGTGCTTGATTCTCAGTCCTCTTCTTGATGCCTCTGTAGCCTGACACCATTGATCACTCTCTCCTCTTTGACATTCTTTTCTTTCTAGGTCTTTGAGACCCCACTTCTCCTCCTCTCTGATCACTCCTCTGTCTCCTTTTCTGGATCTGCTTTCAGATCACTCTCTCTAACTGTAGCTGACCCTCAGGGTTCTATCCTGGGTCCTTTTCTCCTAGTCTACTTTACTTGGTGATCCCAACGGCTCCCATGGATTCTCACATTCTCTACTGATGGCTAATCTTGCCTCTCCTTCTGCCTTTAATACATCTCAACCTCGGTGTCCAATAGACATTTAAATTCAACGTGTCTAAAACTGAATGCATTACCTTTGACTCTAAATCCGGTCTTCCTCCTAACTTCCCTGTTACTGTACAGGGCAACCCTATCATCTTATCTCTGATTCACAACCTAAGAGTCATTAGAAGACTTGGGCTAAAGCTATCTCTGGGTGGTACCCACTTCTTTGAGGACTGAAGGAAGTTACCCCAAAAGGTCTATTTTTCCTCTAATTTCCCCTCCCTGTTCCTGTCCAGTAATAGACACCATAATATACTCTGCTTACTTCTTATACCTGTTTCCTCTATCTTGACTTTTGCCTCAAATGTAAAGAGGTTAGGAGTAACTTGGGATAAACAAAAATTTAAATTAGTTCAGAGACCTAAATCTCTTTGAATATTAGAAACTTTTCTAATTATAGGTTCTGAGCTATTGTGATTGTAGCAATAATTCTTTGCCTGATACAAGCTCCATAAAACAAGAAAAGGGACCAAATATCAATTGGCCAACTCCAGAATCCACAGTAATCTCCACCAGTCTTATGTTACTATATACAGAAAAAAGTGCAAAATAAATACAAGGTAGTTTTGGGACTAAGTCACTGGCAAAGGTGGGGGGCAGGGAGTAAAGAGGGAGATATAGAAAGGCTTCATGTTTTGGTTTTTTAATTTGGGTTTTAGTTTTCTTATTTAATTTTTTTCAATCAGCAAAAATCTGCCTTGTCTTTTTCCCATTATCTCCCAATTAAGAAAGAAAGAAAAATAAAACTGTTACAAACATATATAGTCAAATAAAACAAATTTCCATATTGGCCATATCTATCTATCTATCTATCCATCCATCCATTTATCTATCTATCTATCTGTATATATGTATATTATATATCTTCTTGAGAAGGTCATGAGATACACAAGTCTTCAGTAGTAAATGACCTTTGCTGTTGCCATTTCTGACTCCATTTCTCCCAAGGACTCGCTGCCATGTCTGAATAGTTGGAGCCTACTCTGGCATTAAAATCACCCAGAATTATAAGCTTATCCTCTTTTGGCATATTGATAATGAGGGTCTCCAAGACTTCCTAAAATTTTTCTTTGACCTCATCAGAGTTCATCATGGCGGGAGCACAGGCACTGAAAATGGTGGTGTGATGTCTTCCTGCAAGTGGCAATCATATTGTCACAAGCCTGTTGTTCACTCCTTTTGGGAGACAGAAAGCTTGTTGACTAGGCTAGTTTTGAATGCAAAACCTACACCAGCTTCATGGCACTCCCCTTCACTGTGGTCACTCCAGAAAAATGTGTATCCAGCTGTGACTTGGGTAAGCTGGCCTTCATTTGCTATTCTTGTTTCACTCAGGGCTGCTATTTGGGTGCAATACCTGCTGAGTTCTCTCACAAGAGCTGCTTATCTTTCACATCTACTGGATTTTGTGTTGTCCATGTGAGTATATTCCATGTACCGATGGTGAGTGGAATCATCTTTGCACAAGTATTTTTTGTGTGTTTCAGCTGCAGGGTGGCATCCCCACCTGCCATACCCATGGTCTCTTCCTCCTTTTCAGTTTCTAGTGCCTGGTTACAAATCTGTCCTTCTGTCAAAATAGTCTCCATAAGATGCATATCTAGCCAGGTGAATCTACCACTCAGAAAACTTCAGTATTTCTCTATAGTTGTTTAGATAAGATACAGACCCCTTAGTATGTTATTTAAAGCTCTTCAGAATACAAGTCCAACCTCCCTCTCCAGCTGTCCTTCCCTTTAATGCCTTCTCCATTATAGTCAGATTTACAATACTAGCTGTTCTTGTCACTTAGAACGGGTTGTCCCTATGGTTGCAATGGCTGCTAATTCTACTTTCCTTCCTTACCTGTTGAGATCTTCCTCTTCCTTCAAGGTTCAGCCTGGAGGCCATCTCCTCCACAAATTATATTATATTATATGATGATGATGATGACAGACATGGACAGATTGTGAACCAAGCATGTCATCCCAGCCTGTAGATGTGCCGGGGCATTCCCATTTGGCCCTTCCTTGCTCCTCTCTCCAGGCTGTGCACTCCCATGATAATGACAGCTTATATTTATATAGCACTTTAATATCTGCCACATGTTTTCCCTACATTATTTCCATTGGTCCCGTGTCCTAACACAGTGAGAGGTGAGGTTCAGGATTCCAAGACAGTTCTGGGAAACATGGAGCATGAGAAGACAAGTCAGAGAAAAAGTAAAGCAAGACAGCTTGATTGAGGGGAAATATCTCCATAAGAAGTAGCAGTCATGGAGGAAAGATGCAAAGATGCTGGGAGTCCTGGGTAGAACTGGTAAAATTCCAGGGGTTTTTTGGTGAGCTGGTGAAAACCAGTTTGGCTGGTGTGACCCCAGTCCCCAGGATGCATGTATGCTAAAAATTTATTGAAAATTGACCCATAGACCAGGCATTGCCTCCTTCCCCAGTTTTTTGCATGCTATGACATAGAGTTGTTTCCCGGGTTCCTGCCCCTAATTTCTCATTCCTTATTGGACAACTCAGAAAATACCCTTGTTTCAAGTGGTCTAGACTCCCCAACACTGCACTGTCTCCCGTTAGTGCCCATTAGTATCAGCTCTTTGTCTGAAACCAGGGGTGTGCTAGTAAATGTTTAACAACCAACTCTCCAGAAAAAAAAATGTACATGACACACTTTAAGTTTGTTCTGTGTTATTTACATTTTCTCCATCACTTTTCTGAAGTCTAGACAATCAATAAAACAACAAAGAAAGCCCTGATTTTGTATCATGTGTTGCTTTCCGAGGTGTAAATGCTCACACTGAAAATTTAAAACTCAGTTCTTGCTAGACTATTTTGAGGTGGCTGTAGCACATCCCTGAGACCTCTATAAGTTCGACTTGGAGGGTGGAGGTGAAGGGAGGCTTAGATTAGAGTATAGACTTTTCTGCATGTCCAGCCATGCCCATGGAGCTGGAGGTGGGGTGGGGGTCCCTATATTATTAACCTGTTGGCATCTCTTCTCCCATGGCTACTCTCCCTGTGTGGTCATGTTGTTCTTCAGGAACAATTCCTTCTCCTTTGCCCTGGGTCAAGCAGGACCATTCTTTAGGGGGAAGAGGAGGGAGCAAAGCGTCTTGACTTGGGGACTGGCACTGATTCATGCTGGGAGGGAATTGGCAGCCATTTTATATTCAAACTGCCCACCAGCAGAAAAGGCGTTCTGAACTGTTGCTGCAGGCCGTCCTTTGACAGGGCCACTCAGGGGATCTGAGTCTCCCCAACCGCCTCTGGGATGGAGAGGCTGCTGAGGTCCTCAGAGCCTCACAAGAACCTGAGGTGGCAACTATCTTTGATTGTGACTCTTCAATCGTGTTTGGCCCTTCATGACCCCATTTGGGGTTTTCTTGGCAAAGATACTGGAGTGGTTTGCCATTTCCTTCTGCCACTCATTTTACAGATGAGGAAACTGAGGCAAACAGGGTTAAGTGACTTGCTCAATGTTACATATCTAGACAGTGTATCAGATATGAACTTAGATCTTCTTGACTCCAGACCCAGCACACTATCTTCTTTGCTACGTAGCTGCCCATGGCAACTATAGTAATAGTAGTAGTAGTAGTAGTAGCAGCAGTAGTAGTAGTAGCAGTAGTAGTAATAGTGGCAGTAGTAGTAGTGATAGTAGTAGTGGTGGTGGTAGTAGTAGTGTTAGTAGTAGTAGTAGTGCTGGTGGTGCTGCTGGTGTTGGTGGTAGTAGCAGTGGTAGTGGTGGTAATAACTAGTAACATTTATATCACACTTTAAGGTTTAGAAAACACTTTATACATATTATCTCACTTAGTCCTTACAACAAACCTATGAAGTACATATTATCCTCATTTTATAGATAAGGAAACTAAAGGACCAAGAGATTGAGTGACTAAGGTACTAGACTTATTATTTTACACACACACACACACACTGCTAGGCACTGTACTAAGCCCTGGGAATACAAAGACAACAGCAAAAAGTAGTTCCTGCTGAGGAGTTCACAGTCTGATGGGAGTAGACAACATGCAAAAAAAACTATATTCAAATTAATGCATTGTTGTGAACTGATCCAACTATTCTGGAGAGCAATTTGGAACTATTCCCGAAGGACTATCAAACTGTACATACCCTTTGATCCAGCAATACCACTACTAGGTCTGTATCCCAAAGAGATCATGAAAAAAAGGAAAAGAAGCCACATGTATAAAAATATTTATAGCAGCTTTTGTTTTGTGGTGGAAAAGAATTAGAAATTGAAGGGATGCTCATTGGTTGGGGAATGGCTGAACAAGTTGTGAATGAATGTAATAGAATACTATTGTTCTATAAGAGATAATGAGCAGGTGAATTTCAGAAAAACTTAGAAGGAATGAACTGATGCTGAGTAAAGTGAGCAGAACCAGGAGAACATTGTACGTAGTAACAGCTATATTGTGCAATGATCACCTTTGACAGACTTAGGTCTTCTCAGCAATATAGTGATCCAAAACAATTCCAAGACTCAGGATGGAAAATGCTATGCACATCCAGAGAAAGAACTATGGAGTCTGAATGCAGATGGAAGCAGACTACTTTTTCTTTCTCATGGTTTTTCCCTTTTATTCTGATTCTTCCTTCACTACATGACTGATTAATGTGGAAATATATCTAATAGGATTGTCTGTGCATATCCTATATCAGATTCCATGTCATCTTGGGGAGGTGGAAGGGAGAAAAGAATTTGGGACTCTTAATCTTATAAAAGTGAATGTTGAAAATTATCTTTACATGTAATTAGAAAAAATGAAATACTACTGGGGGGGAGGAAGCTATGTTCAAACAAATATATATGAAATAAATTCTAAGTAATTTCAAAGGGAAGGTAATAAAATTGAGAATGACTAGTGCAACTAGGTGGTACAGTGAATAGAACACCAACCCCAGAGGCAGGAGGACCTTGGACCTCAGACAACTTACTTAGCTGTGTGGCCCTGGGCAAGTCCCTTAACCCTGATAGTCTTCAAAAAAAGGAAAAAAAGAAAGAGAGGGAAAGACTTCTTCCAAAGGTGAGGTTTGTGCTGGAACTTGAAGGGAAGCAAGGAAACAAGGAGGCAGGAGATTATTAGGAGGGGTAATTCCTGAAATTATCTCCCCTTGCCCCACCCTTACTGATAATTCCTTCCTTTGAACCCCTCTGACATTTTTCTGCACCACTCAGTTGCCATTTAATAGGTTACTTTATCTTGTTTGTTATTCATTCATTCAACAAATATTTACTAAAATGTGTTACTTTGTCCAAATCACTGTGCTAGGCACTGGGGAAACCAAAGATAAGTAAGACAAAATCTCCCTTGTTCCCACAGAATTTATGAACTAGCAGTGTGGCAGTGAGGGTGAGGGAGAATATGATGGGGACTTAGATCAATTATAATGCTAGGCACACTATGCTGAGGGCTAGAGAAAGAAATACAAAGAACTTCTAAGGTTAGTTCAGAAGAGAACTAGATTGATTCCAGCTGGGGGCATCAGGGAAGGCTTCATGGAAGAAGTGACATGTAAGCTGGACCTTCCTCATAGAGTCATAGTTTCGAGCTAAAAGGAATCTTAGAGACCATGGAGTCCTACACCCTTACCCATTTTAACAGATAAGGAAACTGAGGCACAGAATGATTCCTTTTAAAGTGTTTTTCTCAGGGTCAAGCAACTAAGTGCCTGAGGTCTGATCTGAACCAAGGTCCTTCAAACTCCAAGTCCTATCCACCACACCCTGCCAATCTCTTCTGTGCTGCATCTCTAAGAAAGAGGAATTAAACAGGTCCAGCTAGAGGAAGAGAGGAGTATTGATGAGTGCCTGTTATAAGCATAACACAGAAGAAAACTGGTTGAGACAATATGGTGTAATGAATAGAGTGCCAGAACCAGAAGTCAGGAAGATCTTGGTTCATATCCCACATCTGATGCTTACTAGCTATGTGACCATGGGCAAGTCATTTATTTAACCACTGTGAGTTTTATCTGTAAAATCAGGAAGACAACTTGATTACCTCTAAGGGTCTCTCCCATTCTAAATCTATTAGCTTATGAATTTGCTTTGGCTGCAGCAGAGGGTGGGGAAAGGTAAGCCCAGGAAAGCAGGTTGAAGGTCATGGAGGGAGGCCAATGGATGCTAGGGTCAGGAATCTGAGTGTTCTTTCTTATGTAAAGGGCAAGTATTAAATGTTTTTGAGAAAAAAATGGCATGATCAAAGGTTGTGCATTAGGAAAATTAATTTGGCAGGAATATTTACTGGATCTGGGAGAGCTTAGAGTCTCTAGTAAAATATTGAAAAGGTAGCAAGACTGGGAACTATGAGTATGCCTGCTGGAGGGAGGAGGGTGCTATTCAAAAATGATTGTGATGTATAAATGAAAATTAATAAAATAAACAATAGAAAACCTGGGGGGGGGATAAAGGAAGGTAATGCAAATGCTGAATGGGAGTATTATATATGTATACACACACATGATATATCATATAATATATTATATATAATATAATGTATTATACATGGTATATTATATCTACACATGCATACATACATATATACATACATATACATACATACATACATATATATGTGCCGGCAGGCAAATGAGAGGGAGACTAGTGGCTGGTGTACAGAGATGTCGAGCCAGTTAATCGTGGCACTTTCCCTCATGAAGTGTGGAGCCAAGTGGGGGAGTGAATACTGGGGTTGGGCTCAAGGGAGCAGGACTCGGGTCTGGTTTCCCATTTTTCTCTCTGGTTCTATGTGATGACTGACTGCCAACCTTCTGGAAAAAGCAGTTAGAAAGCCCTCTGGTGGGTCTAGGGTCCTTCCTTGTTTGTGGATGCATGCCAGGGAGACCAGGCACACAATGCTTTTACCAAGCTTGGCAGCCGAGTGATGCTGACATGTCACCTAATCTCTTCTCTCACCTTCAGAGGCTAAGCCTAATCTCCATCCCTAGAGAATCGGAGCCTGATGATGGGCACTGATGTGGCAAAGGGGAAGATGGCTCTGAAGTCTTTAGTCTGGAGGCTGGGAACGCTAGAGTTACTAATAGAAACAGAGAAGTCAGGAAGAGGAACTGACTGACTGACGGATTTAATTTTAGACAAGCTAAGTTTGAGACACCAGTAGAACTTCTTAAATAGATATTCTCTGAATCACAGTTTTAGAGTCAAGGGACCTCAAAAGCCAAGAAGTCCAACGTACACCTGGAGGGAATCCTTGTGCTCATCAAGGGGACAAGTCTGCTTCCTTCCACCTGAAGACCTCCAATAAGGAGGCACCTGTCACTTCGTGAGGTAACCCATTCCACTTTGAAACAGCTCTAGATGTTGGTAAATTTGTCTGACAGTAAGTCTAATTTTTCCTCTTTGCAAATGATAATGATGGGGTTTGAGGGGGGTTCAGGGACCCCTCAAAGACCAGAGTCATCTGGAATGAATTCATGAACTTAAGGAATCTTTAAGTTGAGTTGGCAAAAGTTTATTGTTCCGCTTTTCAGCAGGCAAAAGTTCTTAAGGAACCTGTGACCTTAGAGGGATACAGTTAAAGTTTATATAGGATAAGCTATAGTGAAACATGTGCCTAATATGCTAACAAGGTGATTCAGGGTGGGATTAGGGAGTGGTCAGTTCTTAAAGAAACATGTATTTTTTGTATCTCCTGCAAAGGTGGTATACCCAGAGTTCACCAGTAAAAGCCCAAAGGGGTGCCGTAGGGAGGTGTGATTTTTAGGCCTACAATGTCACTAAGTCAACCAGTGGTCAGGGCTGACTGAAGAATGCCCAGTTTGCCGCCAATCAATATCTTGCTTGACAAGATAGATGTAGGGAGTATACATATGTCTAAAGCCTAAGGTATACATAATGAGGAGTCCAAGGTGTATATAATAAGATAGGAAGTTGGTGTAGATAATCCAGTGGAATTCTTACAGGTACAGCTTGTTACTGTGAGAGAGACAAGTATTTGTTTGGGGCCCTCTCATGGGTAATTGCTAGGCATAGTGTCTTTGGACTGGTGAGAAGCCGCAAGGGATAGTGTTTTGAGGCTAGGGGAAAATGTGATTTTGAAATTGGGGTCCAAGCACAGGCACCCAAGCACCCCATTAATAAGATCATAGGTTCCAAGCTTTAGAGCTGTAAGGGAACTTAGAGGCTGTCTTCTCCAACTCTCCTGTATTGTAGACAGGAAACCTAGGGCAAAGACTTATCCAAGGTAGTAATCAGCAGAGATAGGATTTGAGAGGACATCTATTTTCACTCAAATATGAGGGCATGGCAAGGCAGGAGAGAGAACCTGGTGGAAAGAAGGTAGAGAAAGACAGGAAAAGACTGAAAAGGGACTTAAAAGAAATTGTCAACAGACAGTTAACAAGCATTTATTAAAGGCTTACTATGTGCCAGACACTGTTCTAAACCCTGGGGATAGAAAGAAAAGGCAAAAGACAGTTCCTGCTTTCAAGGAGCTTATATATTAATGGGGGAGACAATATACAATTAACTATGGTACATACAAGATATATACTTAGTAATTGGAGGTACCTCAAAAGAAGGAACTAAAAATATATGTATGGGGGCAGTGTTGGGGAGCTGGACAAGGTGGGATTTGAACAAGCCATCAAGTCCTATGCTTTTTTTTTAATGTTTTTTCCATACTCATATCCATTTTATAAATGCCAGATCTCACTTTCTTTTTAAATTTTATTTTATGTTGAACATTCACTTTTTAAAATGTTGAGTTTCAAATTCTCTCCGTCCCGCTCTTCTCCCTCCCACCCATTGTGAAAGCAAGAAATTTAATATCAAATATACATGTGAAATCATGCAAAACACATTTCCATATTAGCAATGTTGCAAAAGAAAAAAGCAAGAAAAATGAAGAAAGTGAAAAATTATGCTTAAATATGTATTCAGACTTTATCGGTTCCTTCTTTGGAGATGGATGACATTTTTCGACGTATAGCCTTTGGATTTGTCTTGACCACTGTATTGTTGAGAATAGTTAAATCATTCACAGTTGGTCATTGTACAATATTGCTGTTACTGTATACATGTTTTCCTTGTTCTGCTCACTTCACTTTGCATCAGTTCATATAAGTCTTCCTAGGTTTTTCTGCTTATTCTTTCTTATGGGACAATAGTATTCCATCACAATCACATATTATAACTTATTCAGTCATTCTCAAATTGATGGGGATCCCCTCAACTTCCAATTCTTTGCTACTATAAAAAGAGCTACTGTAAATATTTTTGTACATATAGGTACTTTTCCTTTTCCTTTGATTTCTCTTGGGTATAGACCTTGTAGTGGTATTACTGGGTCAAAGTAATACCATTGTATCTATTTTCTGCATCTATTGAGATAATCACATGGTTCCTATTGGTTTTGTTATTGATATGGCCAGTTATGCTAACAGTTTTCCTAATATTGAACCAGTCTTGCATTCCTGATATAAATTCTACCTGTTCATAGTATATGATCCTTGTGATATATTGCTGTAATCTCGTTGCTAGCATTTTATTTTAAAATTTTACATCAATATTTATTAGGAAAATTGGTCTGTGATTTTCTTTTTCTCTTTTGGCTCTTCCTGGTTTAGCTATCAGCACCATATTTGTGTCATAAAAGGAATTTGGTAGAACCCCTTCTTCACCTATTTTTCCAAATAGTTTATATGGTATTGGGAATTAATTGTTCTTTAAATGTTTGGTAGAATTCACTTGTGAATCTATCTGACCCTGGGGATTTTTTTCTTAGGAAGTTCATTGATGACTTATTCAATTTCTTTTTCTGAGATTGTGTTATTTAAACATTTTATTTCTTCTGTTAATCTGGGTAATATATATTTTTGTAAATATTCATCCATTTCATTTAAATTGTCAAATTTGTTGGCATATGATTGGGCAAAATACCTCCTAATAATTGTCATAATTTCTTCTTCATTAGTGGTGAATCCATACCTTTCATTTTTAATACTAGTAATTAGGTTTTCTTCTTTCCCTTTTTAAATAAAATTAACCAGTGGTTTATCTATTTTATTGTTGTTGTTGTTGTTTTTCATAGAACCAGCTTCTAGTTTTAGTTATTAGTTCAATGGCTTTCTTGTTTTCAATTTTATTAATCTCTCCTTTGATTTTCAGGATTTCCAGCTTGGTATTTATTTGGGAGGTTTTAATTTGTTTTTCTAGTTTTTTTTTTTTAGTTGCATACCCAATTCATTGACCTGCTGTTTCTCTGTTTTATCAATGTAAGCAATTAGAAAGTAACTTGACCCTCTCTAGTCTATTAGTCACCATCTTAAGATAATGTTGTACACTCAGTAGACACATTTGGTTTGATATGAAGACAAATGAGGTATTAATGTATAATTATAAAGCACTTTTATAAAATGCTATTTTAATTTCATATAGCTAGTCATTCTCAATTTTAATATTTAGAACTAGTTGAATTTGACTGATAACTCAAGTCTGTCTGGCTGTCTGTCTCTTTTCTGTGACCCATGGCCCCAAATCCCTAGTTTCTGGTTTTAGAGTTGGTAAGTTTAATTAGAGACTCCTCCAAAATCATATCTATTTGACCTCTATTGCTCTAATCCAAATATTCATCAGAATTTAGCTTGTATTTAACCACAGTTGTGGTTAAAAAAATAAAAGACTTACCATAGCCTACCATAGAAGCCTACCAGCTCCTGTATAAACACTCAAAGCAACAGTACATACCAGAGACAAGATAGTCATGATTTCATCTCACAGAAAATGCAGACTAACATCAAGGATCCAGAGTAGTTTATAAGTAGTTGATGTAATTGTCATTCCCGTTCTAGGGAAATTTATAGATCTCTAGCCTTAGCGTACTACTCTAAAATTTTAGATTCTTCTAGGAAGAAAAATGGAACAAGGGATGTTAGAGAGGCACTTCCCTCCCACTCCCAACAATCCTTCTTCTTCCTAGGTGCTTGTATAAACCTCCAGTCTTATAGTATCACCTTAAGAGTTTAGACTATCCCCCAAAAGAAAAATGCACAAATGGAAAAGAAATGGAGACTTCCAGATATTTCTGTTTGTAGATCTTCTTGTGCTGATTACAGATTCACTTCAGTGATGTGCATGAATAATCAAGACATAATGTTAACATTCATACAATAAAAACTAAATGGATGAAGAATGCCTGTTGCCTAGATTATGGCATGTAGTTGGCTGGTCATCCCATTGAATTGGTATGTCACATCTATCTATCTATCTATCTATCTATCTATCTATCTATCTATGATAGATACTACAAATAGGCAATGACTTGGACCCAGAAGTGAATGGGAAGAAGACAGTGGGCTGTATTGCATTTAGGAAATTATATAGTGTTTTTAATAATCCCAACTGCTCACTGGCATAAAGACCCATCTTTTTAGCTTAAATATGTTCCTGGCATATGGTTCCAAGTTTTGGAACATCATGATCTCTGAGGAAGCAGAGTCATGGATAACTGCCAGGGCAGTGGCAAGATGCATGGTGGATGTAATTAGGTCAAAGCACATTTCCTACTCAGTTGGACTTCTTAGCTGAATCAGGCAGTTGTGACCTAGAAGGACCCTTTCACCATACTCTGTCTTCATCAAAGTCATCATTAATGTTGCTGCTTCTGCTAATAATAATAATAATAATAATAACTACAATAATAATAATGATGATATTATTAGCAACCAATTATATTTTTATGGAACTTCTAGGTACATTATTTCATGAGATTCTGGCTTATGGTGTTTAAAAATTAATGTTAATTTATAATTGATGTATTCTCTCAATAACCCCACAAGGTAGATAATGCAGGTAATTATTCCCATTTGTGATGAGAAAATGGAGGTTTAGAGAGGTAGGAACTTGCCCAAGGTCACACTGACCTCTACTTGTCTCCTTTTCCCCCCATGGAGACGGTATTCACAACTGTGGCTGGTATAGGCCTGCAAGGTGTAGAAGAAGCATCAGGTCTGATAAGTCAGAAAGCTGCCTCCATGGGGGCTTTTCATACAGTGATTGGAAGGGATGAGGAGACACCAGAGAGGGCAAAATCTTCTATTATGTGTGAAACAAAGAAACCTCTAAGTTCTAGTTCCCAACTGCCCATGTAATCCTATCTGTTCTACAAGCTGGGGACTTCCCCTTTGCAATTTTATCTCCTCTTCAGCCTGGGGACTTCCTTCCTTGAAATCCTAGCTGCTCCTGTGGACCTATTTCCTCCCTTGTAATATGTACAGGCCTGACCATAGCCTGACACAGAGCCCCTGCTCACTGGTGACGCTATCAAACATTCATTGTCCTTTTGTATACAATATCTTATTCCTCCTGACACTTACAACCTGCTTAATCACTCAAGCTTTTTTGATTCCTTCTAATCTTTAATATCTACCTGATATGACCAGCTTTGCTAAACTTTTTTTCCCTTATTGTCATGTTTCCTTTATTAACTTTACCAATTTGATGGATATAATATAGAACTACTGAATTGCTTTAATTTGCCTTTCTCTTAGTAGTAATTTAGAGGGTTTTTACATGACTATCAGTAACTTATGTTTCTTTCATTGAAAACTGTATGTTAATATCCATTTGTTATTTGGGGCTTAGTTTAATAAATCTGATATCTTAGTCTTATAAATTTGAATCAGTTTTCTATGTAACTTAGAAATGAAATCTTTATCAGAGCAACTTACTAGAAAGATTTCTTCCCTAGTTAACAATTTCCCTTCTAATTTTAACTATATTAAATTAATTTGTGCAAAAAATTGAATTATGTGTAACCAAAATTATCCATTCTTATAATTTGTGATCCTCTCTATCCCTTCTTTAGTTATTAACTCTTACTCTGTTCATATCTTAAAAAGTAATTTCCTTGCTTCTAATTTGTTTGTGATGTGACTTTTTATATATAACTAATGTCTCAATTTAGAGTATATCTTGATATGTGGTGTGAAATATTCATCAAAACTTTTTTACAATAATGGAAAATTTTTTTTTCATACTGAGCTCTTACTTTAGTAGTTAGGATGTTCAGGTTCATCAAACACCAGACTGCAGGTTCATTTCCTTCTGTATGCTATGTACCTAATCTGTTTCACTGATCAGCCTCCCTTTTTTTCAACCAGTACTAAATCATTTGATGATTACTGCTTTGTAGCACAATTTGAGATCTGGTGGATTTTTTTTCATTCTTTTCCTGTAAGATTCTTGACCCTGTGTTTTCCCAGATGAATTTCATCTTATTTTTCTAGTTCTCTAAAATAATCCTTTGGTAGTCAGGTATAGTCTTTCAACAGAGGAGAGAGGAGAACTCCCCATTTTCTTATCATGTTTTATCCTAGGCAAATATAACTCCCTGGTGGTCTCACATTTGATCAGAACTCTGCTTTTTCCATTTTTCCCCATTCCCAACTCATCCATGGGACTCAACCCATCCATTTGGTGGGACTCTGGTTTATATCCTCCTATAATTTATGATGGGGTGGAAGGCCTTCTTTGATTTCTCTTGACACCAAAAGGATACCGATGGAGCACACAGTCTGCCCATTAGTTACCCCTTGTTCTCATCATATAAACGGTCTATCTTATCTTTTGATCACACATTTCTTTTATAACATCCTTATGAGTATTTCTCTTTGGTAATTCCTTTTTCAGACCCTGCTGCCTGCTTATAACCACCAGACCTCTGATGGTTTACTATCTTTATTAGTCTTAAAATAGCTCCTGTTTTTATTTATTCATTCAATTTTTTTTTCATTTTCCATTCTCCTTATTCTGCACAACTTTTAAAAACTTTCTTTTGGACTATTATGTTCAAGTTCTAGTGTCTTTAAGATATAGATTTAATTCATTTAGTTCTCTCTTTTCTCTCATGGATGTAGGGTTTCATTAATATAAACCCTTTAATTGGTTT
>WOXC01001143.1:0-85055 GCA_011680675.1 Gymnobelideus leadbeateri
CCTCTGGATCTAGAACATCAGGGCAGTTTTCCTTGAGAATTTCTTGAAGGGTGATTTCTAGGTTCTTTCCTTGATCATGGCTTTCAGGTAGTCCAATAATTTTTAAATTGTCTCTCCTGGATCCATTCTCCAGGTCAGTGGTTTTTCCCATGAGATATTTCACATTGCCTTCTAATCTTTCGTTTGTTTGGATCTGCTTAACAGCATCTTGATTTCTTATAAAGTCACTAGCTTCCATTTGCTCCAGTCTAACTCTGAAGGAATGAATCTCCTCAGTGAACTTTTGAGATTCTTTTTCCATCTGGCAAATTCGACTTTTAAGGCATTCTTCTCCTCATTGCCCTTTTGGGCCTCCTTTGCCATTTGAGTTAGTCTATTTTTTAAGGTGTTGTTTTCCTCAGTCAGGCTGTTGACCTCATTTCATACTTTTCCTTCATCCTTCTCATTTCTCTTTCCAATTTTTCCTCCACTTCTCTTATTTGATTTTTAAAGTCCTTCTTAAGGTCCTCTATGGCCTGCAACCCGCTCATGTTTTCCCCTGGGGCTTTTGGAGCAGGACTTCTGAACTCACAGTCCTTTTCCCGCTCTATGCCCCCAAAATAGAGTCTAGGGTTGCATTTTTCTGTTTCCTTTGCCTTGGCATGTTGCCACTTAATTGCTTGACTTTTGGGCTTGTTGCCACACTATGGCTTTAAGGCCAGCTAGAGGAATTTTCGTCCCGAACGTGTGGGGGGCAACTTCCGTTTCTGGCAAGCTGTAAACCCACCCACAACTTCCACCCTAGATCACAATCCAGATCCAGGGAGGTTAAAGCAAGAGCGATTACCCCCCAAGACTGATCGCTGGATCTCCCCACGATTTGTAGGCTGGGAGCCGGAAATGCCTCTGAAAACTACAAAATGGCGTGTCTCCTCAGCGGCTTCTAGCCCCCAGGGGAGGGAGCTGACGCATTCCCCAAATACAGGTCCCAAAGTCCATAGGACACTAACCTCTTACTTTGTCCTAGGCATGTCTATGTTGATAATTCTGGAGTTGCCACAGCTCCTGGTGTTCTGGGGTTCCTCCAGCTGGTTGCTGGCCCTGCCGCCCTGGGGCTAAAACCTCGGCTCACGTGGACCTGGGCTCGGCTCGGCTGGGCTCCTGCGCTCTGCCGGCTCCCAGACCGCTGCGCTGGTCCTTCCTGCAGGGCTGCTGGGCTGTCCTCAGCGGGAGGTTAGCTTCTCTGTGTCGTTCTGTGGGTGCTGGGGCTCCAGAAATTGTTCAGAGTCCTTTTTTACATAGTTTGTGGGGAATCTGGGGGCAGAGAGGCTTGGACGAGCTGTTTCTACTCCGCCATCTTGGCTCCGCCCCCCCCAGATGGATTTCTTACAGTCTTTTTCCTATTCCTCTCTTCAATCTGTTGGAAAATCATCCACCATCCAAATCTGACCTTTTCACTCATTGTTATTTCCCTATCCTCTACCAAAATCTTTCACCCTTCTATACTGGCCAGTGCCTCAGTTGGGACAGCAAATAGTTAAGTCGTATATGGACCAATCTAGACAACCAACACAAGAGATACTTGAACATACAGGATCATAAGATTCTATAGCTGGAACAAACCTTAAATATAACTAATTCAACTCTCTAATTTTATAGATGAGGGAACTTCTCCTTAAGGGATGAAGTGATTGTGTTATCACTCAAATAATAAATGGCAGATTTGGAGCCAGATCTTTTGCCTCAAGTTCAGTGCTTGCTCCACTTACTATTCCTAGGGTTCTCTCCTGTAGAGCTTCCATCCCTATATACCTTCCTCCACTTTGTGACGAAAGTTTGGACTTCCCCCCTTTGCTGATATGAGAGATCACCCACATGGACATCTGAAATCCTCAAGAATAAGTCTTTCTTAGAGGAAACCTAGCTGGAAGGAAAAAAGGGAGAATTCTGCAGAAGATGGGGAATAGCAGCCTTTATCTGCTCTTATTTATAAAGCTATTTCAAAATTTTGGCCCTACTTCTCTGACCATATGCATCTTGGGTCAGCCACAATATGCAATATGCATATATTAGCTCTGGGCAAAACAAAACAAAAAATTAGTCTATACCAGAGACTTAGTGTCATTCCCTATATTAGCTTTTCTGTGTTTTTCCACCTAATTAGAATTCATGTTCTATAACTATGGTGAATTTAGGTGTGGGAGTTTATAAAGCATTCGGGCCTACTTCCTGGGGAGGGGGTTGTCAAGCAGTCAAGATGGGGGCAATGTCAGGAAGGGGTGATATTGACCTCCTCTGCTGTATATTTATTCTCGTCAATAGTAAGAGAATTACTGCTTCAGCTTCTTGCTCCAAACCTGATCCTGAGTGCTGCCTAATTCATTTACATAGTAGAGCTGATGTATTCTGGGAATAGGTGACTGTATCCTGGTTAACAGGTCAGATGAACAGGCAAGGTTGGCACTCACTTCCCTGGGTGCCGATAGAGGCCATCATCAACTCAAATATCCCTAGGGGAGAAGGATTTTTCCAAGATACTGTTTTGCATTTTTTTTCAGGCCTCTTCAATATCTTTAACCACACAGACACTGACTTACGGATTCCTTCTACCAAGAAAAGAGTTATTTCCTGACAGACTCACAGGGCATCTGAGACCAAAGGAGAAAAAGACCTCTCAGGGGTTGGCAGGAAGTGAGGTCATCCTAGATTGGAGGTGACATAGGGTAGATTAAAAATGGAGTGAAAGCAGATGAGTCTGAATGGAGTCAAGAATAGGCAGATTGTATGATTAGAAAGGAGAGGAGTTGGGGTGGGGGCAGCACAGTGACAAACTTGGATACAATGGCTCAGAAGCATCTGTAGGGGCAGTTCTCACTTCCCTATTCCATCTAACATCAAGCCCATTTTCTTGATACATTTGTATAGTTCATTAGTTGGAATACCATCAATTTTTCTAAAATCAACCCCTGCTCTCAGTAGAGCAGTAAACAATTCTTTTCTTGGCAATCTATTCTGACTTTGAATCCACTAGCTATTTACTCTTCTTTCTTGAGGAAATTTATCTTTTTCCCATTCTCCTAAGTCACTTAGCCATGAAATCTTATCCAGCACCTCTGAAAGAGGGTGTCTTATTTCATTAATTAGTAGAGTCAGAAGTAGGCTCTTATAATTGGGAAAAGTTGTCTTCACCATGATATTTCTATGAGGAACTGCTGAAGGGATTTCACTATATGTATAATATTCTGCATCTCCAGCCATGACAGCAGTTTTCATTACTTCTTCCTTCAACTTTCTCATGCAGTCTCTAAGAGAGTACCAGGGTCTGTCTCCACTAGGCCAAATAGAATCAGCAGGATACATTCTATTGCATCCATCAGCAGCTAAAGCTAACAGATTGGTCTTATTGTTACCTCCTGCCAAATGAAAATCTCTAAAAGCTTGCTGGACAAAAGGATTCTGGCAAATACTTATAAATTTCAAGCAGTCCACTCTATCACTACTCCAGCAGCTCCTTCATCAGTGATTCTTACTGTCCAAGACACTAAGGATTCTCCCATCCTTTGGGTGAATCTGCTCAAAACATCAGTAATCTGTTGAGTGAAATCCTCAAGTATTTCCTTGAATACTGCTTGCTCTCCCTGACTCTCCTGCCTTCTTCTCAGTAGAGGCAGAGAGTCTGCCTCTATAAAAGCTTCACCATGAAACAATGTATCGTTCTTTATTGTATCACTTGCTCTCAATGCACTCTCTTGAAAGCTGTCATAGCAACTAGGCTTAGACTCTACCAAAGCTATATGAACTTTCCTTCTGTTACTTTTTTGCTTCTTTTTCTGCCCTCTCTGCTTCCAGAGACTCTCCAGTACTCTCTCCTTCCACCTGAAACTCTCCAGGTTGCTCTTCTAAAAGAAGGTGAGAATGTTGGCACTTCACCAACTCTTGTAACAGCTTGTCTCTGCTTTTACACATAATACGGTAGCCTGTTAGTAAAACCCAGCCTCTTCTACTCATTGCCTCCAGCTTTCTCCCAGATTTTATTGGTATTCTTTGCAAACATGTTTCTAAATCTCTAGGTTCTCCCTGCTGCAGACTCTGTTCCCAGTTTTCACAGAGCCCTGTATTTTTAGACCACTCCCTTGCTAGAGAGGCATAAAGCAAACTCTCCCATCCTGGGCTAGCCATTTCTTCTTCTAAATCCCTTCTGCCTCCAACTAGAGGTCTGATATTTCTCGATTCCATCCTTGTTGCCAAATGTAGTGCCAAATGCAATATTTATAGGGCCCACAATCATGATAAAGACCATGACTATAAGTATCATATGACATTTGATTGCAAAATATACCAAACTCTCCAGATGGAGGATAGAACTGAAGCATTTATTCAGACACCAGAAAACAGAATCCTGAAACCCAGTAAGCCAATTCCATCATGGTACCAAAGATATTAAGAAGCCATAATAACACTGAGAGCCACAACATCCTTCAGACTTCCCACAAACCAATACAAGATCAATATCTACTCACAAACCTCTCTATCTCTTTGCCTGAGTGTCCTTTTTCTCCCACCATCTGGCTAGCTTTGACCAGCTTCCTCTGGGCTCTGGTTCCCTTCAGCAAACTCCTCCCACCACAGGCTCCATGTGATTACATTCAGCCTATTAGGGGGCAGAATTTACTTTCAAAGCAGGGGAGGTCTTCAAACCTCCCACCCACCCCCACCCACCCCCCCCACCAGTCTATTAAGGGACAAGGAAGATCTTCAAATTCCCATTCCTATTACACCACCTCCCAGTGTTTTTGTTAGGATCAAATGAGATAATAATTATAAAGTGCTTAGGACAGTACCTGTACATAATAAATGCTGTAGATGTGTCAGCATTGTTATTGTTCTTGTTTACATCCCATTGTTGTGCAGCCTGTGAGTGATCAAGGAAGCATGAACAACCCAGTTTCTGTGGGATATTTGACTAGCTGTGACACTGGATCCACTTGGGATCTTTGGTTGAGTGATGTCTGTATTTCCCTCTACAGGGCTACAGGAAGACTGTGTACCACAGTATTAGTCCTCCAGGGAGGGACTTGCCTACCACTAAGTGATGTACTTGAATCAGTCCAGGCCTTTTAAGTTAGTTTTTCAGAAGAAAATGAGAGACAGAGCCCTTCTCAAAGAGGATACAAGCTCTGGGTGCCAGAAAGAGGGCACTTAGCCTGCAGATGCCTCAGCTGCTTCCTAACTGGTAAGGCCTTGTGGGGGCATAATAAGTAACTTTAATTAACTCCTTGCTTATTAGATATAGACTATAAAATGAAATATTGTTCAAAATGTTAAAAATATGAAATCTGGGGCATCTAGGTGGCACGGTGAGTAGAGTGTTGGCTCTGGAGTCAGAAGGACCTGAGTTTGGATCCAGCCTCAGACACTTAACACACACAAACAAAAAACCTAGCCGTGTGACCTTGGGCAAGTTACTTAACACCAATTGCCCTCAAAAAAGCAAAAAAAAAAAAAAAAAAAAAGAAATCTTCTATCTACCTCGTTTAGAGTCTCCCACCAACTATGAATTTCTACTTCTTTCAATTCACTATCCACTATTCATTGCTTCATAGACTAAGCATTGCTGTGATCACATAATTTGTTTTTACAAAAAAGAAAAAGAAATGGAAAAAGAAACTAGACTAAATACTCCTACATGGAGACACTTATCTCCAGTGATCTCCTAGCCCTCTTCTCATTAGTTCTCCTAGGTCTTAGCCAGAGAGAACCCTGTCCACACACAACCAAAGCTCATGGTATATAAATAAAGGGAAGAGGCTTTTGTTCTTCCTCTTACACTTATGGGAAATCACACTCAGCACAATTGAAACCACAGTAGATAGCAGTCTCAACAATTCTTAATATTTTCTCATTTTTAAAATACAAATTTTCTGCCCCCCTCCCATTATTAAGTGTTGACTTTTTCTCCTTTCCATTTCTCCATGGCCACTAGAAAAATAATAAACAACAAAACCCTTATAATAAATATGCAGAATCAAGCAAAATAAATTCCCATATTGGCTGTGTCCAAAAATGTGTGGGTGTCATTCTGCATGTGTAGTCTATAACCTTTCTGTCAGGAAGTGGGTAGCATTCTTCATCATCTGCCCTCTGGAATCTGGGTTGATCATCCCTTAAGTCTCTCAGAATTGCTCATTGTGTTGTTACAGTATAAACTGTTCTCTTGGTTGTGCTCACTTCACTCTGCAGCATTTCATATTCCCAGGTTTTTCTGAAACCATCTTCTTCATCATTTCTTACAATGCAATAGTATTCTATTGCATTCATATACCATGGCTTGGTTAGCCATTCCCCAATTGATAAGCACCTCCTTAATTTCCAATTCTTTGCCACTACAAAAAAAGAGCTACAAGTATTTTGTATATATAGGACTTTTTTTCTCTTTCTTTGATTTCTTTGGGAATATAGGCCTAGTAGTGGCATCACTGAGTTAAAGGGTGTGCATAGTTTAGTATTTCAGGAGGAGAAATAGGACCTAGGATAGAACATCTCCAGATCTGGGAAGCTCATCAGACATGGAAACTAAAGAGTCTGTCATAGGAAGTAGCTCAATGAAAGACGAGAGAGAGAGAGAGAGAGAGAGAGAGAGAGAGAGAGAGAGAGAGAGATCTTAACACTTAGCTTTTACATTCCTTTTTCACTACACTGGAATTAGCGCGCGCTCTCTCTCTCTCTCTCAACTTGCCCAGGGTCACACAGTTAATTAGTGTCTGAAGCCAGATTTGAACTCAGGTCCTGTTAATTCTAGGGCCCATGCTCTATCCACTGCACCATCTAGCTACCCCCAGATCTCAAATATATAGATAATTGGAATTAAGCAATACATAAGACTTAGCTAAAGTTTAATAGACTTTTACATTTAAAATTTACTAGCTCGTGATGATACAAACAAAATTACTAGCAAATGATAGCTTATATTATAAGATATCAGATAATGCCTTTCTAAAAACTAGATAAAATTAAACCTGCTTTCTTAAAACTACTATTGTTTGATATTTGTAATTTACAATATCTTCATTTCATCCTGGAAGAACTTGAAGCTGAACAGTTCTGGCTATTATGAGCTATCATCATAAATTGTATCTTTGACTTGTTTTCCCTTTTCATTTGATAACCGTTCCATTCTTAATTTGTAACTTTGAGGCAAACCCTGTATTATGAGGTTATTTCTAGGGCTTTCTGGAGGAATTTCCACAACAGTAGCTAAGACCCTAACTTCTTGTGTCAAGCTAGGACACTTGATTGATAAAGAGGTATCTTTATCTGTCCCTCAAACAGCTATTTGATATAACTAATAAAAATATTGGTATGAACACTAGACACAACACTGAGGGACTCAGCTTACTTACTTCAAAAGAGGCAGCCTTGAATATATCAGATATAATATCAATTTTTGATTCTTTTTTTATAATACTCTTTTTTCTCTCTATTTTTTATTTTTTAGTTTACATCATTCACTTCCACAAGATTTTGAGTTATACATTTTCTCCCCATTTTCCCCCTACCCACCACCCCCAAATAGTGATCCCACTGAATATCCCCTCCTCCAGTCTGCTCTTTCCTATATCTTCCCCCCTTTCCCTTCCAACTTTCCAGTAGGGTTTGGTGGATGTCTATGCCCCAGTGCCTGTATATCTTATTTCCCAGTTGCATGTAAAGTAATAGTAATAATAGTATATATATATATATATATATATATATATATATATAACTATATTAATAGTATATATACATATATGCTATATTAATATATATGCTATATGTATATACTATTATTACTATTACTTTACATGCAACTATATATATATATATTAAAAACATTTTATTTTAAAACTTTGAATTCCAGATTCTTTCCCTTCCTCCCTTGTCAGCCACCCTTACTGGGAAAATAAGCAACTCAATATAGCTTGTACTTGTGTAGCTAAGCAAAACATTTCCATAGTGGATATATTGTGAAAGACTGATTATATTTCCCTCCATCCTATCCCACCCCCCATTTGTTCTATTCTCTACTTTGATCCTGTCCCTTTTCAAAAGTGGGTGCTTCCAACTTCCCTCCCCCCTAGCCTGCCCTCCCTTCCATCATCCCCCTCTCATCCCCTTCCTGGATACTCTCCTGTAGAGTGAGATACCCTATTTAGTGTGTATGTAATTCCTTCCCTAAACCAAATTCAATGAGAATAAGATTGACTCATTCCCTTTTGCCATCCTGTTCTTCCCCTCCATTGTAACAGTTTTCCCTTGCTTCTTCTATACAAGATAATTTACCCCATTCTGTCTCTCCCCATCTCCTCTCAATATATTCCTCTCTCACCTCTTAATTTCCACTTTTAAGTATCATCCCTTCCTATTCAATTGATCCTGTGCCCTCTGTCTATGTATACATGTAGACATATATGTATCGATTCTTTTACATGTCACTTCTCCATTCATGGATGGTAAATAACATACTGGGACAACAAATCTTTCTTTGTTTTCATCACAGCAACACTGGAGGTGGGTCCTTCTCCCCCTCAACATTATCCCCAACTAAACTGCCTATCTAGAATATCCTGAGAAGACCCAGAGAGATTGGGAAGCAGAGTGCAAAGGGACATCTTGAGTGAAGATTGGAGAGCTCTGTTGAGTCTTAAGAATGATGAAAGGTATTCTTAACTCTGACTCCAACTTTGCTTCCACTTTTGACTCTATCAATCCTGGAAACTAGGGATGGAAAACTGTAGAACTATGGAGTTCCATTAACCCAAACTGTTATTAAGAATGGAGACTTACTTAGAAGTTTTGAGGACTGCTGGGTCTGCTTCCATATATTAGAACAAAGGAGAAATCTAGAACTAGGATCCTTGTTTGTCCCTGAGTTGAGTTGAACACAAAGATTAAGGGTCTCTACCAGGGCAAAGAAGCTTAGCAATTTTCCTGATACTTATAAGGAGTGAGAATTGAATTAGAAACTTGGAATACCAACAGCAGCACTGTCACAACTGTAGTCAGAGAGATGACTTGAAGGTAAAATAGCATCAGAGAGCAAGGACCTAGATACCCTGCTGGGGTCTATGGAAGATTATGGGTAGAATGTTTATCAATACTATGCAGATAGCCAGGTGAAGCTTAGAGGGGACTACAATAGGAGGTGACCAAGGGAACCTCCATAAGAGACAAACTGAATGAAACTGGAGTTAGCATCTGCTGGTCACCCATACAGGGCATGACTATAAGTGACTGAGCCCCTTCAAGACTCTAAAGAGGTTTCCCTATAGACCAATATTATGGTCTATAATCTTCTCAAGAGCCTCATTTGTTTTATCTGATCTATAAATAAACCTGTTCGTTTTCTGACCTTTGTGAACTGTTCACTTATAAAGGATATTGGAAACAACAGCTAGGTGGTGTCAGATAGTGAAACTGCTGAATTATCTATATGAGCCAGAGAAACAAACAATCTACCAAAGTACAGTTAGGACCTTCATTTCATGTAACTTTCATTTCATGTCTCTGACATGAGAATTATTTTTTTTAAATTAATTTATTAGTTTAGTTTCAGTTAACAAGATTCAATTCCATAGTTCCTTGATTTTCAAATTTCCTTTACTTCCCTCCCCCCTCCCCTCATGACGTCATATAGTACAGTATAGGGTCTGCAAATGCATTCATATTAAACATTATTCCAATTACAAAGGCATATTGTACTAGGTGGGATGAAAGATGGTAAGGGAGAAGTAAAACCAAACAATGAGAAGAACAAGATCATTTAGTTTGCTTCCATCAGGATTCAGGCTCAGTTCTTTCTAGTTATATCTCTGGATGGAGCATTTCTCACTTTCTTGAGTCATTCGGGATTAACTTATATCACTGCATTGCTGAAAAGAGTCCAGTCTGTCATAGTTGGTCGTCACAGATACGGTATGTCTGTGATTGTATACAAATTTCTTCTGATTCTACTCTTCTCGCTCAGCATCAGTTTGTATAAGTCTCTCCAGGTAATTATGAAATCCGTCACCTCCTCGTTTCTTATAGCACAATAAAATTCCATTACATTCATATACCACAACTTGTTTAGCCATTCCCCAATTGATGGGCACCCCTTTAGTTTCCAATTCTTTGCAACCACAAAAAGGGCTGCTAAAAATATTTTTGTACATATGGGTCTTCCTCCCACTTCTATGATCTCTTTGGGATATAACCCTAGGAGTGGTATGGCTGGGTCAAAGGGTATGAAATTATTTATAATCCTTTGGGCATAATTCCAGATTGCTCTCCAGAATGGTTGGATAAGTTCACAACTCCACCAGCAATGTATTAGCGTTCCAATTTGCCCACATCCTCTCCAGCATTTGTCACTTTCTTGTTTTGTCTGACATGAGAATTATAATAATTATATCCCAAGCAGATTTTTCTGCCAGTTATTTTTTTTGGGGGGGGAATCATTATTTTCTAGAACTATAGACCCTATCCCTTGAAGGGTATTCTAATAGTGTCAGGGAGAAATTCTTAGATACCTAGGGTCTGAGATATGAAAGCCACAGGTAGCAAAGTCTGAGGGTACCATGGAATGTGCTCCTGGACAAGTTTTAACGGTTCTTATTCTAGCCAGCAAATGATTTAACAACATTTGGAAGGAGGCTGGATACTACCTTAATTCAAAGGGAAGAACAGTCATTTTTTTTAATCTGGCTTATGCAAGATGTTTTAGTTTTACCAGCCTCTGTTAAAGCCATCTGCTAGTACTCCATATATCTATCTGGATTCCATATATAACTGCATCTGCTTTCTTGTGAGCTATGAGGTGACTTCTCTAATTCTTTGCTGTTCTTCTGCTCAGCTGGACTTCCTCCTCCATAGCAACTATAGTATCCATCTCTTCAAATTTCAAACTTAGCAAGCACAATTCTAAAATCTGTCACTTTACCTCTTTTGCTCCTCTTATCTTTCTGGGTTAAGACTGAGTCCTCCCTGAGAATGACTTCACCTTAGTTTATGATTAGTAACAAAAATCTCATCGTTAGCCTATAATTGGATAAATTACATTTTCCTATAATCAGAACACACTTCTGATGGCTATATCTCTCTAGCATAGTACAATTTGTTACATTAAAAATGATCAACTTCTTGTCATAGAACCAAGTCAAAGTAACTGTAACTAATAGAATACTAAGCAGACTGAGTTCAGCAACAAACTGTTCCATAGAAAGTGGCAGTACTTTGAAACAGAAGGCCAAATCTAGTCTGCAATCTATTTTTTAAAAAGGCACTCAGGGTTAAGTGATTTGCCCAGGGTAACAAAGTTAGTAAAATGTTTGAAGTAGATTTGAACTCAGGTCCTTTCCTAACTCTAGGGTTGGTGCTCTATCTGCTGTGCCACATACCTGCCCCCATGCAGTCTCTACTTTTATAGCCTCCAATCTAAGAATTATTTTTACAAAAAATGTAGTTTGTGAACTCCTGCCTTAGAGGGGCAGTACCTTACAGTTGTATACATCATGTTTATCATCTCTTACAGCAAGCAATATTACATTATAATCAAGTACCACAATTTGCCAAGACGTTCCCCAATCTACTTCTTTGCTGCCATAAAAAGTACTGCTATAAATATTTTAGCCATTTCTTTTCTTTTCTTAATTCATTCAACCACCAAGTATTTAATATGTGCCTACTGTTATGCCAGGCACTGGAGATACAGAGAAAATAAAAACAATCCCTATCCCCCAGAAATTTACTGTAAAGAAATGGCATGCATATAGAAAAGTAAATATAAAATGTATGTCAGGAAAGGATTGACCAGAAATGCCTGATCAATTGATCTCCCCCCCAGCCCAGCTAACAAAATTACAGGAGGAAAGGAGAAAGTATAATGCATCACCTGGTTCAGATGTATTACTCAAGTGTATATCTCTCTACTGTGGTACTCTGTGTTTGTTCATTGTTTCCATCAATGTGGTGCCTATTTGAGACAGAATGTTCCAGATTTAGAGGAGGGGAAAGGAAATGTTATGTTTCTATTGTTTTCATATCTCCATCTCAGTAAAAGCTTTTGAGTTATTCCTTCTTCCTAGCTGCCTGTTAAGGCTGCACATTATGGTGAGGGCTACACATTATGGTGAGGGCTAGTAAGCTATAGTCTTAGACGTGTAGACCCAAAGGTCCTTTGAACCTGAGGGTAGTTGCCCCTGGGGACCTAACCAGGAAGTGTAATTTAGAAGAGTACCCCAGAAGGAGGGCTCCATTTATAAAAATTAAACATAATGACACTTCCAGGAGGGACATACTAGAGATTAAGTGGATAAGAATGGTCCTCAAGTAAAAAATGGCATTGAGCTAATCCTTTAAAGAAATGAGGAGTTCTAAGATGTGCTTAGCTTAACAGACAAAGCCCAGTCCATGTTTTTGTGCATCTACAGATATTATTCTCTCTGCTTAAACACATACCCCCTTCTTATTACTACCTGGTCCAGCTTTATAATAACTACTCCATACCATTTTTTCCAGCTTCCCTCTCCTTCTATCCCATTTTCAACTAAAGAAAGTGTTCTCTTCCTCTTCAAAATTTCCTAGATCAATTTGTCTGGCTATTTCCTCTTCTCTTGTCCTAGTCTATCTTGCCATAGTCACCTGTGTACAAACAGTGCTGATGACTTTATCATAGTTCCCTATGTCCATGCAGCAGATCCTGTATTTATACTGTAGGCTCTTTGAGGGCACAGGTTGTACCGTTTTCATTTTTGCATTCCTGGGACTTGGCATGGTGCCCTAGATATTATAAATGGTTAAAACAGAATTTCTGAATTGAATTGAAGAAGAGATAGCAAAGCTGCTGGCTGCTGACTGTGCCTCAGGCAAGCTGTGATCTCCTCTGAGTTCTCTCTCTCCCTCATCCTCATCTCCCATCCAATCCAACACTGTCTTGTCTATTTCACTTTCACCACATCTTGCATTCACAGACATCATCGTAGTTCAGATCCTCAACACCACTTGCACAGCCTACAGTAATAGGCTCCTGAACTGATTTCTCTGCCTCCCTTCTCTAATTCATCCTTTATATTAGTCCCCAAATAACCTTCCAGATGCGAAGTTTGCTGCCCTATTTAAAAGCTTATGATTGATCAAGACAATAGCAGACATTTATGCAGCACTTTATTTATCTTCACACTTAAAATACTCATAACAACTCTGTTGTATAGGTATCAGTGTTGCCACTTTACAGATGGAAAAACTGAGGTTCAAGAAAATGTCAGAGCCAGAGTTCAAGTTCAGATACCCCTGACTCCAAGACCATAACCCCATGCTGTCTCACTACAGCTTTTATTTCCACTGGGATAAAATACAAACTCTTTAGCCTGGCATTTAAGATCTTCCATATTCTGGCTTCAAACAGTCTCTCCAGTCATATTTCATCTAACTCCCTTTCATGTACTCCGTGTTCCTGCCAAACTGAACTACTATCTCTTTCCCAAATTCAAGTCCCATCTCAAGCTTCAGTGAATTCATGCAGGCCATCCCCCATGCCTAGAATGCACTCACATCTCATCTCTGTCTTTTAAAATTATTCTCTTTTCTCCAAACCGTCCTCAGGCATTACCTCCTGCCAGATTCCTTCCACCTTCTCGCTAGACTTGAGCACTTTTTTCTTAACCTCTCTTTTGTCTCTGTTACACCACCAGAGGGCACTGATGTCCAGCTACCTACCCTTTTCAGTGATTGAAATCCCATGCTTATCTGGGAAAATTATGGCCTTTACCCAATACCAAATCATACTAAGAAGAAATGCTAAATTCTCTATGGTTCTCAGAAAGGTGATACTTTTATCTACCTCCCCACCCCCACCCAGCCCCAGGTCCACCAATTTTGGTGACCCCAGGGTGTGAATTTAGCCCATTATTTTCTTGGCTCCATGTATTCTAATCACATGAGAATAGCTTAATGCAGTCAACCGTACAAGCATGATTTCATTATATGAAGTCTTTATTCATGATTACAGAATCAAAAGAAATAAAATTAAAATATATTAAAACAACTATAACATGGGCTGTATATCCATCCTTCTTTGTAGATCACAGTAGCCATTCCCAAATCCAGGAGTTCCCAGACAGGTACTTAGACTCAGCTACTCCCACAAAAAGTTGCAAGTGTCTCCCCTTTATTTTTCTACTGATAGGTTAAGTATTACCCATTTTATTTGCTACCCAAAGTCTCTAGAAAGGTGTTGTTTTCTTTAAGTGAGTTAATGAACTTCAGAACTGGGACTGGCTGCTGGTACAACTTCTTTACTCTTCTCAGGCCTTTGGCCCCTGATCCTAAATATTCCTGTGCAAGGCTGACACATTGGCTGGGCTGGATGGGAGACACCCATCCTTGATAACTGTTTATTACTAACCAAGTAATGGCAAGGGCAAACCCAGGGGTGGGGAGAAACTCTTTCCATTCAAGCCATTCCTCCCACTTCTTGAACCACTGTTTTTCAACTGTCTTCCCAGACCATGTCTTGAGGCATCTACAGACATTCTCTTGGCTCTTTTTATAAAATATCAGCTTTGTGGGTAAGGCCAACCTGAAGCATAGGTCCATAGTTCATTTGCTATATCATAAATATAACTCAGTTTCACTTGTGTTACAATCATTTCTCTGTTTCCCCAATTTCCTGGAAGGGTTAGAAAACCCTTCTTTCTCTTAATTCAACACAGAGAGAATATACCACTTTCTGCCTTTATATCCCTAGTTCAGGGGTGGGGAACCTATGGCCTCAAGGCCTGTAAAGTTTGGATTCAGTCAAAGGGCAACAAATGCATCCTCAAGGCCACAGGTTTTCCACCCCTGTCCTAGTGTTTATTACAGTGTATGGCTTATAATACTTAATAAAAATTTGTAGAATCGAAGAAGAGAAACAGGTTGAGGGGAAATAGTTTTTCTGGGGGAGAGCTAGACCTTCTAGGAGAAAAGTAATGGAGCTTATAAGGAAATACCTACAGGAACCAGATACAATTCCTGCTACTAAAACCTAAAGCCTGTCCCACAGAGAGGTTTTCCAATTCTCACCTTCCTGCTGATACCAGCTTTCCTACAGACTGGATGACCCCTGATCTTATAGACTGACTATCAAAAAACACTCCTTACTGTCAATTTAATAGAATTATATTGGGGAATTAAGGAGGAACAAAGACACCAACACTACAAACAGTCAATGTATGGGTAGTATATCTTTGGGTTACCTTACAGTCTTGTACCCACAAGTTGTTCTCAATGTGTTTCCCAGTATGTGCTACCCAAGGTTCAAGGTATTTTATAGGACCACATGCCTAAACATGCTGGTGAACCACCATAAGTGAGTTCACCTTCAATAGTTAGCCAAATGACATAATCAGCTCAAAGCAAAGTCTTTTGTTGATATAGTATAATATGCAGTTTTAACAAAACATTTCTATTTACTCTCTCTCTCTCAAATGCACATAATTCCAGGAAAAGAGTAGGGATAGAGAAATAGATAAATAGATAGATAGAGTAATGGGAATGGGGATTTGAAGATCTTCCCTGCCTCTTAATAAGCCTAGGGGAAATTTGAAGATCTTCCCTGCTTTGAAAGTAAACTCTGCCCCTTAATAGGCTGAATGTAGTCACATGGAGTCTGTGATGAGAGGAGTTTGCTGAAGGGTAGAGCAGAGTCACAGGAAGTTGGGCGCCAGAGCTAGAAAGAAGGTGGGAGAGAGAAGAGCTCAGGCAAGGAGATAGAGAGATTTGTGAGTAAATATTGATCTTATATTGGTTTGTGGGAAGGCTGAAGGATGCTGTGGCTCTCTGTGTTGTTATGGCTTGTTAACTTCTTTACTACTATGATGGAATTGGCTTACTGGTTTTGGGATTTGGTTTTCCCATTTCTAAATAAATGTTTTGGTTCTGTCCTCTATATGGAGAGTTTGTTATATTTTGTGATCATGCCATGTGGAAATTATAATCACGATATTTATTGTGATCATCGGTACTGTAAATATCACATTGGCACTACAGATAGATAAATAGAGATAGAGATAAATAGGTAGATAGATAGATAGATAGATAGAGAACCCTTAGGGAACACATGTGACTAAGGTATTTCATACCTTCTTGCCTTTGGAACCCTGTACCTCATCTTGTAGTGCCCTTTTGTAGCTTCCACCTGGGTTTAGGGCTCAGCTGGCCTCCCTAGCCTTGCTCCTTTTCAAAGTGCAACTACTGACTTCCAGGACAAACTTTTGCTACTCCATAATTCCATCAAGAGGGTGATTGAAGAATGTATTCATTCCTAAAAGAGCAATGAGGTAGAACTGCTTATTTACACTTCATTAATGCTTCATCTGTCTCTGCTACCTGCCCCTCACATCATGTAATTTAATCAAGTGAGGTGGGGGTACTCACTTATGGGTCCCCTGATCACCCTTACATATACAAGTACATCTCTTAGGAAGGACTGTGCCCAGTTGAACTTATAAGCTAAAGTTTAGAAGAGACAAATAATCCTTTCAGACATAAAGAAGTAATTCTCATTTTAGCAAAAGTCTAGGTTTGAATATCTCAACTGCATATGAAGAAACAAGCTATGGAGAGAATCAAAGAAGAGATGCTTCTGCAAAGGGTCTTTGTTCTTGCTGAAGAGGACAATGTAATATTTGAATTGAAAAGAGTAGCTGAGCCAAAAGCTGTAGGCATTGAAGACTGCAGCTGCCCATTCAAAGGCCAGTCCAGGAAGCAACAAACCAACAGTTAGGTAAATTGCCTACTGCAGTCCAGAAGCTTATCACCTGAGTGAACTGCCTGACTCAGACTTGCAATAAATTGATCCATTCAGCTGAGATGCTGCAACTCATGAGGAATAAGCTCAACTAAGTTGCCTGATAACACTGCAAGGATTCAACCTAGTAGAGCAGCTCATCCATCACCAATGCCACCCTTCAATGAATTTCAAGAGGAGTCACCAGAGAAAGGAAAGACACTGAGGCCCTATACTTTCAAAACTGAGTTTCCATAGCTATGTGTGTTTCTTACACGGGTCTTATTGCCATTTCACTGTAAGTTTGAGCTCTTCCCCTCATAGACTTTTGGGTATATTTGGGGGATAGTGTCCCCCAGGTTTTAAGGAGTAAATGCATTTGCTGATTATTAGGAAGGGGAAGCACACTTGTGAGGGTATATAGACTACTATGTTAGGAGAATAGCTGTCTATAGGATTTCCTATAAAAACCCGACTGAGTAGAAGTCATCCTCTAGAGACACAATCTGTCAGTTCCAGTGGCTTCTGTGAGCTCAGAGAAGATATTATACCTCTATAAAATTATAGTTTAGCCAGATGAGAAGGGAAGGGAGGAAAGACCAGTTGGAACAAATGAGTCATCCTAACCATACCTATAGAGAAGACAATGGGTAGATAACTAGATAGATAACCTTCTCTAAGAAGCAAAAGAACCAAGAAAACACAATCTGATAAAGGCTCTACATATACATTCATATTGAACATATTTTCACATTAGTCATGTTGTAAAGAAGAATTAGAACCAGATTGCCCGAGCTCTCCCCCAAGCCCCTTTGAATACCTTTAAATAATGCCTCAAAGTAAATTCTGAAACAGAAGAACCCACAAAAGGATGGGATGAAACAATTTACCAGCCCAATACAACTTAGAAGGTCAGCAGGAAAGGTCTGTTGCGCCAGGATGAGTGTGGAAGTAGTCCAGTGCAGGCTGTGCCAGCACAAACCAGGCCCCAGCAAACCAGGAGTAGACCTTGGGAGTGATTGAATCAGTAACAGTAGCTGCTGCTTCTGGAACTCTCATCCCACAGAAAGTAAGGGGGTCGAACAACTAGTGAGAAGGAAATTACGGGGTCCCTTTGCTGGCACTGGGGACAGGACTCTGTTGTTTTACCTATACTTGAATCTGAATTGAAGCCTTGGGAGGGAGCAGGTTGGAGGTCTCAGGGCAAGGAGGAGCACTAGCACACCTGAGCTTGTGGACACGGTAGAGCTGGGACCCTCATCATAGTTCTAGATAGAAAAGAGTACTTGTGGTTGCTCCCAGACCAGAGCACAGGTCAGAACAGTAGTAAACACACTTCTCCTTAGATCATACCACCTTGGAAGTATTGAAAACTTATAGGTCCCTAGAATTATCTTTGAAAACAGCTGCACAAAACTCCTGAAACTTGGGACACTGTCCCCTCCACCCTGGAAGCAGAGCCCCACTTTAGCAAAGAGTTAAAAGTCAAGAAATAGGCTAGAAAAATAAGCAAAGAGAAAAAAATTCTGACTATGATGACAAGGAAGATCAAAACACACACTCAGATGAGCAGGCAGATTTCAGAAAAACCTGGAAAGACTTACTGAACTGATACTGTGTGAGGTGAGCAGAACCAGGAAAACATTGCACACAGTTACAGCCACATTGTATGATGGGTAACTTTGATGGACTTAGCTTTTCTCAGCAATGCAAGGTTCCAAGACAATTCCAAAAGGCTCATGATGGAAAATGCTATCCACATCCAGAGAGAGAACTATGGAGTCTGAATGCAGATCAAAGTGTACTATTTGCTCACTCTCTTTGTTTTCTTTTGTTTCTTCTTTCTTGTTGTTCATGTCATTGGTTCTAATTCTTCTTTATGACATGACTAATGTGAAAATATGTTCAGGGGCAGCTAAGTGTCGCAGTGAATAGAACACAGGCCCTGGAGTCAGGAGGACCTGAGTTCAAATCCTGCCTCAGACACTTAACACTTACTTGCCGAGTGACTTTGGGCAAGTAGCTTAACCCTAATTGCCCCTTCAAAAAAAAAAAGGCAAAAAAGAAAATAAAGAAGTATCATTTGGCTACATGTTCCTAAACCCTTTATATAAAATAAATAAAAAAAGAAAATATGTTCAGTATGAATGTATATGTAGAACCTTTGTCAGACTGTATGGTGTCTTGGGGGTCGAGGGGAGGAAGGGGGAAAAATTTAAAACTCAAAAGCTTATGGAATTGAATGTTAAAAACTAAAAATAAATTAATTAAAATTTTAAAAGAATATAAAAAACACACTCAGAAGACAGCAAAGTCAAAACTTTTATATCAAAAACCTCAAAGAAAAAATATGAATTGATCTCTAAGAAGCAAAAGAAACTCTTACATTTAGAATTTATATATAGAAAAGACCCCACAAATTGCTGTGTCCATGCCCTCATTTTATAGATAAGAGATATAAAGCTCAAAGAGGAAATTTTGCCAGAGTTACACAGGTAATAAGTAGCAGGTGTAAAATTTAAACTCACATCCTTTAAAATTAGAAAAATAAAGTGAGGAGTGGGGGGGCAGTGAGAAGCATGATGGAGAGAAAATATTTCTTTACAGAGGTATCTTCCAGATCTGTGCTAGAGGCCTGAAAGCAAAAGGGAAAAATCTTTGGACCAAAGGAGAGAAAAGCTCCAGAGGTCCTCAGCCTCTTAGTAAGGTGAGGAATAGGATGGAAAGTGAGCTAGAGAAGTCCTCATGCTGAATCCAATCCATCCATAACCAAGACAAAAAATGTAATAGGATACAATTTTTGCTTTGTAAATTCATCAGCTTTTGTTTTGTTTTGGTAGGGAGGAACAATGACAAAAATTCTTCACAGACACAATCAGATATTATCGATGGTGAATATTCGCAATGAAGACAAGAATATGGGCTTAGGTAGATAGAAACAAAGACCTTGCCTCCTTAGCTTGCCCTCTGTACTGACACAAATGTATTTAACACGATAAACCAGAGAGGATCTTGGGAGCATCTAGCCCTAAATGAGATAGTTAATTGTAATAGAGAGCTTTTATTCCCACCTTACTGGAATCTTAAAGTTAGACTTAATCTTAGCCCCGGGGCAGTTAGTCTGTCTTTCATTAGCTGAGTGTGGTAGTTGTGACTAAAGGTCTGACAGCTTGACCTTATCTGGAAATCATTCTAAACCTCTGCATACAGAACCTGAGATGATTTGGGGGACAAGGACTTGAACTCAGAAGATAGATGCCTATTGCCTAGTGCCTATCAGACAACACTCGGTTGAAATTGGGACCAGCAAAGCAAGGTGCCCAATGGTGATGCTATGGGACCTGCAGCAGAATGCTGTCAAAATGTCACAAAGCAGCCAAGCCACTTGCCATCAGAGAAGGGACTATAGGCTCAGCTATTACCAAGACAAACCAGCAGAGCAATGGACCCAGATGAGTGGGTCATATTCATGATCCTATAACTTTCCCAGGTGCACAAAGGCTGGACTAGATGACATGTAACGTCACTTCAAGCTCTAAATCTATGATCCTATGATCTTATTCATAGTCAGCACTATACAAACATTATTATTGTTCCTGGTACAGTATAGGTTTTATCTGACAAACAACACCCATAGATTCCACCAGGTGGAGCTCTGCCTCTTTCATAGCAGATCCCTTGGTCCGTTACTCAACTTCCTATCATCTTCACTTAGCTAGTTTTTAACACATAGTCTAGTTTTTAACTCTTTGAACTGTCTTCCTACTCCATCCAGTCTGAATTGGAGTTCTTGTGGCCAACAGTAAATATATAAATATAAATTCAGTGACACAGGCTGCCTTGCTGCTCCTTGCATGCCACTTGACACAATAACTCTAGTTGTTTTCCCTATTTATCCTCTTTACCTGGACCTCTCTCCTTCCTCATCTCCTCTGGCTCCCCTTGCTTCCTTCAAGTCTGAGCTAATGTCTTACCTTCTGAATAAAGTCTTTCCCAGTCCTCTTTGATCTCTGTGCTTTCCCTCTGAGTTTATCTCCAATTTATCCCATTTATATCTTCCTTGCTTGTATGTTGTCTCTCCTGTTAGACTGAGAGCTCCTTGAGAGCAGGGACTGTTTTTATTTTGTTTGGGGGGCTAAGGTGCTATTGTGGTTTGGGGGTTTGTTTGTTTTGCCTTTCTTTATACCTATGCATTCTTCTTACACATTACTCCTCACCACATACTCTTCCATTCAGTGACACCAGCCTCATTTGTACCTATTTGCTTGCTTTTTGTCTCTCCCATTAGATTGTGAGTTTCTTGAGGGCAGAGATTGTCTTTTTCCTCTTTTTGTATACCCACTGCTTAGCTTCTTAATAAATGCTTTTTGACTTGACTTTACGGAGAATATATGCAAAGATAACCAAGAATTTCACAGAATGAGAAAGTAGGAAAGGGTTGTGACTGGGACTGATGAAAGAATTGGATGAAATCACAAATCAAAGTAAGAATCTAAATGCTGTCATCTACTTCTAAGTAGTGCAGCATATTAGAAAAATCATGGGATTTAGATTCACAGGTTGTAGGCCTATATCCTGGTTCTCTTATTTATTATCAGTGTGATGTTGGGTAAATTACACTACCTCCTCCAGTCTCCATTTTTCCATCTGTAAAATAAGGAGATTGAACCAGTAGGATCTCTTAAGGCCCCTTCCAGCTATAAATCTACGTGAGCCCCCCAAACTATCTTCTTTACCATAGTTTCCCCTCATTCTTCTCCACCAATGTCATCTGCCTGCCATCTTCTTACCCCTTCACTCTTCAATATCTCGAACCCTCACAGTAAGCTTTCTCATAATTCTTCCCATAATCCTTCACTGCCATTCTTTCCTGTAAGGCACCCTCAGAATTAAGATTGTAGTCTCATTATCCAGGATTTCTTTCCTCCATTGGTCCTCACCATCAGCTTCCATGTCATTCACCTTCACTACATCTTAACTCCCATTATGATTCTCCACTCACTGCCCCTCTGTACATTCCTCCCCCTTTTTGTGCTCATCCAAAACAGGGAAAGAGGAAATCAGGATACAAGGGAAAGCTGTCCTTTGTCCTCCCTCCTATGAGGCATTGTGTCTCTTCGAGGGGGCATTAGGGAAAGTACAAGAGATCTGTCTTCATGCATTACTTTGTTTGTGTTTAGGGATTTTCAAAAGATTAACGTCCTAACTGAGAAGTAAGAATTTTTCCTTCTGACTTACTCACCTTGTCTCTGAAATAATGCCTCATGCCTTTGAGCAGTCGAAGGGATTGTACAGAGTCACTGGAAACCAACCCTAATGTCAACACCCTTTGAAAGAGGAGTGATAAAATTGCACATTTGCAGTTGTCTGAATAGACTTTTTTGAGGTTCTGCTAGACTGTTAGATAATCCCGGAGTCTTCACCAAACTTCATACTCATTGCAGGCAGGATTTGCCTTCAGGCTTCTGACCTCTAATCTCCTTCTAGCTGCAGTTGACTCTTTCGGGTTAAGGTTGTCTGTAACCAGCAGACAATATGGAACAAGGTAAAGATTGAAGACCCTGGGGCCCTAGGATGCTGAGTGCCAGGGAAGTAGAAGGACAGACTTGTAGGCTCAGACTTAGAGAATTTTAGAGCTAGAAGAAACCACAGAGATTATCTAGTCTAACCCCTGACCTTTACCTTTGAGCTTGGCCAGGATCAGGAGACCAGTTGAGTACAGGAGGTATGGCAGGGACCAAACCACTTTTAAACCCCTCCAGAAAATCTGGCCCCTACTTATCTTTAAGTTATCTCCCACCATTACTTTACACTTCAATAATTTAGAAATCATTTAAACATACAAGACCCTGTGTTAAGGACACAAAGGTAGAGATGATCCTTCTCTCAAGGGATTTACAATCCTGGGAAGGGTTTGTTTATTTTATCTTTTTTTTTAATATTAGGGAGATCAGAGCATGTTTGTAGGCAGTTTGGAAGAAGTCAATAGAGAGGAATCAATTGAAAATGCATGAGAAGGGATGACTACCAGAATAAGATTGTACGAAAGATAAGAGGGAATTTGAGATCTAGAATTAAAAAGGACCTTCTAGTTTTAAGAGGACATCTTAGCTGATACCCTAATTTTTATGGATGGAGAAACTAGAGGCCTAGGAGATTTAGTGACTTGCCCAAAATCACACAAAGAGTAAATGTCAGAGACAGAATTTAAACCTGGGTCATGTAAATAAGAAACTAATGCTGTGGGTTAGTGTGGTGGGGACTATGGATACTTTCTCCCTCCTCTTCCTTCCATTCTCCCTTTCACTCCCTTTCAGTCATCTCTTCTGACTCATAAAGTCAAGGGGAAAACTGGGTATATTTTATACTCCCCTCTTCCACTTTCAAATCAGTTCTCTATTTTTATCCCTCAATGACCTTCCCTTTGAATATAGTCTATTTATACCATCATTTCCTCAGCTTTGTTGCTATAATTTATACACTCCCATCCCCTCCTAACAGGCTTTAGAGTAACACATCATTGTTTCTACTTTCTTAATGACTATGGTACTTGGCTCATAGCCTTCTCTTCATCATCCTGGAGGATTTAAATGTTAGTATTTATGTTTATGCCTTTTCTCCACCTTACCATACAATTTTTCAAATTTCTCTGCTCTCATGACATCTTTCTCCACTTCACTTCAATCATACACCAGTATTAAGTCACACATTAAATCTTAATTTAATGGAATGGAACATTTTGAATGTTTGAAATTTCACTCTAATTAAAATAAGTTCTCTATTGCTCATTCACACTAGACATTCTCTTCACTCTTTTTGTGCTTGTGGATCCCCCTGTTCTCTAAGTCTTTGTCCCTTACCTTAATGTTTAATTTTGATCTCCTTGTTGCCCACTTGAGTAGCTTCACTAGCTCATTCCCCCGAACTTCTGACATTCTCAACCCAATCCTCTTCCCTGAATAATCTCCTACAATCTGATTTCTCCACTCTCTGCTCCAGGGTTGCAGAGAATCCTGGAGAAAATCACAAAATCAAGATGACTTTACCTACTACAAAATTATGATCCAGCTATGCTCTCCCTGCTGCTAAGTAGTTATTCTATTTTATTCTTATTGAACTTCTATTTCATTCCTTCAAAAGCTTTTTCTTCCCTTCTTTTAGCCTTGACCACACTCCTACCTTCCAAATCATAGTAGGTCTTCTAACGCCTCACTTCACCAACAGGAGTGAGAATATCCATTGCAAATTCATTCAGTCCTTCTACTATTCTTTAAAATTTCTCAGCATCATCACTCAGTCTCTCCTCTTCCTCTGGTTACAGAAAAGAATATCTCTACTCTTCACTATGACTATACTATGCCCTTAATACAATTCCAACCAAGATCTACTGAGGCTTTCCTCTAATTGTTTTGTTTTCCTAGTACATCTTCAATTTCTTTCTCTTTACTGGTACCTTTCAATCTGCCTACAGACATCCTCAGGTCTCACTAATCTTTAAAAAATGTATTTCCTCTTTATCCGCTTACCCCACCCAGCTATCATTCTATCTCTCTTCTTACCTTTACTTTTCATTTTCTTGAAAGGGTTGTCTACAACTGAAGCTGCCACTTTTATACCACCCATTTCTTCCACCTTTTAGAATTTGGCTTCTGTGTACATCACTCAATTGAAACTGGTCTTTCACAGATTACCAGTAACCTCCTCATTGAGCAATCCAATGACCTCGAAATCCTCATTCTCTTAGACTTCTTTTTGTCTTTATTAATTTATTCATTTACTTTTGAGTTTACAAGATTCAGTTCCCCAGTTCTTTGAGTTTCAAATTTTCTCCCCCTCCTTCCCCTTCCCCCCAACTCCATGGCAGCATACAATCAGGCATAGGATCTGCAGATACTTTCACATTAGACATTGTTCAGGTTATAAAGAAGGATTATATCAGATGGAATGAACAATGGAAAGAGGAAACCAAACCAAACCAAAAAAAAAAAAAAGAGAGAGAGAGAGCAGGTAATTTGCTTGAATCTGCATTCAAATTCTGTTCTTTCTGGTACTTTCTCTGACTGTAGACATCTCTCTCCATCATGAGTCTTTTGGAGTTTACTTATAGCCCTGCATTGCTGAGAAGAGTCCGGTCTATCAAAGTTGGTCTTCACACATACATTGTACCTGCAATTGTGTACAAATTTTTCCTTGTTCTGCTCTTCTCACTCAGCATCAGTTCGGATGCGCCTCTCCAGGTAGATATGAAGTCCATCTGCTCTTCGTTTCTTATGGCATAATAGTATTCCATTACATTCATATACCATGACTTGTTTAGCCATTTCCCAAGTGATGGGCATCCCCTTAATTTCCAATTCTTTGCCACTATAAGAGCTGCTATAAATATTTTTGTACATATGGGGCTTCTTCCCACTTCTGTGATCTCTTTGGGATACAACCCTAGAAGTGGTATTACTTGGTCAAAGGATATAAAATTACTTATAGCGGTGCGACATCCTTTGCCGGTGAGCCGGTCTCGGTGCCGGGACCCGAGGGCCTCATGGCGGCCCGAGCCTCCTTCGAAAATAACTGCGAGATCGGCTGCTTCACCAAGCTCACCAACACCTACTGCCTTGTGGCCATAGGCAGCTCGGAGAACTTTTACAGTGTGTTTGAGGGCAAGCTTTCAGAGACCATCCCAGTGGTACATGCTTCCATCGCTGGCTGCAGGATCATTGGTTGCATGTGTGTGGGAAACCGGCATGGCCTTCTTGTGCCCAACAATACTACAGACCAAGAGCTACAGCACATCCGAAACAGTCTCCCTGATTCAGTGCAGATCCGACGGGTAGAGGAGCGACTCTCAGCACTGGGCAACGTTACCACCTGTAACGACTATGTAGCTCTTGTTCATCCTGACCTGGACAGGGAGACAGAAGAAATTCTAGCTGATGTACTCAAGGTTGAAGTCTTCAGACAGACAGTGGCTGACCAGGTGCTAGTGGGAAGCTACTGTGTTTTCAGCAATCAGGGAGGACTAGTGCACCCAAAGACTTCCATTGAGGACCAAGATGAATTGTCCTCTCTTCTCCAGGTTCCACTGGTGGCTGGTACTGTGAACCGGGGAAGTGAGGTGATTGCAGCTGGAATGGTGGTCAACGACTGGTGTGCCTTCTGTGGTCTGGACACAACTAGCACAGAGCTGTCAGTGGTAGAGAGCATCTTCAAGCTTAATGAAGCCTGGCCCAGCACCATTGCCACCAAGATTCAAGATTCCCTCATTGACAGTTTAACCTGAGTGAATACATGTTCCTTGGCCTCTTGAATAAGGACTTTGGTTCCTGCTACAGTTCCAGTGTGGTGTGAGGCCCTGCAGAGAAAGTCTTTGCATCTCTGGGGCCTGGACCAAGGCTGGTGGGAGCATAACAAAGCTCCCAAGACTGATCCAATAACTTCATTTTTACTGTTTAAAAAATGAGTTCACCTTGGCTCTTTGACCTTCACTGTCCTTGTGCATCATTCCATCATTAAAAAGCACTTGGGCCCATTGGAAAAAAAAATTACTTATAGCCCTTTGGGCATAGTTCCAGATTACTCTCCAGAATTGTTGAATCAGTACTAGTGTTCCAATTTTTCCACATCCTCTCCAGCATTTATCATTTTCCTGTTTTGTCATCCTAGCCAATCTGATCGGTGAGATGTGGTACCTCAGAGTTGTTTTGATTTGCATTTCTCTAATCAATAGTGATTTAGAGCATTTTTTCATATGATTGTAGATATCTTTAATTTCTTCCTCTGAGAACTGTCAGTTCATATCCTTTGACCATTTATCAATTGGGGAATGACTTGTATTCTTATAGATTTGACTTAATTCTCTGTATATTTTATAAATGAGGACTTTATCAGATACATTGGTTGTAAAAATTCTTTCCCAATTTTCCACTTCCCTCTTAATCTTGGTTACATTGGCTTTGTTTGTGCAGAAGTTTTTCAGTTTAATGTAATCAAAGTTAACCATTTTACATTTTATAATGCTCTCTAATTCTTGTTTGGTCATTAAATTTCCCCCTCTCCATAGATCTGACAGGTAAACTATTCCTTGCTTTCCCAGATTGCTTACCATATCATCCTTTATACCTAGATCATGCACCCATTTGGACTTAATTTTGGTATATGGTGTTAGATAATGGTCTATGCCTAGTTTCTGCCATACTATATTCCAGTTTTCCCAGCAGTTTTTGTCAAATAGTGAGTTCTTATCCCAAAAACTGGGGTCTTTGGGTTTATCAAAGAGTAGATTATTCTAGTCATTGACTGCTGAGTCTCGTGTACCCAATCTATTCCATTGATCCACTGCTCTATTCCTCAGCCAGTACCAAGTAGTTTTGATGAGTGCTGCTTATAATATAGATTAAAATCTGGTATAGCTAGGCCACCTTCCCTAGTATTTCTTTTCATTAATACCCTTGATATTCTGGATGTTTTGTTCTTCTAAATGAATCTTGTTACTATTTTTTCTAGGTCTATAAAGTAATTTTTTGGTAAATTGATTGGTATGGCACTAAATATGTAATTTAATTTAGGTAAAATTGTCCTTTTTATTATATTAACTTGACCCAGCCATGAGCAATCGATGTTTTTCCAATTAGTTAGATCTGACTTGATTTGTGTGAAAAGTGTTTTGTAGTTGTGTTCATATAGGTCCTGGGTTTGTTTTGGCAGGTAGATTCCCAAATATTTTATAATGTCTACAATAACTTTAAATGGGATTTCTCTATCTCTTGCTGTTGGATTTCATTAGAAATATATGGGAATGCTGAGGATTTGTGTGGATTTATTTTATATCCTGCAATTTTTGCCAAATTTATTTATTGTCTCAAGTAGTTTTTTACTTGATTCTTTAGGATTCTCTAAATATATCATTATATCATCTGCAAAGAGTGATAGCTTGGTCTCTTCTTTGCCTAATTTGATTCCTTTGATTTCTTTTGCTTCTCTAATTGCTACTGCTAACATTTCTAGTACCAGATTGAATAAGAGGGGTGATAGTGGACACCTTTGTTTCACCTCTGATCTTATTGGAAATGCTTCTAGCTTATCCCTATTACATATAATACTTGCTGATGGCTTTAAATAGATGCTACTTATTATTTTAAGGAATGCTCCATTTATTCCTATACTTTCTAGTGTTTTTAATAGGAATGAATGTACTTTGTCAAGAGCCTTTTCTGCAGCTATTGAGATAATCATGTGGTTTCTGCTACTTTTATTGTTGATATGATCAATTATACTGATAGTTTTCCTAATATTAAACCATACTTGCATTCCTGGGATAAATCCTACCTGATTAAAGTCTATTATTCTTGTGATAAGTTGCTGTAGTCTTTTTTGCTAATATTTTATTTAAAATTTTTGCATCTATATTCAGGAGGGAAATTGGTCTATAATTTCCTTTTTCTGTTTTATCTCTTCCTGATTTAGGTATCAGTACCATATTTGTGTCATAAAAAGAATTTGGCAGGACTCTTTCTTCACTAATTTTCCCAAATAGTTTGTAGAGTATTGGAATTGGAATCAATTATTCTTTAAATGTTTGATAGAATTCACTAGTAAATCCATCTGTCCCTGCTTCCTAGGGAGTTTACTGACAGCTTGTTCAATTTCTTTTTCTGAAATTGGGTTATTTAAGTAATTTACTTCCTTTTCCGTTAATCTGGGCAGCTTATATTTTTGTAAATATTCACCCATTTCACTAAGATTGTCAAATTTATGTGCATATAATTTGGCAAAATAATACTTAATTATTGTTTTAATTTCCTCTTCATTGGAGGAGATTCACCCTTTTCATTTTTGATACTTATAATTTGGTTTTCTTCTTTCTTTTTTATCATATTGGCTAAGGGTCTATCAATTTTATTGGTGTTTTCATAAAACCAGCTCTTAGTTTTATTTATTAATTCAAGAGTTTTCTTAATTTCAATTTTATCGATCTCTCCTTTGGTTTTTATTATTTCTAATTTAGCATTTAATTGTGGATTTTCAATTGTTTTTTTTTTTTCCTAGCTTTTTCAATTGCATGCCCAGTTCACTGACCTCTCTTTTCTCTAGTTTATTCATTAATGCACTCAGGGATATAAAACTTCCCCTAAGAACCACCTTTGCTGCATTCCACAAATTTTGGTATGTTGTCTCATTATTGTCATTCTCTTGAATGAAGTTACTGATTGTTTCTATGACTTCTTGTTTGACCCACTCAATCTTTAAGATTAAATTGTTTAGTTTCCAATTAGTTTTTAGTCTGTCTTTCCATGGCCCTTTATTGCATATGATTTTTATTTCGTCATGATCTGAGAAGGATGCATTTAATATTTCTGCCTTTCTGCACTGAATTGTGAGGTTTTTATGTCCTAGTACATGGTTGATTTCTGTGTATGTGCCATGTACTTCTGAGAAGAAGGTATATTCCTTTTTATCCCCATTCAGTTTTCTTCAGAGATCTATCATACCTACCCTCTCTAAAATTCTATTCACCTCCTTAACTTCTTTCTTGTTTATTTCGAGGTGGATTTATCAAGTTCAGAGAGGGGGAGATTAAGGTCCCCCACTAGTATAGTTTTGCTATCTATTTCTTCCTCTAATTCCCTTACCTTCTCCTCTAGGAATTTGGATGCTATACCACTTGGTGCATATATGTTAAGTAATGATATTGCTTCATTCTCAATGGTGCCTTTTAGCAGGATATAGTTTCCTTCCTTATCTCTTTTAATTAGATCAATTTTTGCTTTTGCTTTATCTGAGATAAGGATTGCTACCCCTGCTTTTTTACTTTAGCTGAGGCATGATATAGTTTACTCCAGCCTTTTACCTTTACCCTGTGTGTATCCCTCTGTTTCAGATGTGTTTCTTGTAAACAGCATATTGTAGGATTATGGTTTTTAATCCATTCTGCTATCCACCTCCATTTTATGGGAGAATTCATTCCATTCACGTTCACAGTTATGATTACTATCTCTCTCTTTCTCTCCATCCTATTCCCTCCCTGTTTATGCTTATATTTTTCTCTCTTTCTCCTTTCTCCTCCTTAAGAGTTTTCCTTTTGACCACCACCTCCCTCAGTATTCCCTTCTTATCAGCCCCCTTCCCTTTTGCTCCCCTTTCCTCTTACTTCTTCCCTCCCTTCTAGCCAACCCCTCTTTCTTAGCCCTTCCCCCCTCCTACTGCCTGTAGGATATTTTTATACTTAATGTAGTATGTTATTTCTTCTTCATGCCAAGAGTGACAGGAACAAATCTTGTGCAAAGCTCTTCTCCCTCCCCTCTTTCCCTCTATTATGATACATTTTGTGTCTCTTCTTGATAGAGTCCTATGCTTAACTGGTTGTGTTATTCCCTCCTTGCACCAGAACCAATGAGGGAAAAGCTCATATAATATTCATCTCCCTCCCTTCTTTCCCTCTGCTATATTGTTTTTATGCCTCTTTGTGTGGCATAATTTACCCTTTTCCACTTCATTCTTTCCTCTTCTTCCATTGCAGTCCCTTTGTAGCCCTTAATAAGGTTTTTTTTAATTGTCATTTTGTGTAATTTATACTCATACCCTCTACTTGTCTATAAACAGTTTGCTCTTATTAAATAACAGTGTGTGTGTGTGTGTGTGTGTGTGTGTGTTTTCCTTGTTTACCTTTCTATGTCTCTCTTGCGTCTCATAGTTGGAGGTTGAATTTTCCATTGAGCTCTGGCTTTTTCATCAGGAAGGTCTGGAAATCTGTTATATCATTGAATGACCATCTCATTGCCTGGAAGAATATGTTCAGTTTTGCTGGGTAGGTGATCCTTGGTTGTAACCTGAGCTCTTTTGCTTTGTGAAAAATTGTATTCCACTTCCTCTAATCTTTCAGTGTAGAGGCTGCCAGATCCTGTGCAATCCTCACTGTGGTTCCTTGATATTTGAATTGTTTCTTTCTGGCCACTTGAAGTATTTTCTCCTTTACCTGGTAGTTCTGGAGTTTGGCCACAACATTTTAAGGACTTTTCAATTTGGGATCTCTTTCAGGAGGTGTCCAGTGGATTCTCTCGATTTCTATTTTACCCTCTGGTTCTAGTATCTCAGGGCAGTTTTCCTTGATGAGCTCTTGGAAGATGTTGTCCAGGCTCATTTTTTCATCATGATTTTCTAGTAGGCCTATGATTCTCAGATTATCTCTCCTGGATCTGTTTTCCAGGTCAGTTATTTTTCCATTGAGATATTTTACCTCTTTTTCTAATTTTTCATTCTTGATGTTTTGTTTGACTAATTCTTGGTTCCTCATAGAGTTATTTGCTTCAATTTGGTTGATTTTAGTTTTTAGCAAATTATTTTCCTTGGTTAGTTTTTGGAGCTCCTTTTCCATATCACACATTTTTCTTTTTAAGGAGTGTTTTCTTCATTGTAATGTTTTTCTAATTTTGCAATTTTGATTTTAAAAGAATTATTCATTTTATCTTCTATCTTTCTAATTTGGTTTTCAAAGTTCCTTTTGAGCTCATCTAAGAATGCTTTCTGTGCTTGAGACCAGTTCCCTGTTGAGGCTTCAGCTGTGGGTGTAGAGTCAACACTGTCTCCCTCTGAATTTGGTTCCTCCGTCTCACTATAGTAGGACTCCAGTCTTTGTCTTTGCAGTCTGCTTTCTACCATTTTGAGGCAGGGCCCTAGCCACGCCCTTCCTCTAGGGTTCCCAAGCCTTTACTGTTTAAGGTTTTGCCCTGGGGCAATAATTACTATGTTTTCAGGGTGAGGGGGGGATTGGAGCAGCTCGGGTTCACTCTGCCATCCTGGTCCCCGGAGGTCCAGATAAGGTCTTTTTTAATTTCTGGGCTGTGGATTAGTAGTCCCAGGAGTAGTTGCTGCCCCTGTCAGGGGACCTGCATTTGATTCTTACCCTGCTCCATCCAGTCCCAGCCCTTCAGTGATAGGCCTGGCAGTGGCCCTTGTGGTTGGTGGGTCAACTTGCTGCCAAGTTGATCAGGCCTCGTCTGGTGTCCAAGCCTTGGTCTTCGTGCTGCAAAGTCAGTGACTGGGACCTCAGTACTCTCTTAGACTTCTTTGTAGCTTTTAACACTATTATATAATCCCTACTGTTGGATACTCTCCCCTTCTTTGACTAAAGAATACCACACTTTCATGGTGTTTCTATCTTCTCCTAACCATCCCTTTGTTTCCTTCACTGGCTCCTTATCCTCATCTCAACCCCTTAATGTGGGTGCTTTCCAAGGATCTATCCTTGGTTCTCTTTCATCTATGACTATATTCCCTAGGAAATAAGTGCTTTTGAGGGGTTCCTTAAAAATAGATATCAGAGTTCCCATCTCCCAAATGGTTACTCAATGTACAATAGGAGTATCCAATGTGGACCAATCTTTATTTCATTCACCATGGGAAAAAGGACTCATGGGGCGGCTAGGTGTTGCAGAGTGAATAGAGCACTGGTCCTGGAGTCAGGATGACCTGAGCTCAAATCCAGCCTCACTTAACCCTAATTGCCCTGCATTCCTCCCTCCAAAAAGCAAAAAAAAAAAAAAAAGGACTCATGAACAAGTACACAAATGCAAAATGCTCAAATGGTACATTAGACTCATTAGAAATCCTCAGGAATATAATGATCTGTTGTGGGTCTGCTCAACAAATACTCCCCTTTCTACTGGTATCTACCTCGACTGAGCAGCTCACAGTGTTGGCTAAATCCAGTTCTCCTGGCCCCTCATCTCCTTCAGTCCTTCAGCCGAAGGATCTTCTGTGGAGGATCCTTATCATCTTATCTGAGAAGGCCTCTGGAAAGGAAAGCTCTCTCTGGGATGTCAGTGCCCAATTTGTGAACTCAAAAACTCTCAATCACTTTGGAACTGTTTTGAATTTAGGATGAGATAATCTACAAGACTGAAAATGTCCTTTCTCAGGATTCCTGGGATTTCTGATTTATACCCAGGAAAGGAAATAAAGGCAGAAGATAACCAGAAATTAAAGGTCCACAGACAGGCTACTTGCCAAATATCTTTATTGTCAGTGACCATTTTCTGCTTTTTAGCAGGGGAGATAGAGGGACAAAAAAGGGAATCTCTTCCTCTTATTTTGGTTTAGAAGTTCAAAAAAGTTGCAGTGATGGAAAAGAAAAAGGAGTGAGTTATTTTATAGATCAATCTTATAAACTAGGTAGTTAGGTGGTGCAGTGGACCCAGAATCAGGAAGACCTAAGTTCAAATTCATCCTCAGATACTTCCTATCTGCATGACCTTGGGCAAGTCATTTAACCTGTTTGCACCCCTCCCCCCACTTCCTCATCTATAAAATGGAGATAATAATAGTACTTACCTTCCAGGGTTGTTGTGAGACCAAATGAGATAATATAAAGTACTTAGCATAATGCCTGGCACAATATAAATGCTATATAAATGTTAGTTATTGTTATTGCTACTAGACCAGAAAGTTGACAATTCCTTTAAAAATAGTCTGTTCCCCTCTGACTCTCATTCACCAAAAATCTTGGAAGTCTAGCCACTGGGGAAAAAGAGAAACTCCCTTTGTATTCTCAGCAAGGTGCTAGGGTGCATGTCTTCATTCATGGGATTCATTCTATACTTCCAACAAAAGTCCACAATTTGTAAATTAAATTGATTGGGGGAACTTATTGAATCAGTCAGGGGCTCCCTTGACCACTTCCACTCCCTTACACAGCTAACTACAAGTGTAAGGGAAAGAATTTCCCTCCATAACTCAGCTGATGTAATCACACATGATAATTTTTAAAAACAAATTTTACTCTTTTTTTTTTACATTACCAGAATTTCTCCCAACATCCCTCCTTTACCCCCTTCCAGTGAGCCATCCCATATAACAAATAATATTTTTAAGGAGAAAAATAAGAAAAAGAGAAATGAGAGGGGGGAAAAGGGCAGTGAAACAAATCAATACGTCAAAAAAGTCTGAAAATAATGCAATATACCATACCTATAGACACAGGTATAGAATAAGGGATGTTGTTTCACATCTCTTCTTTGGGGCCATGCTTTTTCTTTGTTATTTTGCAACAACTCCTTTTGGTTGCTTTGTGCCAGTTGTTCTTTCAATTTACATTGTTATAGTCATTGTTTGAATCATTTTCTTAGTTCCTCCTACTTCCGTCTGCATCAGATCTTGTGTTTCCACGTATCTCTATTCATTACACATATCATTTCTTACAACACAGTAATGTTCCATTTCATTCATGCACTATTATTTGCTTAGTTATTCCCCAAACCATGGGAATCTGTTTGTTTCCAATTCTTAGCTACAACAAGATGTGCCTATCCCTTTGTAAGATGCACATCTCTTTGGCTTAAAAAGGGAATAGCATGATTGACTGAAAATAATCATTCTTCTGGAAACTGGAAGACTTTCTGTACTTTGAATTTCAATCGAAGAGGCCAAACTTGGGTACACTTTGATGGGGAGATGCCTGCTAGAAGGGCAGGAAGGGACTTTCTCTTCTCCTTCCTCTCCCCCCAACTCCAATGGACATGACATTGGAAGTATTGGATCAGTAGGAAACAATGTATTCAGCTAGGAATGAGACGTAGAATCAAGATCTGACATAGAAACAGAGAGTTGGTAACTCAGAGGAAGAAACAGCTACCGGGAACATGACCTCTCAAGATAGAGAAGAATATAACCATGGACTAAAGAAGAGAATAGCTCTTGAGAACCCATGTGAGCAGCCCACCAAGCAGAGGCACTGCCCTTAAGCAACTTCACATTCATGGGAGAGAGACCTTACTACATTCAGCATGTGTTCATGAAGGATAAATGCAAAAAAAAAAAAAAAAGTATTCCAAGGACTCATTTCTTTTTCATCAGGAATTCATTATGGGGGGGGGGGGTCGGGGTGAGACAGAGGCAGATTAGGCACAAATTCCAAGATACTAGAAAAGGAAGATTGCATTTTTGTCATTAAATGGTAAAACAATTAACATAAATTCAAATTGAAAAGTATCTTCTCTTAGGAAGGTGAAGTGCTAGGTGCTGGGGATAAAAATGCAAAAAACAAATACTTTCCTTCGTGGAGCTTACATTCTATTGGGAGAGTTCAATGTATGCACAAATACAAGAGAATATGAGAAAGAATAGAGAAGAGATTGGGCAAGGCAAAACTTCCAGGAGGAGTTGACAAATGAGCTGAGCCTTGAAGAAAGATAAGAATTGTGAAAGGAAGAGATAAGGGACTGCAGGAACTGACTTGTCCAAATACACATGTGCACAAAATAGATAGTTGAATGAAGGCAACAGCCAGTAATCAGGTTTATCTAGAACCAAGAATGCCTGAAGAGGTACTTGGGAAATTAGGTGGAACTAGGTCTCTACCTCGCAGACATCAAAAATGAAAAAGAATCATGTATACAAAAATATCTATAGTAGTTCTTTTTAAGGTGGCAAAGGACTAGAAAATAATGGGGTGTCCAACTGGGGAATGACTGAACAAGTTATTTTATATGAATTTGGATGAATGTAATTGTGATGTAAAAAATTGTGGGGGCAGCTAAGAGGCACAGTGGATAGACCACCTGCTCTGGAGTCAGGAGGACCTGAGTTCAAATCCGTGTGTGACCCTGGACAAGTCACTTAACCCTGATTGCCTCTCCTCCCCAAAAAAAGAAATTATAAAGGGGATCATTTCAGAATAAACTCATCATCAGGAAATTCATCATCATGGAAATTGCTTCAGTTTTGGTACTTATACCTCATTAGTCCTCTTGTTGCCTCTGTCCCTCTGGTTGGTGGGCTGGAAGGTAGATCATTAAGTCAGCCTTTAAAGAGACCCTGAAGCTATGCTCTTCAGTTCTTCATCTCTCATCAGTTGTGCTATTTAGTTTACATGCCACCGTCATCATCCCTGCCCACACAAATTTTTCAGTTTCCCTTTCCATTAGACTGTAAGCTCCTTGAGGGTGAGGACTGTTTTTTTTTCTTGTTTGCATCCCTAGGACTTAGTACAGTGGCTGACACATAGTAGACATTTGATAAATGTTTATTATACTGCATTGTATTGTATTGTTCTATATTGTATTGTACAGAGAATCCTGGGAAGATGTATATAAATGGATGCAAAGTGAAATGAGCAGAACCAGTAGGACAATTTGTACAACAACTCTGAAAGACTTAGAAACTGTGATAGACACAATGACCAACCACAATTCTAGAGGACTCAAAATGAAATGTGCTGTTTTTCTCCCAACAGAGAGGTGATGGACTCTGAATATGGATTGAGACTTTTTTAAAAAATATGGTCAATGTAGGGATTTGTTTTGCTTGTATATATGTTTAATTGTATACTTTTAACAGGGATTTGGGTTTTTTGCTTTATTAGTGTGGGGGAAGGTGGGAGAAATAGAAGATGGAGCTTTATGAAAATAAAATAAGTTTAAATATATGTGCAGTGTATCCATGCATGCATGTATGTATACGTATATGTATATGGGTATGTGTACATGTATTTACAATATACATATACACATATGCTCTTCCTAATTCTTGCCTTTATATCATACATGCACACATATCACTCATAGATAAGTAAAACAGGCTTGTGGAGGACCTAAAATGCTAGCCTGCAGTTTTTGTATTTCTTCCTTGAGTCAGGAGCCAATGAAGGCTTTTCATCAAGGGGATAAAATGATCAGTCTTATATTTAAGGAAGATCATTTTGACTGGGTGAATTCAAGAAGGGAGAGGCTAGAAGCAGAGACTAATTAAAAGGATATTATAATATTCCAGGAAAGAGGTAAGGACAGTTTAAATTAAGGTAGTACAATGTGAGTGGAAAGATGCCATATAGGTAAGAATTTGCAAAGCTGAATCCTTGATACTGGACTGGATGTCTGAAAAAATCAACATAGACTCCACTCTGGAGCTCTTGGTGGCTTACTTTTTGGTCTTTCAGAGGTTTTTCACCCTAAATCAGAAGAGAAAAAAAAAGACACAACAGAACCATGTGCTCACCTGACTGGTAAGCAAAATGACCTGAAGCCTCAGGAAAAAAAAAAATCCCATGCCAAGAGCTAGAAAGGTTTCCTTCCCATAAGCATCAGCTGTACCATCTCCAGTCCCAGCTGCTAGTTCTTCCTCACCTACCCCTCCCTTTCATCGAACCACATCAGGGAAGCAAAATACAGATGGTGGAGGCTGGAGATGTCAGAGACAAACTGCTGATATCAAGGTTTTGTCCAGGGCTGGCCACGCTCACCTTCAGGGGTTTATGGACAAAGAAAAGCTTTGGCTATTTGGATTTTTGCAATGGATTTGCATAGTGCTTTACAGTTTACAATGTAATGCTCTAACCTACCCTCTGAGGCAGGTAATTTCTGCACTTTTTTTTCTTCCCACCTGTGATTCCATTAATTTAAGGAGCCCCCAAATAGAAACACTCTCTATCACTGGACAACGGCAACACTTCTATAATTGAATAGTCTTTGAAGAGTTGCCTACAGGCACTGAGATTAATTGGCTTGTTGGGTTCTCTCAACTAGATTGTGTTGGAGGCCCCAGGAACCCAGGCCTTTCTCCCTCTGTGGCTGGCCTGCTAGTCAATGTGTCATCCTATTTCTCAAAAAAGGCAGGGCAGATTGTATTACCCTTAAAGCAACCGAGGCTCAGTTCAATGAAAAAATTTACTCTCAATCACAATGAGCACAGGACAAAGCAGGAACTTGAACATGAATCTTTCCCCCAAATCATGGCGCCCTTGCAAAGTGAGACATGGCATGGTACATGTGAGAGACATGAGTGCTTCACTGGGTAATGGGAAAACCCTACTACATCTGGTGAATGATGGATCCCTTATTCTTGTTCATAACAGATGATTTTGTTGTAGAGAAGCTCTGTTCCCAAGAGATTTGGTGACGGAGGTATCATGATGCCTCATACCCTATTTCATGTAGATTTTTATTTTCATATGATTCATATAGAACATAGCTTATTTCAGCTGGAAGAGAATTAAAGATTTGAGGTAGCTAGATGGTACAGTGGTTAGAGTTCTGATCTTAGAGCCAGGAAAAAGAGCTCAGATCTTCTCTCAGACTTTTTTTTTCTTTTTGGAGGGGTGAAGGCAGGGTAATTGGGGGTAAGTGACTTGCCCAAGGTCACAGGCTAGTAAGTTTTAAGCTTCTGAGGCTGGATTTGAACTCAGGTTCTCCTGACTCCAGGGCTGGTGCTCTATTCACTTCAACACCTATCGACTCCTCTCAGACTTTTATAAGCTTCGTGGCCCTGGGAGAGTAAGTCACTGAGTCATTTAACCTTTCTCAGCCTCAGTTTCCTCAACTGTAAAATTAAAGGATTGAATTTGATGGTCCCTTCCAGCTGTGATCCTGATTTATCTGAGCCAAATTATGTTTACATTATCAGGAGATAATGTAATCCCATCCCCCTTTGTCTTTCCAAAATCCCTGGTCTTTTCCTATTTTTTCTTTTACCTGTTGACCCAGCAGAAAGAGAAATAAAAATCATGCATGAGCAAGATATCCCTACTTGTAGATTAAAAAAAAAAAAGATTTTTTAAAAATATATTTTTTCTTCCCACCAAGCTAACTTCTAAGTTTAAATTTCCTACTCCAGCTTCCTCCTTTCCTTCCAGATCAACAAATACATGTATCTACTAACAGATGCAGCTTTCTTAAAATTTTTTTTTCAATAACAGTAAAAACAATTTAAACATTATTTTTTTAATGTTGAGGCACACATTCTCCCTCTTTCTCTTCTCTGCTCCCTCCTTAAGAAGGCAAGCAATTTTATATAGGTTATACCTCTGCAGTCATGTAAAACACATTTCCATAATAGTCATATTGTTTTCTTAAAAATCACAGACAAAAAAACAACAAGAAAAATAAGGAAATTTTTAAAAAAGTTTACTTCAATCAGCATTCAAACACCTTCAGTTATTTCTCTGGAGGTAGATAGCATTTTTCATCATAAGTCCTTCAGAATTGTCTTGGATCACTGTATTGCTGAGAATAGCTAAGTCATTCACAGTTGGTCATCATAAAATATGACTGTTACTGTGTACTGTTCTCCTGGTTTTGCTCATTTTACTTTACATCAGTTCATGTAAGTTATTTCAGATTTTTCTGAAAGCATCCCAAGAGGTCATTTCTCAATAGTATTCCATCACAATCATATACCACAATTTGTTCATCCATGCCCCAATTGATGAATATCCCCTCAATTTTCAATTCTTTGCCACCACAAAAAAGCTGCTATAATTTTTTCTTTTTTTACATATAAGTCATTTTCCTTTTTTTTTTTTATCTCTTTGAAATACAAACCTAGGAGTGGTATCGCTGGGTCAAAGGGTATATATAGACAAGTTGTTGTTTTTTTACCCCTTTGGGTATGGTTCCAAATTTAGATGCAACTTTCTTGCATTGTCTGTAGGCTGACTTCTGATGCAGAGTACTTTGTGCAAAAAGGGAATATGGAAGCCCAGTCTGTCTCAGAATTTTACTTTTTAAAGTCCATGTAAACAGAATGTATTAAGGTTTTGGTACTTAACTATGAAATAGTTTATTCAAAGAGGAAAGAGAAAGTAAATTCTGTCTGTTCAGAGGAAGCTCTCTGGGAGTGGGGAAAACTTGGTGAGGCCATATATCTAGGTGTCCTACACAGATACAGATCTCCACACTAGAATAAGTTCTCACCCTCTACCCATTTTAGCAGTTAAGTGGTACAGTGCAAAGAGCACTGGGTCTCAATTCAAATCCAGCCTCAGATACTTATTAAGGTGTGTGGCTTTTGGCAAGTCACATAATCTCTCTGCCTCGGTTTCCTCAAATGTAAAATGGGGATGGTAATAGCACCTACCTGCCAGGATTTTTGTGAGCTCACGTGAGATGTTTGTAAAGCACTTACTATAGTATCTGGCTCGTGGGAGGCATTTAATAAGTGCTAAGTAGTAGTTGTCCTTGCCATTGTCATAGTAGTATCTCTCCAGGCTGGTCATTTTCTACTTTATTTACTTTCCCCCAAGTCTCTTTCTGGGACTCAGGAAGTTGAGTTTTCTTTGAACAAATATAGACTCCCACTTAGCATTCTTGCTTGCCCAGAACTCTTCAGGACTTTCTGATTAAAACTTATTTGATGGGACACAGCCAGCTCTTGGTCCTCAAAGAGGGAGGTAGTCCCATGTCAGAGGGGATTAGCCTGCCACCTTGGGCCACTGTCAGTCCAGTTGCTAGAAATGGATGAGGTTCCTTGATAATTATTCCCTTCAGATGTCTGCAGTTCCTGCTGCTGTTCCAAACATCGATTTTGTGGGTGTTGTGAGGGTGATACATATAGTGAGACAGCTCTGGAAATTGAGGTCTTTGAATAGAATCTTTAAGAAGGTGGGGGCTTAGAAATTTGGCCTCACTGATTTTTAAAATTTGTCTTTATTTATTGGTTTTATTGATTTTTGTTCCTGTCTTATTTCACGGTTGGGAAAATCTGTTCTCCATATGCCACTTCTCAAGCAGGTGCTTAAAAACATTCAAACTTATGTACTATAAACACACACATCCACACAATACATATCTATACATAAACACATGTGCACAACAAACACATATGTACAGAAGCACACCTAATTTGCTCAATTCCTACTCTATTAATCTCACAGCATCTCATTAGAAAGTTCTGATAAATCTAACATTGGAGCCCAAAAGGTAGGAGCAAATGGAGTGGTGACCTGCCTCATCCTGTCCTGTACCCAACCATTCAGCCCCGAACTAATTTCATTGCTGGGGGGGGGAGCTTACCTCTAAACAGAAGTAGGTTCCCCATTCTTATACTGATTGTCCAAGGAAGATGCTAATGCAATGTAAACATTATGACTTGTGTCCAGGCCTCCACAAATGTGAAAAGAAATGAAATACAAAATTCACAATATGAATCAGGTATTATGCAACTTATGAGAAACTGTCCCTACCCCTGTTCTACTTCTCTTCCCACCCTGTCCCTCTACTCACTCTCCGTTCCCTACTGAAGCTCTAAGGGTAGAAGTGTGGTCACTAGCCTGGTCCTCCTTCTTTGTCCCCTGCTTATAGGAAACTGAGAAAGATGTAGGTTGGTCATCCAAGCTTTTTCCACATTAAGCCTCAGCTTTAGTCCCTTTAAAGGCAATCAAGAAAATCATTTGGTAAAGTCAATAATCTGTTTGTTTTTGTGAGGAGGGAGAGAAACATCCAAGAACCACAGTTGTGGTTGGAGGAACAGACTCATCTTTTTTTCCCCTTTTTTCCTCTTTCAACTCAACCAGTTTAAAGCAGAGGAAAAAACAGTTTAAACCATTTTAAACTAGTAAAAACCAGTTCAAAACAGTAAAGAGGACAAACTTGTAATTCTGAGTGATTTTAATGTCACACTAGGCCCAGACTGTCAGACATGGCAGGGAGTCCTAATCCTAATCCTAAACCCTAAGGGGTCTTAAATGGAGCTAGAAATAGCAACACTGGTCACTTATTCCTGAAGACTTCTGCATCTCATGACCTCATCACCAACACTGTCTTCTGTTTACCTAAATGCAATAAAACTTCATGGCTATATATTTGCAGCAAACATTAGCATTTAAATAGACTATGTCACTGTAAGAAGAGACAGGCAAGATAGGAGAGCAAGAAAGGTGATATGTGAAACAGAGTGCTGGACTGATCATAGACTTATCCTCTTCAAGCTAAACATTTGCATTCAACAAAAGCAGTAGCCCCAAGGCAAAATGAATACCAGAAGACTTAACATCAACAAATAAGAGCACTTCCCTGTGTGAGAACAGTTTGTTGCTAACTTAGAAAGCTGAGCCAACACATGACTGGCAACAGTGGAGCAGAAAAGAAGTGGTCAGCTTTCAGAGATTTGGAGTACAGCACAACGTTTATTTATCTGGGCCAGAAAATTGGCAAACATCAAGATTGGTTTGATTAAAACGATTGCGGAAATTCAGAAGCTGCTAAATGAAAAATGAGAACTCCACAGAATTTACCTACAGGATTGTTCATCCATCTCTAAGAAGGCAGTGTTTAACTCCATCCAAAGTAAAGTGCAGGCAAAGCTTAGAGAGATGCAAGATTCTTGGCTCAATATGAAGGCAGATGAAATTCACTTTTATGCTGATGGTAAAAAAGTGCTTTTATGATGCCCTGAAGACCATTTATGGGCCAAAAACCCATGGTGGATGTCAACTACTCAGTACTGATGGAGCTTACATTGATTAGTGATAAGAACATGATCCTGGAGAGATGGATTGAACACTTCCACAGAGTTCTCGACACACCATCATCAACCAAAGTTGAAGCTTTGACCGTTTACTTTGGATTGGAATCAACCCCTCTTTAGTTGAACTGCCAATAAGACGAGTATTTGAATGCCATCAGGCTTCACCTGTGTGGCAAAGTACTTGGTGTTAATTCTATTCAAGCTGAGATTTGCAAGGCATGAGGTCCACTTCTCATACAAAAGCTGACTGAAACCTTTCAGGTTATATGGCAAGAGGAAGTTATCCCCCAGGAGTTCAAGGATGATTCCATTTTCCATCTATATAAAGGAAAAGGAAATAGATTGTCCTGTGACAATCATGGGGAATGGGGTGGGACAGTGTATCTCTCTTTTAATCAATGCTGGCAAAATTCTTGCCAGAGACTTCCTTAATAGGCTGATTCTTCACCTGGAAGATGGTCATCTATAGGAGAGACAGTGTGGCTCCAGATAGAGCCAAGGAAGGATTAATATGGTGTTTGGTCCCTGACAACTATAGGAGAAATGCCAGGAACAGAACAGAGTGTGGGGGAGAAAAGATATTAGGCTGCCTACCAAACTGAAGGTCTGCAGAGCTACTGTGATGACCTTATGGTTGTATGACTGTGAAAACTGGATAATCTACCAGTGCCATGCCAGGAAATTCCATTTGAATTGTCTTAGGGAGATTCTGAAGATCATCTGGCAAGATAAGGTACCAGAAATCAAGGTCCTTTCTCAACCTGAACTGCCAAGCATCCAAACTCTACTGCAGAGAGCACAACTCTGATGGGCTGACCACATGGTTTGAAGGCCAAAAGTATGTTTGACTAAAAGACTATTTTACAGAGAGATCACACAAGGCAAACATTTACACAGAGGTCAGAAGTTATATAAGGACACTTTCAAGGTCTCTCTGAAGAACCTTGGAATGTATCCTGAGACATGGGAGGCATGGCACAGGACCACCCAACATGACTCCTCCATCAAAGAAGGCACTATACTCCATAAGCAAAGCAGAATTGCAATCCAAGCTTGTATTGGTCTGATCAGTCCCAGACAGACATATTCTGCCTTGACCTCGACATAGTGGTGTCATTTTGGTTCTCTTTAAACAGAAAGGACAACAACCAACTAGACCAGTTCAAACCAGTTCCATCAAGTTCAAATCAGTTTAATTGGATTTAAACCAGTCTAATCCAGTTCAAACCAAACCAGATGAATCTGGCTCCAATCAGTTCAAACCAGTTACTGACTATTTACAAATTTGGGTCTGTGAAGTCATATTTCTATCACTGGATTTCTGTTAGCTTTTCCTGGGAGGTTGAAATAAATTTCATTACCCACTTCCTGTGCTTGCTCAAATGCAGCAGGGCTGTTTTCCCTGAAACAGCTGCTGCTTTCTATCTCGGTTACACCTGTCACTCAACAGCTGGTGACAGGTCCCTCCCCCATTCTGACCAGTTTAATCCAGTTCAAACCAGCTTAATATAGTTTAAACCAGTTAAAACCTGTTAAAATATGTATAATCCAGTTATAATCCACTTTCCAGTTAGAACCAGTTTAATCAAGTTAAAATCAGTCAAACTATAAAAACCAGTTCAAATCAGTTTAATTCAATTTTGACCAGTTTAATTCACTTCAAAATCCAGTTATGATTATTTTATGATTTGACTGCACCCCATTTTAATTACTATCACTTTCTTTGAGGAAATTTTCTGTTGTCTCAATATTTGTTATCCTTTAGTATTAAGTTATTTAAGACTCCATTAATTTTAAATCATTTTTTTCAAAAGTCCTTTATTGCATATAATTTTGTTGCATTCATATCAATAAAGAATTGTTTAATATTTCTGCTTTCCACCTTTGGCAGTGAGTTTTGTTGTCAGAATCAAACGATAACAAGTGTAAAGCACATTGCAATTTTTTTTTATAAACATTTACAATTTTTGTAAACAATACTACTTTTGGAGACTCAGGCCTCAGTGATCAAAAGACCTCCAGGTCTCAGTGACTGAAAAATCTCTGGGACAGAAAAATCATACTACCCTGAGCTGAGTGTCTATCACCCCAAAACAGAGAACTTGGGGTCTTAGATGCTTCTCCCTGTGTTCCCTCTTTTATCTGAGTCTAGTCTCAAGGACAGGCTCTCCCATACATGGCCCTACTCCTGCTCTGCTGAGGAGCTTCAGCAGAAACTAGGTCAGGGGAAGGGTGACCTAGATAAGCTGACCACTGCCCTCCAATTTTCACTCAGAGCCTTCCTTGTTGCATATCTACGCTTTACTGGCTACAAGACCAGAGCACCTCCCCTGCCGCAATCCTGTGACAAGGCTGAAATTAGACCCTTCCTTGAATTTCTGCTTATAGTGGCATGCATGTGTGCTGTGTGTATGCCTGTATCTATGAACATTGTGTGGGGACAGGGGGTGGGGGGGGGAAGCCTGATGGGGGAAGGAAGGAGTTGGGGGAATGAACAGGGGCACCTTTCAAAGTCCTGGGTCATAAATCCATTGTTCACTGAGCTCTAGTTACCTTTGGTCAGGGTGCCCACGAATTCTCAGCCCAGAGATGAACAGGAGGTCCATGGAAGGTTGGGGATGCCTAGAGCCTGAGACTTGTCTCAGACTGAGTTGTCATAATTTCTTATACAATCTCTACCTGACGCTAGGAAGACGGAAGGGACTGTAGACCCACTTTACCCAAGGACCCCAGGGATATATCCTGCAGGACTTTCTCTAAAGGCTTCCCAGGGTAAATAGTCTGTGCACAGATCTTCTAGCTCACCCCCATCCCACATGCAGAAAGGGGGCTGTGTCTTACCACCCTCCTCGACCCCTGCCCTGGACTTGCTGGACAGAAGAAGTTAACTTGTCATTTCCCAACATTTTACATTTATGTTGCTTTCCCAAGGCCTGCTTCAAGCTCACACACACAAGCAGACACACAGAGAAACTCGAAGGTGACAAACAAAATTCGTTGCTTTGGAGACCGACTCTGCCCCATTCTCACGAATTCGAGGCCAGTTGGAAGAGAAATTTGGCTCCTGCTTTGGGGTTGGGGTTTCGGAGAGGCCGCTTAGGGACCCAAGAGTCCAAAGCAGCCTGGCCGAATGGAAAAGTGCGAAGATTAGGGCTGGTAGTCCCAGAGGAAAAGGCTGAGGGGCGAAGACAAAAGAGACCCCCTTTCAGTTTGGACCTAGGGAGAGATCATCCTCACCCCAGGCAGGCGGATGACTAAAATGATCCCTGGAGCAGACTTCTGACTTCCCTTTCCGCAGAACCTATGGGACCGATCTGAATGAGATTGAATTCCTGTCACAGGTATTGGAAATTCTCCAGGATTCTGGAAACTCCTGGTCTCTGCAACCCTCGACAGTGCCTTATTGGGGTCGGGAGAGGGCGCTCTTGTCTTAAGTTTCAGCAATGTAGCTGGTCACTTAGGTCACAGCAAGATGGCATAGGTCGAACCTACAATCAGGGTCGTTAATCTTTTTGTGTGGATTCCGAGCCCCTGTGGCAGTCCTTCTCAGAATAATGTTTTTAAATGCATAAAATGAAATACATAAGATTACAAAGGCAATCAATTGCATTGAAATACAATTACCAAAGCAATTGACAATTTTTTTTTTACAGACCCCAGATTAAAAACTCCTCTAAAAGATGATCAGAGGCTTGTTGCCTTTGACCCACCTTTGAACTCAGTGGAAACGGAGGTCGGTGACTCAAGCAAAGGCCTGAGATAGGCAGCTTTCTCTCTCACTTTAGGTCTGGGTGACCGTAGAAGAAAAAACCGAACTCAGGTGAGGCATCCTGAATGCTAGGAGTAGGCAACTAAGGACAAGATTTGAGGAAAAGTCGAGGGGAGAACCACCAATAATCCTCCTTCACCACTGTTTCCCTAATGGGTCTGCCCGAGGGAGGATATTGTTGAATTCCGATCTCTAGATCCCTCCACACTGCGCTCAAGAAGGATTCTTTGGGAAGGCTCTCTGACCCAACCCAAGACTTTCCCATTCAAGGCAGATCCCCAGGCCATGGAATGGGGGGATGGGGTGGGAGGACCAAACTCTGACTGGGCTCTGGAAAGGGCCTCCCCAGGGAGCTGGGAGCCACGATCTGTTGAGGAGGAAGGGGTAAGACTTGTGGGAATGTCCCCTAGAATTGGATTCGAAACTGGAGGAGTTGCAGGGAGATGAACTGAATCTGAGGTGAGATGTGTTGCAGTGAAAAGAGTTCGGGAAGCTTGGGTTCAAGTTCTAGATCTGTCACTCACTCTATATGCAAAATTCAACCAGAATTTTTCTCTTTCCAGTACTCTCTCCTAATCTGTAAAATGAGGGTGGAAATGACGCTCGAGATTTCTTGCTGCTGGAATATTTCGTGATTCTAGTCCTCGGTATCAACTGCACTGTTCCATGATCGACGCTGAGTGGAGCTCGAAGATCGCTGGAAAAGATTGGCCTGCAGGGACTGCTGGTAGGGAAGCGTTTCTGGAGGTTGGGAGAGGGCTTGCCCTGTGAGGTGGTGGAGAGCTTAAGGGAGAAAAAGTCTGAGTGCCCCTCAGAGGTGCTAAGGGGAATCCTAGCCGCTGATCCCTCGGGGACTATCCTAGTCCAGGGATGAGAAGTAAGGGAGGGGCCTTCAGGAACCCCATATCCCTGCACACAAAGCCCGCGCCTCCTCCCCTTAGACTCGGCCCCTAGAGGCAGTAGAAAGGCGAAGAGTCTGATCCTCCCGGGTTCCTAAGCTAGGAACTTGGGTAAGGGTTCCCCATCTCCCACCCCCCGCACAAATAAGTAGAGCTTCGCGGCTGAAAACAAGGTGAACAGGAACACATTTCCCCTCGGATCCACCCCCTCGGAAGTGACAACCCCGGGATCCAGCCGTATTTGTTCCAAGACACTTGGGAATCGGGCTTCCAGGAGAGAATGCTGAGCCTTGGGACTCTGGAGTTCGCCTGCTGTTCTGTCTTCTAGGTCTCCTCCCCGCTGGTCAAGATTTCTTGGGCGGGTTCCTGAGAAGGCTGGGGCAAGAAATCCAGACCTTGGAGCAATTGTACCGATCCTGCCAAGTAGTTATTTAAACGATAGTGAATTATCCAGGAAAGCTCAGCTTAGGTATCTCTGTCTGAGTCCGTGATTCTGTATGTGCTCTCCTATGCCTCTCTCTCTCTCTCTCTCTCTCTCTCTCTCTCTCTCTCTCTCTCTCTCTCTCTCTCTCTCTCTCTCTCTCGTCCTGATGTCGGTACTTTGATCTCCTTTCCCACCAACACGAGTTCTATGACAGTCGTTGAGCCAAGACAGACTTGGTTCCCCAAACTTGACTGCTCCCTGGAATAGGGGTCAGGAACCAAGGGGCTTCAAGCTTTGCCTTCATGCCTTTATGCCCTCTGACACCTACTCCCTCCCCATCCCAGCCCAAGACTACTATATCCTTCTGCTACAGGGAAGAGCTAATGTTGATATTCACTTCCCAGGTCCTAGCCTACAGTGTTCCCATTTTAGAGACTGTCAACACTTCCCTATCTCCCTCTCCTCTGTCCCCCTCATTTTCTGTTACTCTCAGGAGTTAGATATTTCTCTGGACCCTTCTTCAACCACCATTCTTCAAAGGTCAGAATCATTATTGAGACAAAATCTTTGCTGTTTGACCATCTTACTTCTTCCATATTTTAACCTGAAATCGTATAGCAGAAGGGAAAGAGATATAAACCTGAAGAAAACGCCCCAAGCCTTGAAACATTTTGTCCCCTGACTGTAGCTAGCACCTAGGCCAGGCCAGCCCATCTCAGTGTGAAAGACTACACTCCAGGAAAAGGGGATCAAGGCTGCAGAGTAGTAGAAAAGCAAATGCTGAAAACACCCCCGCTGCTCTAGTTCTGGCCCCAGCCCAGAGAGGAAGAGTGAGAGTCTCAAGATTCTGCTGAGAGACCTGGAATGCAGAGAGGCTGGGGGCTGAGGTGGGCTCACAAAATTTGGGGATTCTGAAGATATAAGAACCTGGGAGATGAGATCACTGGGGCATACATAACACACACACACACACATACACACACACAAACACTTTGTGTGGGTCAGAGGGGAATGTAAGGTAATAGAAAAGGTTAGAGGGTGGGGAATAGTAAGCTGAAGGGAGAGAAGAGTAGAAGAGTACAGAGTAAGAAGTTGAATCAAGATAGACAGGAACCCACTGAAACCGAGGGTAACCCCTCCCCCATTTCATAGTGGGCATCCTCAGAGCTGCCTGTGCAGGACTTCTGTAGGCTCAAGCTGAGGAGGACTCTCGCCAAATCATCATAGCAGATGAGAACCACTGGAGGTGGAGGCAGAAGGTTGGGGTCCCTGTCCAGACTCTGGAGCTGGATGCTTCCTTCTTTTGTAGCCTCATTTCCCTTCTAAAGTCCTAAATCCACATCTCCAACACCATTGCCAACCATTAACCCCATCACCATCATATTACCATATGACATCCATCATCATCATAACCTTCATTACTGCTATTATTTCTTTGTTCCCATGTTATTTTTTTATTCAGGATATTGAGCAGTTTGGACTAGGAAAAAGTCTGATGGTGTGGGGAATAGAATAGTCTCAGAGGATTACAGCCCTCCCTTTTTATTTAAAAAGTCAATATTTGGGGAGCAACTAAGTACAGAGGTGTCCAAAGCTCCCATTTGAATCTCACTCTCAGCAGGGCAGGTCCCCATCTTTGACTGCTGTTTCCCTCCCCTCTTCCAGTTCCCTCATCTTCTGGAATTGTCTTCAAGGAGCACTCGACCCTCTACCCCCAGGCTGGTGGTATTAGTGATGCATGATCAGACCTCATTTCCTGGGAAAATGGAAACATATCCAAGCTCTTAATAAAGTGAATGACGTGTCTTCGTGTGTAATTGGGCTTTAGGTTGGTAGTTATTTCCCTAAGCTGACAATAGAGAAAATGTAAATACACTGAAGAAACATGCAATTACATAATCATCAGAAATATATGCAATGAAGATGTAACATAGAGGCCAAGAGAGAGAGAAATGGGTATAAACCCTGAGATAAGCAAGGACAGGCTGAGGACTTAGTCCTTTCCAATGATGCACATTGGCAAATGGTTCTCTTTCTAGGCTGTATCTTTGTTCCTTTAAAAGCTTCTACCACTTCCATTTATACACCAGTGATCTTTATGTATCTGGTGAGGTTTTTTCTGGGGGCGGGGCTTCCTCAGAGGGAGTAAAACACAATAACACACTCCTCATATCATTCCTCTCCCTTTCACTAAGCCTCAAATATAAACATAGCCCCTACCCATACCCAGACAAGCCCAGGGGTCCAGACCTCAACCTGAGACTGTTTCCGCCTCTAGGCCCTGCCTACCCTGAGTTGCATATTTCTATGCATAATCCAATTTTCTCCATGACTATCTAGTTAAACTCTTTAACAACAGCTACATAATTAGAATTTGGATTCCCATTAATTTTCCCGGGGCCTAGAAGCATTTGAGGCTCACACTGGTAATTAATGTGATACATCACTAACTTTACCAAGTGCAGACCCAAGCGAGCTCAGGCTAGTCTAGCACTCAGGCCTCGGCTAGTCTTGCTCAGGCCCCCACCCACCCACTCTCAGTACAGACTTGGCAGACCATGTCACCTGTCCAACTGTGGGATAAATGGGAGGGGGGGGTGGAGCCCACGATCTACACCCAAATTCCTCTTTCCAGGAAATTTAACAATAAAAAATATTTACGGGAGCAGATTTCCATATATGTTTCTAGTCCCGGAGTATTGGTGACTATTAAGACTAATTAGCATTCTTTGCCCGGGCAGATTTACGTAGAGGATTGCTACATAACTCATCCCTAAAAGCCCAGCTCAACGAATTCGGAAAGGCTGTAGCCTGCCTAGGGGCCGGCTCAAATATGGCTTGGCTCCTGCTGCCCTCACCTTTCGGTTCGGACTGGCTCTTGCTTCCGCCGGGTGTTGGACTCTGGCTACGGTTCTGACTCAGTAGGGCTATGGTTCTAGTTCGCCTTTTCTCTTGAATCCTACTCTGGTAGCATTTTTAGGTCCCACTCCCACTCTGGCTTTAGTCTCAGAAAACTTGCAAAATATGAAAATATGAATAGAGTTAGAAACTGCAATATACTTTAGGGAAGAAGTGTGGTCCACCCCTAGAAAGCAGGAAATCTTCTGAAAAGCAGGAGGTAAGGGGAAGAGTAAAACCGGGAAAGGGAAGGAGAAACTGGGAGACTGAAGCTGAGGCCTCTGCTAAGCCGGAAACCTAAATGCAGGCCTTCCTAATTCCATCTTCAGCTCTGCTCTCTTCCCAAGGTCTCTGAACTGTGTGGTACTTGGTGTGTGTGTGTGTGTGTGTGTGTGTGTGTGTGTGTGTGTGTGTGTGTGTGTGTGCATGTAGAGATGTAGTGTGCATGTTAAAAAGGAAAGTGGATAACATGTATAGATCTGCATGCGTGCCTGTTGGTGCCATAGGTGTGCACACAAATATGCAAGGCAAACCAGAACTCTAATTCACCACACCTCACTCCCGATACAGTTGTGTCCTCCCGGATATGGGACTTTACCTACTGGGGAAAGGTCCACGTTTCTGTTTCCCATACACAAGGCCGATCGAATCCAATCTGCTGACAAATGTGAAAGGCACAGCTCTGATACTGCCTGTTCTTTGTGCACGGGTTCGGTAGGGAGAAGAGATGGAAAGTCAGGGACACCAGATAGTGTCAGAGAGATACATCCAAAGCCAGAGAAGAATGAGGAGGTGAGACTGTTATAGGTAAGGGGAGGGGGAACAAGAGAGAAAGTAAGGCAAGACCGATCCTAGACTAGCCTTGAATGACCCGAGTGATCAGATCGTCTTTGGCGTTATTGGGATCCCTGCTGGATTTGAGGGACAATTAGACTTGGGTGAAGAAAGCAGCCCACTTTACGTGAAAAAATTTAACACCCTGCGTGGACTGGAAGAACTGTGGCTGCAGTGGCTGCAGCAACCCGATGTCTCCGACTCTGACTCAAAGTGCGTCCCTGCGCTCTTCCCAAACCCACGCTGCTGGCGTGTTATTAACGCGCTGGGAAGTACATAAGCCTCCCAACTTTATTCTCTTTAATGAGCCTAGGAGAAGAGGCTGCCCTGAAGGGGTTTGTTCATTAAAGATGTAGCTGAAGAAATATTGTCTCATTAATTATCTGGTTTTAATTACACTGTTACCCTTTGAATCCATACATCGGAAAAGTTTATACAGTAGAGCTGCCCCCTTTAGCTAGCTCACTTCAGACCCACTGTCCGGGACAGGAGGGGGCTCAGGCGAGAAGGACTGACTGGAGAGATCGATTTAAGAACGACCTCTGGATCCCGTTACGGGACTCGTTACGGGAGAGGGAGGGAGTTTTGATGGTGTGGGACAGTGTATATTTCTACAGTGTGAATCTAAGAGCATACTATGGAGGGTGTGCTTGAGTGTATTTATGTGAGTGTGGAAAATGGTGTATGTCCATATGTGTCTAAGGGTATGTCTGTTATTGTACCGGTGTGTATCTATGAACATATGTCTAAGTGTTTACTGGAATGTGTGCCTGGGTCCATAAGTCTCCAGGAGTGAGTTGAAATACCTGCATCTGTGTCTGTGAGTGTGGATTGCTGGAATGGTGTAACCGTTTGAATAAAAGCCTGCTTGTGTTCCTGTGTGTGTGTGTGTGTCTGTGTGTGTGTGTGTGTGTGTGTTCTTATATCAGAGTTGAATTTGTTTGGTTTTTATCCAGCTCCAAATATCCTAACGCTGTTGATAGAATGAGGACACCCCCTGGACGCTATTTTCTCTCCCTCCCCGAAATCATGGAAATGTTTCTGTTCCAACTGGGGAGAGGCTCAGTAGGTCTTGGGACCTCAAGGCCCAGCTTGGGGCGGGGGTAGGGTGTCTTCCAGACGCAGCAATTCCCGCCTTGTCAGGCTTTCGGAGGCGCTAAACCGGGGGCCGTTTTCCCTTTAAATCGCGGACATTTTGACAGGGGACATTAAGGACCCGGCTGCTCAGGCTGAGCAGATCATAAAACCGGACAGGCAATTTCTGTTCTCACCAAATAGCCGGGCAAACTCGTTCTGCATCTTTGGTTTTAATGCGCTAGACCTGGCAGCTAGGCTAGGAGGGAGGGGGGAGGCTCCCCCCCCCTTCAGCACCTACCCCCTCACACGCCCTCACACACACACAATCAAGCCTCACAGACTCCAAAACCATACACTACAGTATCCACCCTCAAACACATACACACACAATATATCCCAAATCCGCCCCCTCACCCTACACATAGAAACACTAAACACACAACTCACCACTCCTCATCCTCCAATCTCCCCTCACAACCACCCCCCAAACATATATTCCCCCTTATAGTCACATCCATACCCTCAAATACACTTCCCCTCAAAATTACACACACGCCCTCACACGCCCCCGCCCCGCCCCGCCCCGCCCCCAAATGCTCAGCACCGACGGAATTATCAACTAGAATTTGATTAATATGCAAATCGGAGGCAAACAGCTCCATATAATTCTTTCAGTGGAGAGTAATTAATCACCAGTTAAAGCAAATTAATACATATATCAATTTTGTCAGAAACATGCTTAGTTCAATCGCCCGTAAAATTGAAGTTTGAAGTATTAAGGGGCTCTGCAGAAACGTTATGACTAAAACTTTCAAATTGATCCTATTTAGTAATCAATCAGGCTCTCCCCTCAGGTTAATCTGCCTAATTTTTCATCTCAAATCATACACTTTCCTGACACGCCATCTAGCAAACAGTCGATAAAAAGTTAACAAAAATGATAACGACTACAGCCGGAGCCCGGTGCGGGGCGGGCCGTCGTTTCTAGGCTGTTTGATTTTTCTGATTTCTGCTTTTTCTCGGAGGAGCCCCCCACCTTCCCCCGTCCCCCCCCGCCCCCCGCCTACCGGCGAGGTTCTCCCAAGCTTGCTTGGGAGGCTGCGTTTGGGCCTTGGCTCCTGATCAGAGCTGAGGAGACCCCAGCAACCCTAGAGGATCCAGTAGAGACTCCGTGGAGGGGGAGGGGGTGTGTGTGTGTAGGGGGGAAGATCCGCAAAGGGGAGCCTCGCCCATAGGGCTCCATCCAGACCTTTCCTTTTACCCTTTCCCTTATCTCCCGCGTATTTGTGCCTCTCTATGACTGTATTGTGTGTATATGTACACGTGTTGCTGTATTGTTTTCCCCTACACCATGTGTAACATGTCTCTTTGTCTGTAGTCTTACATGTGTATATGTACTGTTTCGTTATCCGAATTGTGGGGGGGGGGGATAGATTTTTTTTGAGCCTTTGTGTCTGTATTGTTCCTAGGTGTGTCTGTAGATTCATCTTTGTATGTGACTGTATTGTCTGTAGGTGTGTTTGTGTGTGTGTGTGTGTGTGTGTGTGTGTGTGTGTGTGTGTGTTGGAAGAGGCGGCTGGCTGTCCACAGCCTGCAATCCGATCGATGGTTTGATCGCTGGTTATCGATAGAGAGGGAGGGAGGAAGAGAAGGAGGAGACGGTTCATTATGTTGAAATGACGTTTTACCTTGAGCTAGCACTGGAGGGGTGTGTGTGTGTGTGTGTGTGTGTGTGTGTGTGTGTGTGTGTGTGTGTGTGTGTGTGTAGAGATAAGGGGTGGGGGGGACGAACACCTAGTCTCCTCTGTCTCACCTCTTCCCGACCTGCGACAACGATTATGAGATCAGAATAGGAGAACATCTCCTCTTTCCGCCCCCCGCTCCTCTTCCCCAGTGATTTCCCTTGGGAAATCTTGTCCCAGACCTTTTAGTACCAAACCTCACCCTCCCTTCATCAACTGTGGACCCTGCACTATGCCTGACTCAGGCTGCTCCTGGGAGTTGAGGGTAGGAGACAGACTCCTGAGCAATCACTTTAAGTGACTATTGACTAGATCACAAACACCCTTATAGTTTTACAAGGATACACAATACAAATGTATATATGAATTCACAAACCACACATAACAATTACATGCATCCATAATCTCTTTACACACTTCAGACACACCTAGTAATACCCACATACCTAGAGATGCACATCAGAAAAATATCTGATACACAGAAAACCACATACTCCTAAGCTGCTCACAAACAAACCAAAAAACAACAACTAGAAACACATACACTTATCCCCTTAGAAATACATGAATATCCATAGACACAGAATAGCCAAATCTACAAATTTTCCACTGCCTAAAAGAATTAGCACTCTATTTGGTCCAACATGAGAGATATTCCTGCCCTGGCTCCATTAAGATACTTCTCTGACCTTTGATTCTTACTGAATTCAGTTCAGAAAGGACTTGATTTTCTGAGAAAATAAAGGATGGAGGCTAGAAGAGTGACACTGAGATGGAGAGACAAAGATAGGGACATAAGTGACACAGGTCATGGAAACAGAGAGTGACATAGATATAGATACAGAAGTGCAGAGACAGATATAAAAAATACTGAAATGAATACAAGAAAGAGACATGGTGGAGATTGGGAGACTAGAAGGAAGGATACAGTGGCTCAGAAATCAGAGGATCATCAATCTAGAGTTAGTTGGAAGGCACCTGAGAGACCATCTAGTGTAACTCCCTCTTTTTATAGATGAGGAAATTGAGGCCTGTAAAGGTTAAGTGACTTCCCAAGGTCATGGAGGTCACAAGTGGCAGAGCTTGGATTTGATCCCAAGTCTTGGAATGAGATGCAGGCACAGAAAGCACCCGGTGTTCCTGATCTGGAAAAGGTGCTTAAACACACTCACTTTCAAAACTCGTTGACACATTAAGGAGTAACAAGTCAGTGTGCAGTCATCCCCAACACACTAGGTCAAACTCGTTCTTATGCCACACTCATGTTCACACTCAACTCAGATCTCATACACCTATTGAGTTCACACTCATTCTGGCACAATCACAGTTGCAGGTCACATGCTTACAGTCACAGGCTGATGACTCACATTCACTCACATTCACATGCTGACACATAGACTGACACACTCATATGCTTACAAGTCACTCACCCTTACCTATTCTCATTTGTGCTTACACTTTTTCTGATATGCATTCGAATAGAAATTAACTGGCACCATATATTCCTTGAGCTATTTCTCTGACTTTTAGAGACCATGTATTTTAGAGACCATCTCTAAAATACATCAGAAACATCTCCCCGCCTCCCGCCCCCCCCCCCCCAATTAGCTGAGGGCCCAAACTGGGATGGGCCAGAAACGGGATATTGAGAAGGAACACAAGAATAGGGAACAGCTCAACAGAGAAACTTACACTTTCTAATTTCCTCTGCATAATTCCTTCTCTTTATTCCCCTAGCAACCCCCGTTCTACCCAGATTCTGGGGGTTCAGATACTCCAAGCCTAGATATTTTCCGTGATCCTGCAGCACTCCTAAGCCCTTCCCTGCTCAATGAGTTAGTTAAAAAAAAACAAAACAACAAAACCTGTTAAGTCACCAAGCATTTATTAAGCCCTACTGTGTGCTGCTTTTTACTCCCCAGGTCCCAAATCATCTCATCTTTCACCACCATAGGGGCAGAACAACCAAGGTGCAGTCCTTTTCCCCCAGCACACCTATTCAAGTCACAACAACTAGAAAATTCACAAGAAGTCACACCCTTGAAGTTCACTCTGCCTACTGACATACCATCGACTTGCTGACACCCCAGTTTACATGGGTTCCCTCAAAACTACAGAGTTTAGCTCCCACTCTCATCTACAAGCCTGTTCCTTAACCTATACCATCCCTCTCCTTCTGGCAGTCACTCATATTCCCTAAACGCCTTACAGTTCCTCCCTCACCCTCTCCTTTCCCTTTGACTTCATCCTCACTCCACTCCATCCTTAAAAGGGACTTTTGGTCTCCTGAGAAAGAAAGGGGGCTCTGTAACCACTGTGTCCCCAGGGGTGGCTTTCAAACCACCCTCAAAGCACACCCTCCAACGTCTCACCCCGCCTACACTCCTCCCCATCCCCAAGAAGTTCAAGGTCTAAGAAGAATGGGCTGTTCCGACTATCAGTTTTCCCACTCCCCACCCCCATACAGGGTATCAACGACGCAAGTAGAAATTCTCAGCCAGCATTCTGCTTAGAGGATGCCTTAAGGATTAGCCAGAGGGGCTCTCCGTGTTGGGGACCGGAGAGGCGGAGAAGGACTGTACGAGGGAGGAAAGAATGAGTTGGGGGAGCTTGAAGGGCAGGTGTGTAGAAAAAAAGGACTAGGCGAAGGAGAATGAGGTCGGGATGGGATTGGGAAAAAGCTTTGGAGGGGTCGGATGGGATGGGGAGGAAGGGAGATATCAAAAGTGGGGAAACTAGGAAGGATCGGATATAGAAAATGGGGGCCACGAGGGAGAACCCACCAAGGGAGCCCAACACATGCCGGGAAGGGGGCCGGCTCAGGCTGTGGCCTCCATCCCGGAATTCGAAGGGGCGAAAAGAGCAGGGGAAACATTCTGCAAGAAGGCAGGGAACGCCGGGCAGGAAGGCGGCAGCCGGGGCCCTTTCCTTTCAGGGGGGACTCATGCATCAAACTTCAATTTTCCGGACGATTGAATTAGTGATTTTTTTTCTCCTGAACTAAAATACACTTAAGTCTTTGGGATTAATTACCACGTTCTGGTCCCTCAGACTGGAGTATTAGTTATCGTTGCCACGTCTGACACCGGCCCGACACCTCGTAAAATAAGGAACTGCGCCTCCCGGCCTCACCCTGGTGCTGCCTCTGTGTCCTGGCTTGGGGGGTTGGGAGGGGGGCCGAGTACGACCAGGCAGGGGCCCAGGGGAGGAGGGCTTGAGGAAGGGAAAGAAGGAGGGAGCCGTGTAGAGACTGCAGCAGGGAACGGCAAAATGGACTGAACCGAAGTGGACAGAGGTCTGGGTAGGGAAGGTTGGACTGAGAAAAGTGATGAAAGCGGGGGTGGGCGAATGGAAAAGGGAAAAGAAACCAGGACCGAACCAAGAAAGGGAAGGACTACTGGGACGACTGAGGGGAGCAGAAACTGTAAAAGGGGGTTAAATAGGGTCTGAAAGAGCTTAGGGGAGGGAGCAGGAAAATCAATTTAAGCCTAGAAGCGCTGACTCTCTGGGCTCCAAGTGGACCACGGGGTACAAGAAGGAAAGGGACTGAGGAAGGGAGAAGAGGGGGGAATGGATAGAAGGAAAGAGAAGGGAAAGGCAGGTAAAGGGGACTAGCAAATTCATTCCCCTTCCCTACCCTTTCCACTCACCCCTAGAGCCTGTCTGTCTGTCTGTCTGTCTCTTTCTCTCTCTCTCTCTCTCTCTCTCTCTCTCTCTCTCTCTCTCTCTCTCTCTCTCTCTTTCTCTCTCTCTCTCTCTTTTATTAAATGCATTTATAGGGAGTTGAGATTCCCCAGGCACCAAAGATTAGAAGGCCAGGAGAAGGGGAGACAGCAGTGCTAGTGGGAAACTGGGTTAGGGAAATGGGAAGTGGGAAACTAGGGGTGGGAAGGCGGTGCCCATCAGAGTGTCAGTTATAGCCAACTATTAATCCTACCTCCAACTACTAGAACTTTTCTTTCTGAAATGACCCCACATTTAACATAAAAGCATACAACCCATCAACATTCCCACACAGTCAGAAGGAGGCAAGTATCCCAATGCCACTGGAGAATCCAGTTTATGAGAGAAGTGCCCCAGGCCTTGGCTGGGTGATGAAGGAATCCACTAGCCCCTTCAACTCTTTGGAGTCCTGTAGATACATCAGGTTAGTCTGGAAGATAACCTGAACCACTGACTCCTATGCTGTGTTGTTCTATAAGGTTAAGATCTGCTATTTCCATGAGGTCTACTCCAAGACCCTGCATCCTTCAACTATTACTCAGGAACTAACCACCCAACCAGTCAAGTCCACCACACAATCCAGGCCTCCTGCTGATCCCAAGGCAACCTAAGCCTCAGGGGATATGGCTGGGCCAGAGGCGCCTCTGTATGAGGAACGAAAGTTGGGGGAGCAAATAATTTCCGATGATCTCCATAGGGCCTGTCACCTGCCTGTCCAACCTTGTAGGGGCTAGAGAGACAGAGGCCTGGGTTCAGGGAATGCAAGAGGGGACACAGGAGATAAAAGTAAAGTTTCATTGTACTGCTAGATACTGTGTCTCATTTTCCTGGGGAATATTCTTACAACTCCACTCCTTTCCCCTTCCACATCACCTCTTGTTCGCTCCCTCTCTTCCCCCATTCTTCGCTTCATTCTCCTTTCCCTCGTTTTGTCCTTCCTTCTCTTTTCCTCCCTCTCTCCCTTCTCTTTTTTCTTCCTTTCCTCCTTCCTTATATCCTTCCTTCTCATCTTTCCTTCAACCTTCCCTCCCTTTCTCCCTCCCTTGTTATTTTTTATTTCTCTGTTATATTCAATTGTCATGTTTTTCAAGCTCATTAAATCCATTTAGAGACAAAAGAATAAAAGGGAGAAGGGGGAGGGGAGGGGAGAGGAGGGGGGAGAGAGGGGCGGGGGAGGGAGGGGAGAGGCCGGAGAAGCAAACAAATAACGCGCTTTAACTAGACGGGCGGATAAATGGCCCCGTTTCTCCTCAGCTCCGATCCGCCTGCTTAGCTCCGCGCCCTCAAGGACCGGAGCGGGAGCGGCGGCCCGGAGTCCGCGCGGAGCCTCCCCCGGCGCGGAGCGGGGGGGGGGGAGGGAGGAAGCGGACATGGGAGGGGAGCTCAGCTCCCCCACGCCGCGGGGCCGGGCCGCGCGGGGACACTGGGAGCGGGCCGGGCCGTTTCATTGTGATTCATAGACTTGTCCGGCGGCAGGAGTGGGGAGCTGGGCGGGGGCGGGGGCGGGCTGGGGGGGGCCACATGGCGGCCCAGATGCCCGGGTGACGGCAGCGCCGCGGTCCCGTCGCCGCCTTTGTGCAGGGGAGGCGCGCACGGGGAAGGAGGGGGGACCTAATCCATCAAATTGTCTGGAAATTGTGAAGAAAATTCAAAAACCATATGGTCGCCAGAGCTCGCGCGCTCTCGGCTGCGGAGGCCGCGGCCGTCTCCGCACGGGGAGCGGCGGGGGGCTGGGCCGGCGCTATTGTCGCCTGTCAGCGGCAGCCCTGGGCCCATTTGTCCCCGGGTTTCATGCTTTACGCTCAAAATTACAGCCCCATCCATCCTGAAAGAGCGCGGCGATTTATGTCGCCCCAGAGAAACTGGCCCCAACTCCAGGCCGGCCTGGCTGGCAGCATTCCCCCCCACCCCCCAACCCCGTCTCTCTGTCTCTGTTTCTGTCTCTCTCTGTCTCTCCCTCTGTTTCTCTCTTTCCTCCCCGAAAAGTCCCTCGGTCTAGTTCCCCAGGCCCCCACCCTAGTCCCTAGTACCAGATGGACGTTTCTCACATCAATTTCTCAAAGAACGGGAGCTAAATTGGTCCAAATCTGAGGCCTGGGCCCGGCAGGGCCGGGACCAAGGATGGAAGCTGAGCACCCGACTGGAAGTGCAAAGCTTTGGGCAGCGGCAAAGAGGCCTGGGCTGGGAGCACAGTATAGGGGCCAGAGAGATCAGGGACCCAGGCAGGGGCAAGACTCCCCCCACACCCCGCCAAAAAAAAAACTAAAAAATCCCCCAAAAAACAAACAGTCAAACAATCTTATGGAGTAAAGATAGAAGAGCAACTGGGAAAAAACTCTGCTCTATCTGCCCAATGTCCCCGTAGCCTCCCCGTAAGGTCCCACAATACCGCGGGATTCCCAGGAAAGCGAATGTGGCTCCTGAGAACCGCAGCACTAGGCCAACTATTCCTCATGCAGAGCCACCGCGGGCACTACTAACAATGGTAGCGCCTTCACTCGAGCTCCGGAGTCTTGCGTGGGGACCGCAGCTGAGAACATTTTGCTGAGCGCCTTCCAGTCCTCTCTGCCTTGCCAATCCAAGTGGACAATGGTTTCAGTTCTTGTCTTTCAAGCACCGAACCCCCAGCCAAAAGGCAGCCGAAAGAAAGGGCTGAGAGGAAGATTTGCACATTTACCGGACACACGGGAAACGCAGGTTTCTTTCCTCCAAAACACAGAAGATGACATTCATTTGACACACATATATTCACAACCAGCCCTCGGGGTTATTTCCCACATTCAGGTATTTCTTTACACACCCAGCGAACTACGTCTACCTCCTCCCACCCCCCAACTCCCACCGCCACACAAACACACATTTGTATCTGTTCGTGCAAGCACGCGAGCCCAGTTTATTTTTACCCGGAACTGGCGAAGCCCAGCTGCTCATAGCTCGTTTAGACCGTTCCGTTTTGTTTTCAAGTCAGCCTTTTTCTCCTCCTTCTCTCTCATCCTTCCCTATTTTATCACCCTTAAATCCCCCATTTTGGGGGGACAAGGATGGAGTACAAAGGATACAGACGGAACACGTCCCGTCGGCTCGGGGGACTCGTGGGTCCCATTGCAGAGCAGGAGGGATAGACAGACAGAAAGACAAAAAGGGTTCGGGGGGACTGAGGCATAGCCAAGAGAAACCGCTAAACCACTTTGCGGACGCTCGTCTCTAGCTCCCGAGGTCGGGTGCCTCAGTTAAACACAATCATCATGGAGTTTAGTCAAGGGCAAATATTTTATTTGTGAGAAGAAGCAGAGGCCGAGGGCAGAATTTGGACAGTGAGCGAAATTCGCACCGGAAACCGAACCACTTCTGTCCATGTGGGGCCAAGAGCAGGACCATAGCAACAGTGCAACAACGCAATTGCGCCGGGAGGGAGATTGGGATTTACCTGGTCTCTGTCTCTGTCACATGCAAAACAATTTTTTAAAGTTTTTTGTTTGTTTTGTTTAAATCATTCCAGAACTCTGGGTTATTTGTGTTCGTTTCCACCGCTCCCAGCCCCGGGGCTGCCGCTGCCCTCCCAGGAAAACGCGGAGCGGCTTCTCAAGTACAGCAGGAGCACAGTGGGAATGGTAAAAATAGCTTTAATCGGTAACGTGAGGCAGAAATTGCATCGGAAACAAACCTCTACTCGCTAGGAAAAGAACGGATCGATTTTCAACTTGCAAGTCGGACCCCGTTTCCCCCCACCCCTTCCCCGCGCGAAAAAGAAAGGAACATTTCAAAGGAGGAAAGAAATACCCCGATCGCCCGCAGGGAAGGGCCCTGCTCTGGGCACAGGCACCACATGCAAGGAAAAAATCAAAAAGGCAAATTTGGATCTTCCGCCTAAGTGAAGTCGGGCAGGGATGGCCCGGGTACCCCGGGAAGAGGTGGGAGGGAGGGAGCGGCGGCCCGGGTTCCTTCACTCCCGCTCCCTCGGTCGCTCTTGTTTAAATTCTCCGTTTTGTTTTTCGTTTACCAGACACAGGACTTCTGAAGACGTTTTAAAAAATTGAAACCTCCAAGAAAAAAATGGGGAATAAAGGATAAGAAACCTCCCTCCCCAATATATACGTTTAAATATTTATACAGAAGCCATACAGAATTGCACCATTCCGGGGTACTCTCTGACCCGCAGCCCGGGTCTGCAGAGTCGAGCAGAGGGAGACAACTGCGGCCTGGACAGCGGCAGCGCCGGCGCGGGTCCTGGTGTCCAGGCCCCGGGCAGTCGGTCCGTCCACAGCTGAGGCCGGGCCGCTGTCTCGGGGTTTATTGCTTAGATAGGAAGGAGCCAGGCCGGGCCAGGCTTCGTAGGGGTAGGGACCAGCCCGGGCTCCCTGGGGTCTACAGTCCGGGTGGGTGAAGAGGTGGGGAGGACACAGTCCAACAGGGGCAGGAAATGGACAGGAAGAAAAGAGGAAGGAAAGGAACAGTAGAATGGGATCCTAGCTCCCATCGCAAGGTCCGGGGAGCTGAGAGAGGACGAGGTTATTGGGGAAGGATATGAGTGGTGGTGGTGAGGGTCTCTTGTGTTTGTAGAGGACAAGGAACGCTCAGCTCCCACCCCCACCCCCCGGACTCAGTCGTCCACGTCGATCTCTACGTCTTCTTCGTCCTCCGAGCAGTCCTGGCTACTGGCCGGCTGGTCCGTGAGGGGAGAGGCGGGGGAAAGCTGAAGGTGGCCCGCCCCAGGGGCCTGAGGGGGCCCAGCCGTCAGGACAGGTGAGTTGGGCCGGGATTTGGGCCGCCCTCCGCCAGCCTCCGAGTTCTGCTCTAGTTCGGCCAGAGCCACGATGTCCACCTGCGAGCTGGGCCCCAGTTTCTTGGCGGACTCCACGTCGGCCTTCATCTCCTCCAGGTCCCGCTTAAGCTTGGCGCGGCGGTTCTGGAACCAGGTGATGACCTGCGCGTTGGTGAGGCCCAGCTGCTGAGCAATCTGGTCGCGGTCGGCCGGGGACAGATACTTCTGGTAAAGGAAGCGCTTCTCCAGTTCGTAAATCTGGTGGTTTGTGAACGCAGTGCGAGACTTCCGCCGCTTCTTAGGCGTCTGCCGCTGCCCGAAGATGGTCATCCCGTCGCGGCCTGTATGGAGATCACAGTCAGGTTGGCGGTGGAAATGGGAAGGGTTGGGTAGAAAGTGGGGAAAAGGACACCCTTTCTGTCGTTACCCTAGTCCCCTCCCCCCTGGGCTTGGAGAAGGGGCCCCGAATTCCTCACCGACCCTATCCAGGGAGGCCTGGGCCCAGGATCTGCGGCAGCACCGGCTCCCGGGGCCCTGGCCCCGTCGGACCGAAGGAGTGCATGGTTTCCCTGGCCCAGTTGAGCATGGGACACTTGGGAATAAGCAGCGCTCTGAGCAGAGGCACCCAGGGTAGGACAGCGTGGGAGTTTCGGTTCCAGGGGCATCACCAACCAAACCCAAACCTACCCCACTTGCAACCACCCACCCTGAGGGAAAAGGTAGTGAACTATGTAGCTCCATCTATACCTGACCTGGCCCAGTAGTAGCCGGTCCAGACCGCAGGCCAGATCCGGCTAGGAGGGAGAAAGAAAAGGAGTAGAGGGAGGGCCTGGACCAGCTCGGAATGGGACAGAAGTCAGAGCTTGTCACTGACTAGCTGCAGGGCAGGATAGGGACGGGCTGGCTGAGCCGGGGACCGGCAGTCCTACCTTCGGCTGCCTGCAGGACGCTGACTTCCAGGCCCTTAAAGGTCTTGCTGGCTAGTTCCTCCAACGCACAGAGAGGTGAAGTCTGCGAGAGTAGGGCCCGGCCCGCCAGGGGCAGGCTACCCGGGGAGTGCTTGTCGGCTGCGGAGAGCAGGTGCGCCGCTCCGCACAGCGAGTAACTTCTCCGCACCGACGGCTTGTTGAGAATGTCCTCGATGCTGAAAGGAGTGAGTGGCTTATTGGAGTTGGCTGGAGGTGGCAGGTGGTCCAGGGGGCTACGGCGCCTCTCCTCCCCGGACGACGCTTTTCCTTCTTCTTTGGAAGTCATGCTGGGCTCGGGGGCCAGAGCCGGGGCAGGTTCCGGCTATGGGCGCTCGCGGGAGCCGCTGCCAAACCCGCCGCCCGCCACCCGAACCGCAGCGAGCGGGGGAAAAGTTCCAGCCCGGGCGACAACTCCAGACGCGGAAGTGGGGGATGGGGGTGGAGGGCACCGGGGTCCTTGAAGAGCAGCCCGGCTCGCTGGGGGGAGGGGAGAGCGGGCTGAGAGCAAGGTTACCGCGGCGGCCGACAGAACTGCCCAGGGCCCGGGGAGGAGGTCGTAGGGAGGGGGCGCGCGGGCGCCGCCGGGGCTTCCCGCAGTCCCGGGCCGAAGCGGGGACACTGCGTGCCGGGCTCCAGTTTCGTCTTCCACCGTGCTATTTAAAGGTGTCAGATGTCTCCGCGGCCCCTGGCCCCTGGTCCTAGCGGCTAGGGGTTGGAGGAGCCGAGGCGAAGGCGCAAATCCAGGACTGCGAGAAGAGGCGGAGAGACGGAGCAATTGACTATTGCTAACAAGTTATCGTTGATTGGGAGGTAATCAATTATCCGCAATGACACTTCTCTTCTTCTCTTCTCTTTTCTTCTCTTCTCTTCCTCTCTCTCTCTCTCTCTCTCTCTCTCTCTCTCTCTCTCTCTCTCTCTCCTCTCCCCTCTCCCTCTTCTCTCCCCCTCTCCTTCACTCCTCCCCCACCTCTCTCTCTCTCTCTCTCTCTCTCTCTCTCTCTCTCTCTCTCTCTCTCTCTCCCCCCAATGCAGCCGACTCTAAGTTGGGGCCTCATTAATTAGGAGGCCTGCCTGGTAGGTGGAGCCGGCTTGAATTAGAATGCTTAATGCGCTTGTCATTTTCTGCGGCGCGATTTGCTTGGACATATATATTTTAAAATTACATTATCACCCGACTTTATTGCATCAGGATAATACAGTCTGATGAAAAAAAACATCCGCCCCCAAAACACCGATTTTCCGGTCCCTCCTCTCGACTTCACGACGCTAACGGTGATTTCCTCGAATCTTTATTTTCTCTCCTTATTTCTGTGATAATATTGCTCATTATTTGTACGTTAAGTCCGCAGCAGTTTGCCGCCGCTTGGGAGGGACGCAGGGCCAGGCTCCGGGAAGGTAAGGTAAAAAGGCGCTGTGAAATGCGTTGACTTAACGATTTTTTTTTTAACGGAAAACGAGATTTCCCTCTTCCTTTTTCAGGATCTTTCGCTCTCTCGTTTGCTGCCTTACGGGGTCTCTCGGCTCCCCTCGGGTAGCAGCGAGGGGCCAGGGACTGGCTGGGAGCTTCCCAGAAACCTCTCCTGGAATCTTGGGGGTCGGGCTGGGCTATGCCAGGCCCGGCTGGTTTGGGACCGGAGCGGGGCAGGGCCAAGCGGGACAGGGCTGGGTCGGGCGTGGGGATCCCTTCCGGAGAAAAGAAATGGTGGTCTGCAGTTTGACGCTTGGTGGGGTTCAGCTTTTTGCTTACTTTAGGCTTAGATGTCCCTGCTGCAGACAGAACAATATGGCGAAGTCGGGCTCAGGATTCAGCTCCGGATTTGTTTGGGATTATGGGGGGTGGGGTGGGGGAGATACTACGTTTCCCGGGCTTGGCATTTGGGCTGGGCAGGGTCCCAGGGGAGGCCACAGGGCCGGCTTACCTCGGACGGGCTGTTCTGGGTCTGTGGAGCACGTTGTTCTGAGACCCCAGGGTTCCTGGATGGTCCTGCCTGGTTTTGCTGGACAGATCGTGGTTGTGTTCCAACAACATGGGGTTGGGTGGGGGGGCGAGAAGGAGGAGGGGGTTGGCGGCGGGGGCTAAGGGAGCAGGCTCCGGGCCTCCTTAGCCAGGGCTACCAGCCCAACCCAGCCAAGCCTTTCTTCGCCTTGCCTAGTACCCGGTACTGATTTCATTGCCTGTCCCAATTCCAGCTGTTGGGGGGAGGGGGCGGAGAGAGACTAGAAGTTCAAGGAGGGGAAAGAAATGGGGGTTCAGATTGACTTCTGGGGGCCTAGGGTGGCCTTAAACCAGACTTGTATTTGTGACTGGGGGGGGGAGTGGGTAAATGTGTAATTTTGTGCATGAATATGACTTGGTTGGATTGCGAATATGGATTTTTATGCATATTCGTATATTTATATTTGTGCTTGTTTCTGTCTTTTCTATATTTGGGTATTTTTTGTGTTTGTGTTTTACATATTTGTGCATATTTATATGTGTGTATGCTTATTTGTGTTTATTTGTATAAATTCTGTATATTTTTGTGTATCTATTTGTAGATGTATTGTGTTTTGTATATCTGTGTACCCATTTTTCTTATTTTCTCGAGTAGACTGTAGAATAGGTGCAGAAGTGGGGGGACCTCCCTTCCCCAGAGATTTGTGCGGAACATCTCTGGTTTTGAGTTCATTTCTGCTAAAATCCAAGGACACTCCCTACCCCTACCCTTTTTGCTCAGGAGTTTGTTCCTTGTTCGCTGACTTGGTCTGGCCTTCTGAACCTTCTCTCCGAAGTCCTAGACAAGGAAGAATGTGAGATACGGGAAAAGGTTTAGGAGAATAGGGAGAGGAGCCTGGGCGCTAAACCCCAGAACCACAGATCTGGGAGTGAAAGGGGGAACTGAGGGTATGAAGAAGGGAGAGGGACCAGGGAGTATGGAGTCCAGGAAAAATGGAGGTTAGAACAGAGGAGGATATAGAGTGGGAAAAGTAGGACTGAATGGCTCCCTGGCTGTTTCACAGCTTGGAGCTCGAGTTCTTTGACTCTCCCTCCATCTTTTACCACCCTTACCCACTTCCCAACCCGAATGCATGGGGAACCTCCGCGTGACAGGACCCATTTTCGACTCTGTTTGTAAACAGAAAAAGAAACCCGAGGTCCGAGGAAAACTCCAGTGCTGCACAGACAGCACAGACTCAGGGCAAAGGGAGCTCATATATATATTTTAGCCTAGGGCCTTTCTTCTACAATCTTTTCTCCTTGGTCTTCGTGCACCTGGGTGATAGGTGCTGAGGACTGTAGTCCATTCCCTGAAGGGTTCTGTCTAAAGAAAATCTGACACTTGAACCCAGCACCCATTCTCTCCTTCTGAGTTCTTATCTTCCTTTGATCTCCTTTGTAGAAAAAAAGTTTCAGAAGTGGAAGAATACTGAACTTAAGTTTCAGACGTCCACGAGTGAGAGACCAGATGCTGCCTCTCAAATTTCCCCACCCTTCCTCACCTCTCCCGTCTGCTGGACCAAAGACTGGGAGAGGACCCAGGCCTCCTTTGGGATCTATATATTCAAAGTACGAAGCTAGATGGGCTAGAGCCCATCACTGTGCAAACAATTCGTAGTCCCCCAAGTCAGCCAAGAAAATAGGGGCCGAGACAAGTGTGTGTGTGTGTGTGTGTGTGTGTGTGTGTGTGTGTGTGTGTAGGGGGGACTCTGGGGGTAAAGGGGCGGGGCGAGGGGCCCGGGGCGGGATCTGGGGCAGTGTGGCTGAGGGGTGGGTGGGGGGTGACTGGATAAGGGTTGGCTTTCGGGAAAGATTGAAAGCATGCTGGGCCAATCAGAGCTTCTGGGTTTGTTCAGTCGGTGTTTTTCCCCCCTTCTGTTCGTTTGTTTATTTGAAAGCAGCCTTCTTTTCTCTGGGTTGAGTTGGCGCGGGGGGTGGGGGTGGGGGGCCGGGGGGTGCTCGGAAGACCAAAGAGCAGGGAGGAGAGAGAAGAAAGGAAATCTTTCGCTGGGTGAGGCCGATTTTGTAGAGAGAGATTTCCTGCCAGGTGCTGCCCGGCCCCGAAGTAGAACTGCACACTTGCACCCCCTGACACACCTCCCCAGTCTACATTCTCCTTTCTCAGCAACCCCAGTTAAAGTAGCCCCTTCTCTTCACCCCGCAGGTCATGAGCTAAGGAAAAATAAGGTCCATTGGTTTAGAAGGCTAATCTCTGATGAAGGCTGCAAGAGGCTAAAGAGAGGGTGCCAGAGGGATTGGACAAAGGCTAGACAACTACACAGATCCGGGAAAGTAGTGGCGGTGTGAGTGGAGGTTGGATAGGGTTCTTAGTTGGACCATTATTTCCCCCATCAGAATCTTAGATCTTTGCTGGGGCCTCACAACTTTTTTCCCCCTGGATTCTGCACCCGAAATCCAGGTTAGATATCTGAGAGTAGTGAGTTTCACCAAGTTCAATCTATAGTAGTCTGGGGCTCTGCTTCATAGGGAGTCTGGACAGAGGAGGAAAGGAGTGGAGGTAACTGGCCTGGGAACAGGAAAGCAAGAGACAGGAGGCTGACTTGGATGGAGGTGGGCAGATAAAATCAGTGAGGAGGAAAGAAACCCGATTTCAATTTTCTGTCCTGAGAGGCTCTGGGTGGTTGCCCATCCTTAGACAGTTCGAATACCTTTATTCTCCTGTTTCCCTCCCAGCTGCTTCCTCTGGGTAAGGGGACGTTCTCTTCTCTTAGCCCATCCTTAGGATGTGGAAGTTCCAGAGTCAATCAGCTAACTCTTCTGTAAGCCCAAGAGATCCAACTCATTTCCTTTTGGAAAGTGATAGGGAGCACTTCCCGAATGTCTAGGTCGCTATTCTCCTTGACTCCTTGAGTGACTGGTGTACCTTTGCTCCCCAATATTTCCTGCAGTGACTGATTTAAATTGCTGCTTAAATCTTGACCAACCAGTTAGGTTCCTCTGAACTTTAAGCAAAGGCCCAATATTTTCCCTCCTTCGTTCCTTTCCTCCTCAAATGACTGCCTAAGTAGAGACCAAGGGAGCCATAGCAGACCTAGAAAAGATCTCTTTTTCCCCACATTGATGCCCAGTCACCACCTCCCCTCAGGTTTCTGGTCCCAGGGCCAGTAGGGACATATAGAAACTCCCAAGTTACCTAGACTTGGGAGGAAGAAAAATTAGGATATAGATTTCCAATGGTGAAAGTCACTCTAGAAACCCTGTCAGTCCACAAACGCATGCTATAAAGTGAAATTGAACTTTAGCAAATACTATAGTGTTTTCAAGCATACTCTAACATACAATTTACCTCCTACTCTTCACCTTCTCTCTTCTCCCAAATACAAGTGCCCTTCCAAAAACCCAATTCTGTGTTTCAGTCATCCTACTTTCAATGTTAAGTCAATTAACCAGATAATTTTCAAATCTCCGCTCTCTGATCACAGACGAAGACAAAATCTGAGAATGTATGTGCCATGGTCACAGAATTGGCCCGTTTTCAGTTAATTGGTTTGTTTCAGCATTTCTAGAAGCACTGCTGATCAGGACTCTGTGTCCTCTTCATTTTCCAGCAGCTCAACTCGTTTTCTTTTTTCTCCTCAGTCAGATCAAAGTAATGTTGACCAGTTTTCAATCATCTGCTTTTTGTAGTATAGACAAATTGAGTACATGAGACTTTGTATGTTTGTACGTCTGTATTATAAATATGTGTATATATGCCTGCATGTATCTGTGTACAGGGTTTATGTGCGGATATGCATGTGTCTGCATATTTTTATATCTGATTGTGTGCCTGCAGGTATCCATGCACACTATATTTCTGTGTGGATACACATATATGTATATACTGTGTACTTGATGGGTGAGGGGAATTAAACCTGGTCTGCCACTGAGGAAAGAGGTTTAGGAGAGAAGACAAAGGGACATTTGGGATTTTGAACAGGACAGAAGGGATCTTGAAGAGTAGTAATGTTATTGAGTCACCAGACAAAAGGACTGACGGTCCACACACTCACCGTCATCCAGTCCTTGGTCCTGCCTAATGTGGAAAGCAGTCAAGGCAAGGTAAACTGGGAGCTCCAGGTCTCCGAGCTCTGCCTTTACTGGGGTCGATCAATGTCTCTTAACTTACAAGGCAGAGATACTACCTGTTCTTCTCTTTCGAGATCCCAAAGCTTGAAGCTGGGTGTACGCTGGATACTGGTGGGACCTGGACCTCCAAAATCCCTGTCAGAGGTGTACTTGGACTAGAGACCAGATACATGGGGAGGGGTTGGGGAGTTAAACTTATAGGCCAAACCTCTGCCTCTGTCAACAGCAGGGGACCAGTAAGTGGGCAAATCTTTTATAAGTTGAATGGTTAACTGTGATAGCGTAAAACTAACCAAAAACGGATCATTCCTTAGCATAGGAAAAAACTGCTAACAAATCATGGAAGGCTACTCTCAGAACTCATTCTAGTGGTCCTTGGGTTCTCATTCGTTTCCAAATTATTTGGAAACTAGCTTTGCTGTCTTGGTGAGGCCAGGTGTATCTTTAGTATCTTTGAAGGTCTTTTGACTGTGGTGCTTATATGTTTGACTCACTGTCTTAATATAAGTCACTTGGAAGTGAGGAAAAATTCCTTTCTTAGTTTCTACCCCATCAGGCATCAGCTTACTCACAGTCTGGGAGAATTCTTTCTCCTTGCATAGATACGTGCCTGAAGCTGGAAGTGAGTGATTTCTGCCTTGACTTCTCAGCTGAGTGGAGGGAAAGAGTTGAGAGGAAAAAGGGGAGAAAAATGGGGATGGAATGATTGGCATCCATCATTCATTCAATATTAAGCTATCTCTGTACTGTACCTTCTGGTGGGGAGCTGAGGGAATGAGAGAGGACTTCTATTGTTCTGGACCTCACTTGGACTTCTATAAATGGGAATCAGAGAGGACTTCTATTGTTCTGGACCTCACAATCTAGTTAAGTCGATCAGACACGCAGATATATGGTCATTCCTTCAGTTCTAGCACTGAATCTTCTGCCCCAATTTAAGGTTTGGATTCTCTGGGGGTAGGAAGTACAAAGAATTTCTTCACCCATGGGTCAAAGGGAACTGGGAAGCAGCCAATGCAGCTCAGGCTCTTCTATCTTTAAGGGTTAGGGACCTGGGCCTTTACTCCTGCACTTCTGTGAAGTAATCTGATTCACAGAGAATTAAGAGATCTGGGTTTAGGATACAGCTATACTTGAACACGACATTGTAGTGAGCAACATTGGTCTCCCCTAAAACCTCCCTCGCTCAGTTAGAGACAAGCTAGCTGGTTTAAGTAGAATGGACTGGATGATTCCCTTTTTTTCTATGCTGAAAACTTGGGAGATCCAACTGTACCCACTCCCTGAGACCCCTTCAGCACTTAGTCCTGTCCTACTCTTTCAAAGAAGGCACAGACCTTTTTTGATATTTTCTGAACAGGGCAGACAGGAAGAAGGTTCTCCTTTTCCTAACCCCTCTCTCCATTCTCCCTGGAACCCCAGTCTCCAAATCAGAGTGTGGAACTCTGTATAGTGTATGGCAATAAAAATTGATTGACCATTAGACAGAAAGTCAGAGATATATCTAGAGTCAGAAATGGAATAATAAAGACAATCATAGTCAACGTGAGAAAGACAGGGAAAAAAAAAGGAACAGGGACAAAATCGTTGCCTGAGTCAGGGTTAAAAGTCTCCCTAAACACCTCGTGGCTACATGGAGGTGGCAGCTGGATTGCATTCCAGGGTCCTAGGGCTAGGCTTGAAAAGGGAGGTAGTGGTTTAAAACAGCCTGGCATCCCTAATTAGTTGTAGAGTTTGGGGAAGGAGTGGGACATCATCAGCAAGTCCTTTGGTGTCTCTCTTGCTGCCATACTCACCCCAGAATCCCCAAATTGCTTAATAGGAAGGGACCTTAGTCCAACATAGAGCTGAAAAAAATTATCCATTTAACTGTCACTTTCTCCCCCAAAGATTTTTTTACTGTGGGGTTATCTTGGTAGGGGAGTAGTCAGAAATACACATGTGGGATACTACAGAACATATCTGAGAGACTGTTCTGTTTTTGTTTTTTTGCATCCCCAGTGTCTGGCACAGTGCCTGGCATATAGCAGTGGCTTAATGCTATCTAACAAGAGCACTGGTAGGTAGTTCGCAGTGGCTAAATTTCTCTAAGGATGAATTTCGGGCAGCCTAAGCATTGTAGGCACCAAGGCACAGAACTAAATTGTGAACTCTGGGATATATGTCCTTGGGGCTCTCTCCCATCTATTGCTCTTTATTCCTGCCTCATCTTCCTGAGGCTTCTCCTACTCTTTTGCTGCTCTTCACTTTCCCAAAACTCTCCATTGCTGGAGCTTTAACCAAGCCAGTCCTAACTTCTCCCAAATACCCTATACTCCAAAATTGCCACCACCACCCCTAACTCCAGTTCTTTTTTGTAGTCAAGGTGTGTGGAAGAAAGCAATTTGACTCTTAAAGTTAGTCACACTAAGATGTGACCAGTTGCAAGTTTTAACCCTCCCCCGAGGGTGTTTACATTTCAAAAGAGGAGTTTTGTCACTCTCTCCTAGTGAAAGGAGATTTAGTGGGATGTGTGCAGATCCAGACATTTTCCAGATGTGGCTTTCGTACCGCCACGCTCACCCTCAGCTGAGTTAGAATCAGATCCCTGGTCAGTAACTTAAAAGAAAATCATCTCAAACTCTTAGTTGTAGTGTGCATCGAGGACAGGAAAAAAGGGTGGATTCAGGCAGCAAGTACTAAGAGATGAGGCTGAGACAGAAACAGAAAAACCCCTCCAGTTCTGAGACAGAGATCCCGACCTGAAGATACATAAGCGCTTGCCGAGGCAGGCCAGGGGTGGGGGTGAGGGTGGGAGATAGGTTGGAAGGAGTAGGTTTGATTCGAGGTTTCATTTGGAGCTGAGGATGCGCGGATCGATGGCACCTCAGTGCTGTGGGGCGGGGGCGGGATGAAAGGCCTGACTCAGACCTCTTTATAATAAACTGCGCGTGAATAATTCAGGAGCCGAATGAGGCTCATTGCATTAGCGGCGCCGAGGCAGAGCTGCGCTCCGCCTGCAGCCCGAACAGACAGCACTGTAATAACCGCCGCGCGCTCCCGTTCCAATAAAGAGCGGGAGGGGAAGGGCCCCATAAAGTGATTATCGAAAATTATTTCCTAGGCATTTTCTCGTTTTCTCTGGGCTGGAGATGCGGGGAGAGGAATCACCAGCTCCTCCCTCCCCTTGCAGTGCCACCTTTCATTAAAGCTCAAGACCCTGGCCCCTGGGAGAAGGGAATCCGTGATCCTGGTCTAAGGCTTAGGGTGGGGGGCAAGAGGTACTTCTAGGAGATGTGGGGTCCGTTTCTCGCACCCCCAGCCTTCGTTGCCACCATCCTCTGAAACTGAAGACCTTGGACTCTCAGCCAAGCTGCCTGGGTTAAAGGTGTCCAAAAGACTTGAGAAGGCCCTGCTTCTAGGATCACACGAAGCTTCATGTCCCTGAGAGAATCTGACCCGAAATTGTTCAGCCCACTAGAGAAAATCATCCTTATTGGCCGTAGGGTCACAGGGATGGGGAAAAGTGAGTGAAGAGCCATTGAGGCTAGACTATTGTTCTTCACACGACTCCTGAGGGTCCTTCTATGGGACTGGGAAAAGACGTCTCTGAAGTTTGAGGCCGGGTCACTAGCGATCCCAGGGGAGGAGTTGTGGAGGAAAGGGAATTCAGACTTTAAAATTAAGAATTGTTTTTATTCGTACTATCCGGGATTCCTTTCCCCCAAACGAAAAAGGACATTCTCACTCCTTGCTCCACCCCTGTCAATATCAAGAGAACTGTAGGCAGGTGGCAGGATTTGGGGGGAGTCCAGTGTGCCTTGTTGGGGAACTTTCTGACAACCTCAGTTCCTTTTCCTCTTGCGTGTGGGGGTTTCTTTTCAATCTTCAATTCCTGAACAGGGCACGGGAGTGAAGTCTGGGTACTAGCCTTAACGCTGAAGGTATACGGCATCCCCAAACCCTCAAATAGGGCCAGTCCTTCACCCAGTTCTGATCTGTCCAGTCCCGGTTGCAGCCAGGTTCCAGATATCTGTAATTACTTGGGTAATAGGGTCAGAAAGAAACAAGTATGTTCTAGTAAAATGGAGTCCAAACGTTTATTCCATTTTCTCAGCCCACAAAGTTTGAGCAGGGCTGGAATTCCTTCAGTCTCTATCTCTCCTTTCTTCAGCCTAGTTCTCTGCAACTGTAATGGTCAGGGAAGCTTAAGATAGTTTTGGAGGTGCCAGCATTGCTAATCAGGCCAGTACCTATATCTTCTCTACTCACACATTTCCTCATAACAACACACTCTGGCATCCTTAAGCACTCCAGCACACAAAATCACAGTCAAGCACACCAAAACTTTACATATACTAAGATCTACTCCCTGTCATTCCGTGTCTACAACCCCCCAAACAAACCAACACTCATTCACAATTACACTGGCATGCATAATGCATAATCATATCCATTCATTCCAGCACTTATACTCTGACTCATTCATACAGAAATCCATTTACACCATAGCTCCTGATCACACCTACTCCCACAAATACTCAGACCTCCATTCACCCCCGTACCAACCTGGAGACACACTGTGCACACACACACACACACACACACACACACACACACACACACACTTCCTCCAGGATCCTATGTGGGATGGGAACAGAGGACCGGAAGTCTCATTCCTCTTACAGTCAGTCTTCCGTCCAACTCTGTCCCAGTCTTTTCTGTCCCCTGCTTTGCAATCTGGGAAAAATGTTCTGTCTCTTCCCTGCCCCACCTCCAACTCTCTTTTCCAAGTTGTTTCCTCCTGTCCTTTGTAAAGATTTTGTTTCCTCTTGGTTTTTCTTCTAGTACTCTTTTCCCTCCTTTCCCTTCTTCCATTATTATTTTCTTTATAGTTTCCTCTTTATCACTCTTCATTCCGTTCCTCTCTTCTTTTTCCCTTCTTTTTTCCAAATCCCTTCTTTCATCCTTTCCTCTTTCACATTCTCTCTCCTTTTTATCTATTTACAAGGTTTGTTGTGTTGTTGTTTTCAGAACTGCTTGGAAGTTGAAATTCTTTGGATAGCTAGAAAAATGTCAATCATTTTTATTATCAGATTTGGAAAGCCTAGACTGATTTGGGGGAAAAAAGAAGTCTTTAGAAAAGATAAGGATAGCAAGGAGTTGGAAAATGAGAGGGAAGATGAAGGGGGAATAAAGAGATTTTTTTCCAGACCTGCTCTGAGGCTCTGAATCTATGTCAAGGTATATTTCTAATCCTGGGACTGCACTGAGACAGGATTTTCCCTCTCCCCTTCCCCTTAGCATAACACTTCTGGGGCCTGCTATTTACCTTAAAAGTAAGTTTTGAAGTTGTTTTTTCACTTTTCATTTCAGGAGGCACCTACGGAAGGACGCATGGAAATCAGACCTCAGGAGGCCCTTCTGGAAATGTTACGGGGAGACCTGGAGCCAGGAAGGTAGGGCTGACTCTTTCCCAGAGAGAATGAAGGGAGGATTACCCAAATTGTCGATGGTCTGTCTGTGTTCCTAACCCGCAGCAGGGGAGGATACTGAGAGTTAAATCTACCACGGATCTCTCCAGAAAAGAGGCAATCCTGACTCCCTGGCTCCACAGCAGAACCCTTGGGAATACTACTGATCTGGATGTGTCTGTCTGCCCATGTCCCAGTCCATGATCTTACCTGACCGGGAAGAGCTTTACAAATCCCTGCCTGAGAAGATGAGAGCAATGCTAGACTTTCTTGGAGGCAGGGGACTGGCTCCAATGACATCTTTTGAGGTTCTTTCGGTAGGGAATTGCAGGTGCTGGAAATGAGTTAAGTGACAAAGTCTGTGCTTCTGTCCTTACACTTAGTAGGCTTTTAATAAATGTTTATCGAATTAAATTGATACCAAGATGGGGGCCTTTTTGCCAAGCTAAGGCTAATCTAATTCGGGGATGGGGTATACAGAGTCCAAAGTAAGGGCTGGGGTGGGGGGGGGCTAGAGTCTGGACGGGGCTCCTATTACCCCTCCCCCGAGACCCTGAGCCTTCCCAGGGCTCCACCGACTCAGTCCCTGCACGGCCCACCCCGCTCTCCACCAGCCCCATTACGCTGTATTTATGCTTCGCTTTATTGTTTTTTTTTTTATCTTCCTATTATTGTCTCACTCTGGGGGAGGCAAAGGATATAATATATTCATCTTTATTATCCCAAATCTGTGTGAGGCATTTAATAAAACGCTGTTTCCGCACAGCCGGAGATATTAGCGATAGCAATTCCGGAGCGACCGCGCCTAGGAACCACGAGGCAGACCAACCGACGGCTGCAGGCAGCCCCAAGAAGGGCTCGAGAGAGCCTAGCCAGGGGATCCAGTAACGCCCCTAGATGGCCTACGCCTTTCTTCCGGCAGTCTGCTAGTGCTCGTGGGCAGGGGGTTGAGGAAGGTGATCCAGCAGTATGCCCTCACCCATCCTCACCGGACTGGCTTTCCGGGTCTGCCAACTGGATAGTTCTGCATGGAGATCCCGCTGGCCTCCGCGCTTACCCATGTGCTTCCCGGGGAGCCTAGGACTTCAGGTTCCCGAGCATGGGATTTTTGGGGCCGGCGGAGGGGAGCGATGCCAAAGGGCTAGCGGGCTAAAATGGGGTTTCTTCCCCCACGTCAGCTCCGTGAGTTAAGGTTCAATCGCTTACCCAGGAGCCTTTTATCCTACTCCAGGCAAAACGTGGGTTGTTTTGTTATGTTTTGGGTTTGGGTTTTTTTGGCGGCTCCAAGGTAGTCCAAGGGGTTCCGAGAATGGTTTTGTCCGGGCTTGATCCCTCAAATCGCAGCATCCCTCCTCTTTCTCCACTTTTCCTTCAAGACATTAGAAGACCCGGGCCGTTGCCAGTCCAAGAAATCCGCTTTGCTCTTGTCCCCTACATTCCAGAGCTGGCTCAACTCCTGCCTCCTAGTCAGTCCTCTCCATTCATGTGTCAATCATCCAGTCCAGTCCTCTTCCAGGCTTCAACCAGAATCTTTCGTTTACATAGGCTTACCGAATGTTTAAGAACAGGGATTGATTTATCCACCTAGGTCCTGAGTCTGGTCCTCAGCATTCCCCTTTGGAGTCATAGACTTGATGCTTCAGGGGAAGACTGTACATAATTACTTTATGGGTCATAATTTGTTTTTATTATAAAATGAAACCCAAGGAAGGGAAGATGCAACCTGACCTTCTCAATGACCTGCATTTCTTTATTCGTTCATTCAGACAACAGACCTCTATTAAATACCTACTATGTGTAAACCAGAGGCAGCCATGGGGTAGAAGATAGGAGACCCATTTTGGAGTCAGGGGGCCTACATATACTATCTATATGTCTATGGACAAATCACTTAACCCCTCAGACAACTTCAGTGGAATGAGTTTTACATTCTGTGAGTTCTCCCAAAGGAATGAAATTTCATATCTGGACAAAATCAGACACCCTGTTTGTGTAGAGTGTTGTGGACCAGATTTTTAAAAATCCCCACCCCCAATCAAAATCTAGCAGAAGGGATACAAAAATTAATTGAATCTTGGGTAAGCAATGGGTAAGCAATGATTAAATGCTAAGTACTGGACTCTGTGCTAAGTTCTAAGGATAGAATGAAAAAAGGAAAAACAATCTCTCCCCTTAAGGACCTTGCATTTTAAATGTACAGACAACTTGTATAAAAATAGGAATTTACAAGATACATGCAGAGTATGATGGGAAGCAACAATAGAGAGGAAAGCACTAGCACCTGGGGGTAGGGGTAGGGATGGAGAGGACCAGGAAAGACTTTCCTGCAGAAGGTGGTAACACATACAGAAATATGCAAGAATTATACACAAAATAAACTGCAGAATATAATATCATAATAGTCCTACAAAGTCCTCTGAGATTTGAGGAAGAATAAATCATTTCAAATGAAGATATATCAGGGCTTCATGAAGGAGATAGCATTTAAGTTAGGACTTGAAGGATGGGTAAATGAATAATATAGACAGAGACAGAGGTGTGGAAGGAGGAAGCATCCCAGGCACAGAGAACAGAAGTGTGAATAAAGGCATTGGGATGAGGAAGGGGAAACACTTAAAACACTTAAAGGACTTAAAACACTATGAGTCAGTAGTCCAGTTTATTGGGAGATTATCCTCTTTGCCAATAAACTAATATGTGGAATCTTTCCCTCCTCCTCCCAATTCTTGTTAACACTTGAGGGGAGGAGAAGCTGAATTCTATTAGATTCTAGACTAAAGGTTAAAGGATAAGAGAAGGAGAATGAGAAGGAATCTAATAGGGTATTAGAGTAGAAAGGTGGGCTTTTGGGCACATTGGGATGCCTGAGGTTAGGACCAAACATTTGGTTAGCTCTTAGCCTCTTCCTGACCCTCCTGAGTTCTCTCTTCCTTCTTCTTTCTCACTTCCCTTAGCCTGATAGGGTCCCTCATTCTAATACTGGAATAATGTCAATACCTCATTCTCTGTATTAATTTTTGGATTTTCTCAGTGAGACTTGGGGAATATAGTGAAGCATGTCAAATAATTGCTAGCTTCACGTGTGTGAAGGACTGTTATCTAGAAGAGATAATTAACTTATTCTATGTGAGTCTCCAGGACGGACTAGTGGGTTTAAATTACAGAGAGACATGCTTTGGTTTGGTATAAGGAAGAACTTTCTAACAACCCAAGAGCTCCCCAATAATGGAAAGTTAGAAAGTAGTAATAAGCTCCTTGTCATTGGAAATAATTCAGTCTCAGTGAACACCATTTTGTCAGAAATGTTGTAGAAGAGGTCCCTTATAACTCTAACTTTTCAAGTTCTGAGGTCTATTCCAGTTCTGAAATTCTATCATTCTATAAGACACGAAACATCTCAGACTCTATTAAATGATCCATCCATTCATTCTTTCATTATGTCATAGTAATTTGTGTCCATGTCTTGTCAACTAGTCTGTGACCTTGATAACAAAGGTCATGTTTATTTCTATCTCCCCTTCCTTACATGGCATAGAGTACTCTAGGAGGCATTTAACATGTTTGATGATTGACAGAATTACGTCTGTATTTGTCTAACTGTTCATTTACCTCTTAGGGATTTGATCAGAAGGATTGTTTCGGGAGTGAAATTGGTCCCTGGCTAAGTTCTGATATTTAAACTTCCCAACTCAAAGCCCAAGGCTGACTAGTGCAGGCATTCAGTCTGCCCCATTGTGAGGGAAACAAGGAAAATAGAAAGATTGAGGCCCTGTCTTCCAGAGGCTTAACAGAACTGGGAAGAAGAGGCACTTGGAACAAATAGAGATCAAATGTAAGACTACATGATTCAGATTCTGTGTTGTTGGAGCACAGAGAGGTGGGAGATCAGTATGGGGTGAAGTGGTCTAGGAAAGGTGAATGAATAAGGAGGTAGAAATTGAGTTGGACCCTTAAGGAGGACCAGGATTTGAAAAGACAAAGAGAGGAGTGCATTACAAGTTACAAGAGTCCCTTCTAACTCTTTTCTTTTTTTTGCTTTTTTTTGAAGGGTAATTGGGGTTAAGTAACTTGCCCAAGGTCACACGGCTAGGTTTTTGTTTGTGTGTGCATTAAGTGTCTGAGGTCGGATCCGAACTCAGGTCCTTCCAACTCCAGGGCCAATGCTCTACTCACTGCACCACCTAGCCACCCCAAGAGTCCCTTCTAACCCTACAAGAGTCCCTTCTAACTCTTAACACGTGCCTATGTTCTATATATTAAAGCTTGTGGAAGTGGTGGAAGTTATCTGGGAAAGAGGACATAAGTGATTGGAATAACTAGAGCAGGGAGAGAAAAATTCAGAGAGGTAGGATGGGGGTAGAGCCAGATTTCGAAGGGTCTTGAATGCCAGAATAATCCAGGTTGGGGAACAGGAGCTATCAGAATTTCTAAAGCAAAGGAAAGACATTACCCAGCAATCTGGAATGTTTCATCAGGATCACCCACTTGCTGTCTGTCCCATGACTTTCCTATCACAGTCACTGACCATAGCTATCTTGGATATGCCCGGCCCTTACTGAAGCCAACAATCCAGAGCTTAGAACATAGTCCAGGCTAACTTTTAGGTGTCCTCCTCTCCCCTTCCAAGGTTATACCTCCTAGATCCCATCTCTGTACTAGGATCTGAGAGAGCTTGGCCCACCCAATTCCAATCTCTGGGCAGGAGCTGTGGAGCTCACCGGTGCCAGCCAAGCTAGCGTGTGGGCGTTCCTGCACCGGGCCTGTCACGGTGTGGGCTCCTGCCAAAGAGGGGGAGTGCTGTGTGCGTGGAGGGTGTCAGGGGTGGTATTGTCGGCGCACAAATGCTCAACTTTATGTACTTTTAACTAGAGGTGTAACAGATGGCCCTGTTTCAGTCCAAGCCAGGGAGAGTGGTGCCCATTCTGGCTGCAGCCAATCAATCCCGCCACTCTGGGGGGAGCTCCAAGCTGGGCTCCGAGGCCTGGAGCCAGCAATCGGGGAAGGCTGTCTGCTCAGACTTGCCCGGGCAGCCGATGCCTTCGACAGCCACAGATCCTCCTCAGGGCAGGCACAGTTGTAGAATACAGGCTAGGAGAGGGGACACCCATGGTTCATAATACCTTGCTCAGGGCCACTGTTTGGGTCTGGAGGGTGGGGTCTATGGAAGTGGACTATCCATTTCAGACCCCAGATTTGATCCACAAATGTATACTGTCTGCCCCTCCAAAACAGGGCGCTAAAATGGGCAAAGCAATACTGCTATTGGGCTATAGGTTCAGAGAACTGGCAGCATTTAATGTACCTAAATGGACCTATCCAGAAATGAAGCTCTAGGTTGCCCCCATTCCATTTTGTACTCATTTTGACCTCTTTATTCCCTTTCTCTCCCCCTGAAAAACATGGGACCCAGGAGAGTCAGAACCCCAAACTACAAGGTGCCTTTGGACACTAGTGACACGGGGGTCAAGAAAATTGAATAAAACAACCCTAGAATTTTTCCCAATTGCCCAAAGAGGATTCTGGAATACCAGGGCAGAAAGCAATCTTAGAAAGTAATCTAGTCCAGGCACCATGTGTGACTAAGTAAGACACCCACCCTTACCAGGGCAAGCTGATCTTTTCTCAGTTTAGACCTTTGCTTTGTACCCTCTGTTTCGAATGGTCTATCTGTAAGCCTGGCTAAAGGCAGAGGAATAGACCCTATGATTCCTGAATTCTGCCAAGTTGTATAAGAACAAACTACTCACCTCCTCTCCCACTAATCCCCCAGACACTTTTGTATAGAGGTGGGAAAGTTGAGAGAGAGACAGAAACAGAGACAAAGAGAAAGACAGAGAGAAACAGAGAAAGAGGGAGACAGACAGGGAGAAGAGGGACAGAGACAGAGACAGAGACAGACAGAGATAGAGACAGAGAAAGACAGAGAGAAGAGAAAAAGGGAAGGAAAGGCACAGAGAGAAAGAGAGAGAGAGAGGAGAGAGAAGGAGAGAGAGAGGAGAGAGGCAGGCTACTAGTAGAGGCATCCTCTCAAGACAATGCTTTGTTTGATTTTCAGGGGCTTGTCAAAGGCCACAAATTCTGAAGAACACAGCACAGAAGCCTTGAACATAGTAATGATAGCTGACATTATAGAACACTTTAAAAACATTAGATTTTATTTATCATATCATTTGATCTTTTCGACAGTACTGTTTTACAGAGAGGGAAACTGAGGTTCAGGGAGTTGAGTGACTTGTCCAGAGTCACAAGCTTGTTAAATTTGATGGGAATCAAACCCGGGTCTTTTTTACTGCAAGTCCAGCATTTCTTTACCACACCATGCAGGGAATGGATGAGTGATGGAAGAAGAAGAAGAAGAAGAAGAAGAAGAAGAAGAAGAAGAAGAAGAAGAAGAAGAAGAAGAAGAAGAAGAAGAGGGGAGAGGGGAGAGGGGAAGAGAGGAGGGGAGAGGGGAAGAGAGGAGGGGAGAGGAGAAGGGAAGAAGGGACAGGAGGAGAAAATGAGAGGAGAGAGGTGGAGAAGGCAAAGGAGAAAAGAAAAGCGGAGGAGAGGGCAGGAGTGGGGAAGGGAAAAGAGGAGAGGGGAAAGGAGATGAAAGGAGGGGAGGGAGGAGAAAGGAAAGGAAGGAAAAATTGGGGAGAGACAGGAAAGAGATGAAAGGGGAGAAGAGAGGAAAGAAGGGGAGGGGAGAAGGGAAGAGAGGAGAGAGGAGGGAAAAGGACAACAATATAACAGTGGTAGATGCACTGGTTCTGATAGCACTTCCTAAAGTCAGAAGGCTTCGGTTCAAATCCCAGCTCTCATGCTTATTACTTGATACTGGACAAGTCACTTAAGTTCCCTGGGTTTCAGCTTCCTCAGTTATTAAATGGTGGAGCAGGGGATTGGACTTAATGGCTTCTGAATTCCCTCCAGCTTTTGAATACAACCATATGATTCCTAAGAAGGGACTTTGAGGGTCTGGGCAGGTGAAGTTGTAAGGAGGATGATCCTCCCCCTCCCTTTTTTTTTTCTAGTGTATGATGTTAGTGCTAGTAATTGTAGAAGGAAGAAGGGCCATAGCTATGGAACCCACCAGTTAGTCTGTGTCTTAGCCTCCTAGGGCTCCTGCCTGGAGGGGCAGGACTGGAGTAGACATGTGCTGAGCCACCTTTGGTTTTCTTCTCTATTCTCTCCCCCACCACCACGTTCAACCTCGGGTAGGAGGGGGAGGTGCCTGTAAAGAGAGAGGGAGCCCCTGTCTCTCCCCATGAAAGCTGAGAGCCTGGAAGGGCAGATCTCTGAGCCAGCCTGCAGACATTAGGAGAAACGTAACCTCCTGGAGACGCATGCTCCAGTTCAAGCAGGAGGCATTAAGGATGAAATATCTCCCAAGCAACAATTCATCTCTAACTGGGAGGAGAGGGACTCGGTGACATTTAGCTGTGATCAGGGGCTGCACACGCCTGTCTCCAGAAGACTAACAGGAGCTCAGCCTGAATGTGTGCGAGTGTGACACCCCGTGTTAGTGTTTGTGAGTGTGTTTGTACATCTGTGAGAGTGGGGGTGGGGGAGTGTGTGTTAGAATGTTCGTGTATCTGCTGCCCTGGAAGCTGCCTCTGTCAGAATCTACGTTTTTCGGTTTCTGCTGAGTGGCTGTGTTATGCATGTTAGTTTGTGGCTTTAAGAGGATCTAAGTAATAAATAGTGTTTGAGACCATGAGTGGCCTATTTTGCAGCTGTGTAGATGAGAGAGTGGACCTGTAGGCTGGAAGCATTTACATTTGTGACTGCCCTACCCTCCGCTTCTTTCATTCTCAGCTAATAATGCCTAGGGAAGTATGGTGGACAGACTTTGAGCAAAACCTGGGTTTCAATTCCAGTTCCAAGACTCACTTCTTGTTCTTGGGGAGCTTAGTTTTATCTGCAAAACAGAGTCAGTAATGCTGTAGGAATTAAAATGCTATATAAAGGTGAGATGATAATGAACCATAATCATGAAAAATAATAGTAATGCCAATCTCCTTAGTCCTTGGGGCGCCCTCCCTTACCACTAAGAATCCCTTGAATAAGCAAGAACTATCACCATAAGATTAGAGCAGAGTGGCCATTATCTGTTCTGGGGATGGGGTGGGGATCTGGGGAGAATTGTGGGATTGGTCTAACATATAGTAAGACTGGGAATTTGGGACTTGAGGTGTCTGGGGGCCTAGACATCCCCCTTCTGATATACATCACCCTCCAGGAGGCTAACCTGGGTGCAGGACAGCTGATTAATGAGTCATGGCTCTTAGGACTGGGCCTGAGCTCTTGAACTTGAGGTGAGCCTGGGTAGCCCAAGAACTTTAAAGGCATTTAATAAGGATTTGGAAGAAATTTTTGCCCTTATTTCTAAGATCTCCAGAAAAAGTCTGTTCCACCCTTGGCCACTGGTAAGACAAGGACCTCCTGTTTGTTTCCAATGTGAGGAGAAGGAGGAAAGGGGGAGGAAGAGGAAAGAGTTGAAAGGGAAATGGGAAAACATAAACAGAAGGAGGGAAAATGGCATCCCAAGTTGACTAGGCCTAAAGCCAGAGGGTAAAAATACTCAGAGAGAGGGTGCTGGGAATGGTGCCAGCCAAGACACCAGGCCAGGGAGGAGCCCACAGCCAAGAGGCCCAGACCTCAGCCACACCCGGAACCTGATCTTTCCAGCTGTCTCCAAGGCCCTAATACTCAGACCAGACTCATCAGGGGGTCCAGAGAGGTACCTTCGCCAGGATGTCCCTGAAGCTGTCGAAGTCTGCTTCCAAGCTACCCCTCAATGTAGGCAAAGACAGCCCAACTGAGGAAATGTACTTAGAAATTTATGGAAACCCGGTTGTCCAGAAAGAGAAATGCTGTACCATGTGAACCTGGGACATGAGTCTAAATTGATAGAATGCTGTGACTATGGGGGACCCAGGCTGACACAGGATATGCAGCACAGGTGGAGGGGAGAGGAATGGGGTAGGGGGAATATATGGCTGATATGGAAGGACAGTCAAGCTGACCTGTGTATCAAGATCTTATTATGATGAAGTTTGGGTACTGTATTCTCTCTGATGAGGTTACCTGTGAGGATGTGGACTTTTAGCTCCGTGTGCTCCCTGACTCTGGCAGGTCCTTCCCTCCCCCATGTCTAAACTCCTCTTTCCCTCATAGGAACACTCATTCCCTTTCCCATGGTACTCACCCCCTTCCTCTTCCAGAATTCAAAAAGATCGATGGTCTTTCTATTTGTTCTGGAATCTGATCTCATGAGTAGGCATTCCCCTGCCTCTTGCCCCTGCCCCTCTTTGAAGTCCCTGTGTCTTCTCTATCAGGGAATCCCAAGGGCATGGATATTGCTTCTAGGCAGAGAGCAGGGTTCAGACTGGCTAAAGTGAGAAGAGAGATTTCTGGTACTGGGTTGAGACAGTCCCATTTCTCTGAGGTGGGTGGGGTATTGAAATGAGAGAGAATGAGATCTTGCTGGGGTCCAGGGTGTCAGAAGCACCATTAGCCATAGTTCTCCCTCTGATGCTTTTGCAGAAAGGTTGTGTTCTCTGTCTTGTCTATCTGTCTGTCTGTTTCCCTCCCCTGCTCTCATTCTTAAGGGTACACAGCTCCAGGATTGACTGGAACCAATCACAGGGAATGTTGCTGTCAGGTGGAAGGCAGTGCTCATCCATATTGCCCTCCTGAGATGTGCATAGCCACTTAGTTGACACTCAAAAGGCAGGGGAGAGAGGCAGATTGCCTTTTCTCCTTGCTTCCTCATCTGAGCTTTGTCAGATCTGGTCTCTAAAGTGGTAAGAAATCTGTGTCCCAGGATCATGATGAGGAAGTCAGGATTTCCATGGTGGACTCTGTCCAGAGGGCAGTGGAAGCTACTCTGGAATAGCTTCAGTGGACATAGAGAGAGAGAGAGGACAGCCTGCCTCAACTTCCCAAGGAACTGGACCCCAATTCTGACTGTTTTGCACAGACCCATCCTTGTGGGACCACAGGGCTATGAGAGTACAGCCATCTTATGCTTAAATCTCTCTCAAGACAAGCAGGAGAGGCAACTTGGTGTGCTAGAAAGACCATTGGTCTTAGAGTGGGCAGACCTGGTTTTGATTCCTGGCTCTGATTCTTAATAGTTGGATGATTTGGGGCAACTCAGTTTGTCTCACTTTGCTAAGGGGAAGATCTCTTTGTTCTGTCTATCTGCCTGCCCTACAGGGCTGTGTTTTGTAAACCTCAAAGTGTCATATAAATGTGAATGTTATTATGATTGTAATGACTAGGGCAGTTTTGAACTGGGAAGGGCCAGTGTCTCTCTCTCTCTCTCTCTCTCTCTCTCTCTCTCTCTCTCTCTCTCTCTCTCTCTCTCTCTCTCTGTCTCCCTCCTCTCTCTCTCCCTCTCCCTCTTCCTCTCTCTCCTCTCCTCTCTCTGTCTCTCTCTGTCTCTCCTCTCTCTCTCTCT